>WEKX01009927.1:1261-79655 GCA_013390025.1 Pitta sordida | reverse complement strand
GATGAGGAGGAACCCCCGGGGGCAGGGGAAGGGAACTGCAGGCCCTCTTCCCCTCCTCCAGTGGTTGGAGTGCAGCAAGAAGTATGTCCCAGAAAAAAAAAGGAAAAAAAAAATAAAAAAAGGAAAAAGGAAAGAAAAAAGGAAAAAATATGGGGCTCTCCCAAAAGCTGGAGAAAAACCCACCAGAGCAGCCCCTCTCCAGCCCCACACAACCACGGCTGCCAGAGAGCTCCTACCAGCACCCTGCCTCTGCCGCCGTTGTGTGAGCTACTCCCAGAAAAAATGTTTTTCCTCAACTGCCGCTTCTCAGTTTTTGAATTTTTTTTCTGTCTTCTGGACAGAGAGAGAAAACGACCTTGGTGTTGCTAAGGACTGGTATTCACAAGCCAAAACACAAAGATATGGAATATATACACACCACCCTAGGACAATTTTTCAGCAGATCTTGGCAACACCTTTTTGTTGCTGTAATTGGGTTTGGATAATTTGGCAAATGCTCATGCAAATATAAATGTGTGAAAGAAAACAAAAGTCTGGATCTGAAGGCTGGGAAAAGCAAGTCAACACAGGTCTGCTTGCTCAGAGAGTCTGAGCCCAAATGACAGTTTGGTTTCAATTTTTTGCAGTGCAGTGTTAAGAAGTTGTGTATTAACCTAGTGTACTGCTACTGGTATAATTTAATTTACATTTTTAGCCCATTAGCCACTTGACTGATGACCTGCATGTCTCGCTTTGAGCTTTGGTGCAAACAAAATGGTTATAGATGGGTAACTGGGAAGGAGGTTCCTGTTCACGGGAGCTTTTGTGAGTCCTCGATCTCACCCCTCTGGGTTGTGAATTTTACAGCAAGTGTATTGATGAAAGGGAGTTGAGCTTTAGGTGGGCAGTAGAGCTACTGCTGCAAGTGGGTGGAGTTGGTGTGGGATTGGAGGCCATGGAACTGTGGGGCTGGTGACCGGCCTGACAGCCAGATTCTTCCTCTGGCAGAGGTAAGGTTCAGGGGATCTCCTGGGCATGTGTGGGTCCGATCGGAGGACCTACTGCCTGTGCCAGAAGCCGGTGTTGTTCTGGAGTAGTTAAATTCTGACAAAGAGAGAACACCTGTTCAAGAAGTGAGAGAGATGGGGAGAAGGACTGTGCTGTGTTGCAGTGGTCAGTGAATGATACACATAAATAAAAGAGCAGCAGGGAAGTTCATATTTAGGCATCACTTTGGTTGGGGGATTTTAATCACAATGGAACCCACAAGCAGCAGGACTCTGAAATGCCTGCTGTGCCCGTGCAGTTCGGTACTGAAGAGGTTAAAGAAAGAAGGAATATGAAAATAACATAATATCTAAGTCACTGCAGTTTCTAAGGTAGTTTCTAAGTATTTGTATTGCTTGTTCAATGTTTCTTACCTTAGTTGGCATTATACCAGTACTTTGCAATGACATTAGGAACTGCTTGTTGAGATTTAATGGTAAAAACAGAATTAGCTTGGTCCTGCAGCCCCAAAAGGGACAGTGATAGATCCAGCCTCGGCATTGGCTACTCTTACTGACCAGCCTCATAGGTGTAGTGACAGCAGCAAGGTTTAGCTGTGGGAACAGAGGAGGAAAGAATCTTCCAGCTTTCAGACATTCTGTAATGAAATGACTCCCCCAGGTAATTTTGGCTGAATACACCACCACTTCTCCAACAGAAAACGTAAGTGAAGCGGTCTGTCTGAAAGGGAAGCGTGCTTGCAGCCTTCCTCTCCAGTGCAATTAATTGAAATGCATCCACGTGATCCCTTCCCTTTGATTTGAATGGGAGCTGGCTGGTTTCCCAGTGCAGGCTAAAGAGCTGTTTTCTTCTTCTAAAGTGAAGCAGTTGTCTCTGCTGCCCCATTTACCCAGGATGGTTGAGGGAAGGAAAGGGGAAGAGGCACAGCCAGCCAGCAGGGGGATTGAGGATGAGGGGTAGTGAGTGTGATGCCAAAATTGGCAGGGCTGGTAGGGTGCAGCAAATGTGGAGGTGAGGTGATTCGGGTGCCATTGCCACTTACCTGCCCCACTGTGCGTCTCGGCCTGGATTCCTTCCGTCCAGCTGTTCCTTTTCTCTTAGAGAAATGCTTCACTGCCCTCTCCAAAAACAAAAATGAAGAGCCTGTCAAGATACTTTGAAGGATGGCCTCCAGTGGGCTGCTGGAGCATGGTCTTGTCCCTGATGGCAGCTGAACAATCTTCAGGTGAACCCACAACTTCACTCCGTTTGGTGTTAAGAACATGGATTTGTGTTAGTGACCACCACATGGACAGCCAGTGCAAAGGAAATTATTCCCCATCTTGGGCCTGCCTAGTGTAAAAAACTCAGGCAAAGGAGTAGGGAAATGGAGTGGCACAGACAGACACATGGACATTCCTGTCTAGTTTTGTCCCCAGCCAGCACTTCCAGAACTGACTCTTAAATGTCAGAGACCCTCAGCCTGGCAGGCAAACTCCCTGTAAATCCAGCACTGAGGTGAGACTATGCTGCTAATGAGGGCTTTGCTCACCAACTTTTTTTGTTCAAGTTACACTGTTCCATTTTTTTCCCCTTTCTTTTTAACCAAGCAGCATTTCTGTTAGAGCATAGGTCCAGACTCCCCGTGGTCAGAGGTGAGGATTCAAGCCCAGAGTGGGATTTAGCCCCCTGTGCTGCACCATCTCCTGCTCCTGGATCTTTAACAAGTGATATTACCTCTATCCCAGTTCCAGGGCTGCCAGCTGAGCCACACACCACCTTCCTATCTTACAGGAGTACTTGAGGATGAATAGTTTAAGTGCCATAAGATGCTCAAACACTATACAATCAGATCTGTACATAGTAGAGGGAAGCAGCCAGTGGAGGACTAAGAGGCAAAGAAGTTATCTGTGGAATGGGTCCTTGCCTAGACACCCGCTTCTTCCTACCTAAAATGAGCAAAATCAGAACTGCAAGAGGAATGGAGGTGTTTAAGAGAAGACTGGACGAGGAGCTTAGTGACATGGTCTAGCTGGGGGATGTAGGGCTGGATGACGCTGGGCCCCTTCCGGCTTGGAGTGGCCTGCTAGACTGTGAGGGATCTAGGCTGGTGTTATGCTCTGCGATGTGCTCTCGGTCTCTGTACGGGTGTTAGATGGTGAGTTGGACTAGATGATCCTTGTGGGTCCCTTCCAACTCATAATATTCTGTGATTCTGTGATTCTGTGAATACTGAGACCACAGTGTGTTTAATATTCCACAGGTGAAATTGCAAGCAAAAGTTTTGATGTTAAATTAATTCATTATAATTTATTATTCAGTACTAAGCAGTAGCATAATTGAATATTATTTATAATGAAAGTATTTTTGTTTCCCCTTACTGATTGCTTTTGTTACAGCCAGCAGAATGGAGTAGTGCCTTAATTTATCCTGCAGATACGACTTCTCTGTAATGTGTCCTTATTTTTCAGGAGGGAAAAAAAAGAATAAAACGATGGTGTCAGCCTGGAGGGTTATTGCATAGCTACTGTCACATAAAGCATAATTAATTGGAAGAGCTTTAAAATATGTCCAGTATGTGTACTGACTTTCTACAAACTGGCATTCTTTGTAGTTCCTGATAGTAATTACACCAATTTATGCTTATAAGGTCAAACACAAGACTTTTATGGTAAATGGTTACAGATAAGTTGTTTTGGTTTTATCTTTTGAAGGATATCCTTTTGCTTTTTATCAGCTTAAACAGAGAGGCCATGCTTCTGCCTCTCTGTTGTGCCACACAGTGCTGCAACCTTCCTGCTATGCCACTGTAAAGGCACCAGTGTGGAAAGTCCCCGGATAAACCACTTGGTGAGAGGAGGGGAGAGTGACCAGAGACCAGCAATCCTCCTGCACGACAGAAATGGAGCTGGATGATACACAGCAATGATTTCTGCGGATCAGTGACCACGCTGCTTCAACCTGAAGAGCTGGAGTAGTTCTTGAGGGTTACTGCACTGAAATACAAGATAGACATGTGGACTAGGAAGGGCCGTTTGTAAATAGAAGTACTTCAAGCTATTATGACCTTCAGAAAGCAATGTTGCATGCATTTCTAGTTGCTTAGAAAATCCCTCTACTTGGAGAAGATGAAGTCTTTGCACTCTTCATTTTCTCTGTCTCCCAAAATAGGGTGGGAGAAGGGCAGGACAGCAAAGCAGGTGAGGTGGGAGGATGAATGGTGAGCACAGAAGTTGGTAATACTTTCTGTTTCTTCAGTGGTATGCAAATAGATCAATCACTATGTAATAAAAATCTTGAAGGCAGTTTCATATTGAAAGACAGATTTATTCAAACTGGGGACCCAGCTGATGAAGGAAGTCCAATAAGCAAAACATTTATATTCATAGGTAGGGTATTTGAATGGGTGAGCTCACAATACTTTGCAGTCTTATGAGAGACTGTACTGAGAACACTTGAAATTTTAAAGGATGACTCACTGTATTTTCCCCTCCAAACAATTAAGCTGTTTCGCTGAGCTCATCTTCACTGGTTTGGTATGTAATAACTTGTTCTTCTCTTTGCTGTTGCCTAAATGTATTCCTCTAGCAGTTCTTAAATGTAAATTTTTTTAGGACTTCTTTTCTAATGCTACAGTTGTTCTGTAGCTCAGAAGTTCATAGGTGCATGGAGGATTGCCCCAGATGACATAATTCTGTGCAGCTTTTTAGTCTGAGCATCAAGCAAATTGCTCTTGAAAGAAATCCAGTCTTTGCAGCAAGTAGGTTTTTCTGAGTTTTCACTCAGGTTGGGGCAGGCATCTATATGCTATATGGTCCAGCCCTGACCAGGTGGGCAAGTCCAGATAGGCATTACCTTGGCTGATCCTTCATCCAGAGAATCCCGAGTTGGCTCTGAGAGTCAAAGACAATGTCCACTGATGCCATGGGTTCGTGGGCATCCTTCACAAGCTGAGCCACTGCTGTCATCTTGTGAAGGCTGGGGACCAGGGCAAACCCTTGAAGTGCCTCGTGAGGCACTGGCAGGCACAAGTTACTTGGAATCACTGTGAGGAGAGTGGGAAGTAAATACATTATATCCCTGACTCGTTATGGGTGAAATGGTGAGTAGCAAAATGAAGGGAGTTGAGGCGGCCGGGCTCAGAGACCGTGGCAGCATGTCTGGGAGGGAGATCCCTGTGCCCCTGCCAGTGACGCTGGGAGGAATGCAGCTACCGATGGTGTTAGTCAGTCTGAGTGCTGAGTGCTGTTCAAAGGGCTGGAGCGCTTTGAAGAGGTTGGGCGTTATCTCGTTTCCTCTTTCACATGACCCCAGGGAGAACATTAATGAAACCCTGGAGGTGAATGGAGTCAGATTCAGGCTAAAATGTGTAAAGAATTTATCACAAGATAAATTTGTCTTTTTTTTCTTTTTGTTCCACTCCACAGGCATAATCTTCCTGTTTGCATGTTGTTTATTTTCCCCTGGCTGTCACTGTTCCTGTTTAATCCTTAAAGATAATAATATGCATTAATAATGGTGAGGAAGAATGCTTTTGTTAACACTAATGTCAAACATCGTTTGATACACTTTCTTTAATAGTTTGGCGTAATACTATGCACATGGTGCCAGCAGTAGTACAGAATAGGTCAGAGACTGCTGTGATGTCTATTATGGATGCCTTTTCAGAAGTCATGAAAGAAGGCCCAGAAGACATACAGAGGAGTGACCTCAGTAGTTATATGTGAAAACGGTGGCTGTGAAAAATAGGCTGCTGGAGAATTAAAGCTCAGTCAGCCTAAATTTGAACCCTAGCAAGGCATGAATGCAATGACTAGTCAATATACATACAAGCATTTACTGAATAATACAGCATTAGGAAAGCTACATGGATTTCTAAGAACAGATCCTTTCAGAGCAGATAATCTTCCAGCTCTGGCAGATGAGCATGCCTCGTAAACAGAAAGAAGGAAATAAATGAGGTGTTTCTGCCGATTCTGTCTTACACAAAATTTCATAAGCAAACAAGAGAAAGAGGCTTTAGAATTTGAGCCACGGCGATTAACTTTGTTGGAGCACAAGCTTTGCAAACTTTCTTCCTCCATGTATCCACACATCTGCTATTGCCACTGGCTTGTTACTGTCCTAGACCATTCACAGAAGTGCTACTGATACCTCTTCCCAATCCTTCATCATCCCCTTGAAAGATACGTAAGTTTGAACTCAGTGCTTTGTTTCACTGCTGTTGGTCTTGTTCAAAACACGCACATAATAGTTTGGAAATAACAGCCTAGGTGAAATTGCCAGAAGGGAGAGTCCCTCCTTTCCCACTTGCATTCAATAACTTGATCAGTGACTTGGATACTGCAGCAGAAAGTTTGCTTATGAAATTTGTGGGTGTTTTCAGCTTGGAGGAACCTCTAGTGGTATGGAAGATGAAGTAAAAATGATCTTGGCAGACAGAGAGAGGCTCCATGATCAAGAAATTGCTATTTCACAAAGAGAAGTATAAGGAGTTGTACGGCTGAAGAAGAAGTCAAATGGCCTTGGGCTGGGGCATTTGGAGGATGTATTGAAAAGACTGATCGTGTCTTATGATGTGCCTGTAAAGAAAAACAGGTCTTATTTTGGAAATGCTGTGTGTAAAATATAAAGAAGGGTCAATCTAGATTATTTAGAAGAGTCAGTATATTCATTACTGAAGAAGCCTGAGAGCTGTTGTCCTGCCAGAGAAGGAAAACAAAGAGGCCTTGTTAAAGCAATAAAGCACTTGAAGACGATTGGAAAGAGCGCAGAAACCACTGGCTGGTGCATGATGCTTTACTGAAATCCAGGAACAGGGTTGTATCCATGGATAGCAAATCTATTTTGATGGGGACGTAGTGCATCTGTAGTCTCTGTAAGTGAAATAGGAAGAATATGATAGTCCTACCCAGTAACTGGAATCACTTTTTTCTCCAAAGCACTTTTGCTTTGCATGTGTTCTTCTGGCAGAAGGGACATGGGTACTGGAGGGTAGGTAGGTGAAGTCAGAGGTCCTGATATGGGACTCATGCCCTGATGTATCACAGAATCTTCTGAGTTGGAAGGGACCCACAAGGATCATCGAGTCCAACTCTTAAACGGCACCACCGCCTCCCCAGCGGGAATCGAACCCTGGTCTCCCACATGAGAAGCAGGGACACTCGCTAAGTGGATTTCTCGTTGAGTGTGTGTCAGTTGGGCATGAGAAGTACCCACGGCTGTGCAATCTCTGAAGCAAAGATGTGTGCGTCTCCCTGTACGTCGGCATGCAGCCTACAAGGAACCATCCAGCTCTACTGGGCTATGTATAGCCCTCCTGTTTAACTTGCTCCATCATGGGCACTGCAGAGGACTAGGCTGGGCAGAACAGCAGGGATAATGTCTTCCCAGGCCATGGGGATCCTGGGGTTAGGATCTGGTCAGTGTGGCTTTGAACTCTCCAGATGAAATTGTAACAGTGACCAGAACCATGAGCAGACTCAAAGTAAATGAACAATAATGTGTTTGGGATTGACAAAGTAACCGGCAAATAGTGTTTATTTGTTTTGGAGCAAATTCAATTGTTTAACTGTTAACAAAAGAAATGCCGCTTTTAATTCTTACAGCAGTACTCTTGTGGAAAGGTCACGCCTTGCTCCTGTTATTCCTAAGCATGTTAGAGGGAGGAAGCTTTTGACAGCTCCCAACATCAAATACTTCCTCCGATCAGCTGCTGCAACTCCAGTCCCACAGCGCTGGGTGTGCCATCTGGTTGTGCCCAGCACTTAGGTCCCTGCAGTCTGCTCCTGCTCCAGTCAGCCTGCCACTGGCGCCAGGAGAGGACAATCAGTGAGGAGAGCAGGTCTAGTGGTGAAGTTGGTGTTTCCCAGTGCTTCTTGGTGAGGGTCCCACAGCCGGGCAGCATGGTTCATCCCAGAGCATTGCTTCAGGTCTGTCTCAGGTGTAGCAATAGCACTTTTGAAAGAGTTGTATTTAAATATTGCAATGAGTTTAAGAGAAGAGAAATGACTTTGTGTCTGTTCATCAGTTGAGAGCAGCAGATTGCCTTTATTGGTGCCATTTCATAGAATCAGAGAATGGTTTGAGTTGGAAAGGACCTTTAGAGGCCATCTAGTCCAGCCTCTCTGCAATAAGCAGTGGCATCTCCAGCTCGGTCACGTTGCTCAGAGCCCTGTCCACTCTGAGTTCTTGAATGCTTCCAGGTATAGGGCATCCACCACCAACCTGGGCAAACTGTTCCAGCGTTTCTCCACCATCAGAGTAAAGAAGTTATTACTTGAACGGCTGCAATTGTGACTTTTTTCCTGAACCTGAATCAGGCTGGCTCGGAGGTCCAGCTTTGATTTAAATGAATTTGCTGTTTGCCTTTGGTTACCAGGAGTCGGCTGCTTTGAATAGCAGCTGTGATGACACCGAAAGGAAGGGCTGGAAGGAGAACCCCAGGAGCTTTTGGGGCCTTTGTACGCCTTTCCTTGTTTTGAACAGGCTTCGTCTTTACAGCATTGCTGTATGGGGCGGGTGTGGGGCGGCGGCAGGAAGGGCAAGGCCCGGCCGGTGAGGAGGGCGCTGAGGGCGGGCAGAGCCCATGGCGGGAGGGGGATGTGGAGAGGCGCCTGCTGGGGCCGGACCGCAGCTCTGCTGCTCCCCCTGCCGCTGCGAGCGGGGACAGCCTGGGCGGCTCCACCGCCTGGAGCGCGCTGCCGGCGGACACTCCTCCTGCAGGCCGATGGCCTGCGGCTGTCGGGCAGGGGTACAGATACAGATATAAATAGTACAGTTTTCACAGAGATCCCCTCCGTTCCAGTGCACCTGTGGCCATGGCCGGCTGCCGCCACCCCCCACCACACTGCCCTCCCTTCTCTCCAGCCCTCAGGGGTTACCTGCTGCAGCCGCACACCTGGAAGGAGGGATATGTGTCTGCCAAGGAACATGCCCTATGCCAGTGTGCAGGATCACAGAATGTTTTGAGTTGGAAGGGGCCTTAAAAGACCATGTAGTTCCAACCTGCCTTCCGTGGGCAGGGACACCTTCCACTAGACCAGGTTGCTCAAACCCCACCTGTGTTGCCTTGAACACTTCGAAGGATGGGGCATCCACAACCTATTTGAGGATGGCTGCGCTGAGGGAACATCTCACTTTTGCTGAGATGGAGGGATGCTTCCTGCATCGTGCCCCCTTGTGCTGGGAATGGTGCCCACTGTGGCCCTTCACTCTACAGCAGCTTCTTTCACTAACAGCACCCACTGCCCCCAACCCAATCGTCTCCTGTTCTGGGAGCTGGGAGAGGCTGGGAGAGGGCTCTGGTGACAGCAGGAGATGGGCGAAAGGAAGGCACTCTTCCTTGTGGCTGGGCTGGAGATGAGGGAGGAAGGAGCGTGTGGTGAGGGGTAAGGAAGAGAAGCAGAAGGAGAAAAAAGGAACTAGACTCGGCAGTGAGCTACTAGATCAATTCAGCCGTCTCCTGTATACGCCCTCAGCAAACTGGAACAGCTGAGACATGAGTACATGTTTACTTCTGCTTATTTTGCTTCGGGGATGGTGATTTCAGGGGGTGGCGAGGCAGACAGCTGCAGGGTGTGACTGACTGGCTTCTCTGTCAGCTCCTGCCAATGCGTGCACCTCAGAGGTCTCCTTGCAGAGGATTGCCCATGTTGCCCGAAGCAGAGAGGACACAGACCTGACCAGGAGCTGCATCCTGGAGCAGCTCTGGGGATTTGTCTCTCTCTGTGTTCTGCTGTTCTGCTGTTCTGCTTCATGGTGGCCTGCTAGAGGTGCAAAGAATACTTTGGGCCTGAGCTAATGGTTCTCTCCTGTAGTCAACTTTTGCTTGTTGAACAACATTTTGGTCCAATTTCATGCCTAGCCTAGGTCCAGTCCCATCTCTGTTACCTCAGGAGCTTCATCATCACTGCAGAGCCAGAGCTGCAGGAAGCCCTGGTGTCAGGATCCAGCTGATGGGATTGGCTGGACCTTGTGACCTTGTCTAGAACTGTTCGTGTGACTCTCCCCTAACACCTGGTCTAGGCAACCACAGACTGCAGTGATCGGGCCCATTTTAGGAGTGTTGTCTCTGGGGATGGCATCTTCCTGCTCTCATTGGCCATAATTTTGTTACGTTTTCTTCTAGTACAGCTTTACTGGAAAAGAGGTTCATGATACAGCGTAGCTAACTACTGCAAAATGAACAAAACTGAAAAACGTGGCCAAGCTGGTTAATCTAATACTTAAATGAGATTTAAAGTGTTCATTGACGAGTTAATGCTTGTTTTCCTACTTCCCTCTTAACAGATGCTTATTCTCTGTGAAGTGTTGCAGCTTTTATGGTTATCATGAATCAATAAACTCTCCTTGCCTTCCTATAAAAGTGGAACTGCTGGCATAGGAACAATACATGAAAGAACATGCATTGCAGTAGCAACCAAGGCCTCTCATTTCGTACAACTGGTTTGTTGTGATTGTCTTCATCCTCGAGAACAAAATGCTCTTAACTTGATATTTGCCACATTATTTTGAGAGACAAAGCTGTAGTGCATTCTTTCTCGTAGGACAGTAACTGATAAGTTTAACAAAAATTTGCAGCTGCTTTTGTACTTGAAGGCCCTTTGCAAGAATAGATAAGAAGCTCAAATGAGGAAGCACTTTGCAGTGCTATGGGAAACAGCAGCTAAGAAAGATAACTTGCATTGTTAATTTGTCCACAGAAAAGAGTTAGTGATAATGTTAAGTGGCCTGAAGACAGAAATAGGAGCAAGAAACAGGATGTAGAGAGGCGTGAAGGGAGAGCAAAATGATGGCCTGTTGGTACAGCACAGCATTATTTTTTGTATCTGGTGAAAGCAGGTCTTTAGAAAACTTTCCTGTCTGTCTGTTCAGGAGGCACTCTGGTAGTCAGGCTCCCACCAGCAGAGACTAACTGCTGGGATGGAAGCCGGGAGCCACACTGCTGTTGGAGCAGAGCTGGGGACAAGTTCTTCCTGGAGGCACATCCTGTGTGTCCCCTGCCTCCTTTCTTTGTTACTGATGGTGAGCGAGGTTTCAGGCTCCACTTGTTACAGCTCTATGTAGCAAGTGGTAGGGGAACATTGTTCATCTTGAGGATACCTATTGTTGCTTTAACCTGCAAAGAATTGCCTGAGGCCATAGAGGCGTGCCAGAGATTCAGGTTGCTTTAGGAAAACTGTCCTAGGAGAGACACAGCTCAACTGGTTTGGCTGTGCAGGCTGATTATCCTGACCCACTCTAAGAGATGATGGTTATTTTCGGTTCTCAGCTAGTCCTTGTCCTGTGCTGAGGTTGTCACAGATGGCAAATGTCTTCCAGGAGACGGTGTGTGAAACTGCCGTCATCTCAGAAAAGAAGAAAATCAGACTATTTCTCCCTCTCAGCAGATGGGAAGGTGGGGAGACAGGGTCTTCCCGTTCGCCTTGTCATTGACAGAGGTACTTGCGATGGGGTGAGGTGGACCTGCATGACTGTTCACTGTGATTCCAGGGGTTGCTCTTCCAGGTAGGGACCTGGAATCCTGACCTGCAGTTCTCTCTCCAAATTTTGTACTTCTATACCATACACTGGTGGTACAAGTAAAACTGAACCCCTTCCTGTGAGGTGGAAAATTTGCCTTCTTCTCTCTCCTTGGTGTTTTTGAGATGGAGAATTTGTGTGACACAATTTGTGGTGCCAAACCATGAATTTTGATAGATTTATCCTTTTCTTTGCAGCCTTAAGTTTTTCAGAGAGAAAGAAGGAAGTGGTTTACTGAGTCATGGTTTTTTGTTTTTTTTTTTTTTAAATTTTATCACAGCTACCAGTAATAACCACAGGGAAGACATTCAAACAGTGGGTATTCGATGTAAAGCGATCTATAGGAAAGGCTACTCATTGTGAATCTGCTGCCAGCGAGGCTACAGGCTGCCAGTAAGTGTCCTCCGGGTCGCTTGGGCTGAGGATCTGGCTGTGGCGTGTGCCAGAGTGCACATTGTGCTGCCTTCCGAGCCAACAGCCTGGCTACGAATTGTGTGGTCTTTTAGTCACTTGCAGGGAAATTCTTAGGAGCAGGAGTGATGCATGGGAATGGGGATAAATGGAGCTAGGAAGAGGACAGATAATAGTTTTGCTTGCTGTGTTTTATTACTAAAAGCAGGCGGTGTGGTAACAGAGCTTTGAGCAAAGTCCTTTGTTGTTCTTGAAATGCACAGAGGCATCCTGGTATTCCCAGTAGTATTTTATCGTTTGCTCATCATGGGTGTTTTCAGGGACACTATTTTGTCCCCACCCGGAACAGAGGATTTGTGGTTGGTTTGAAGATCTCATCACTGATGAATTTTCTTTGAGCAATGGCATAATTGGCAGTGGCTGAGGGAGAGGACACTGCAACGGAGAAATTGAACCTGAAACTGTAATTGCAGTGGAAGGAATAGATTTTTCCTGCCTGTTACAGAAGTTGTGTTGCTTCTGGTATGGTTTGAGGGAGTCTTTGTGTTCAGAAGGCAGTCACTTTTCCAGAGAAGCAAGGCTTTTACGGTAAGGCAACTGTGCTTTTTTGGTTTAAGGATTTGCTCTAATTCAAGAATCTTACATGTGTTTTTTGGTGTGCTTGAAGATACTATTAAAAATCCATATGAAACCATATTTTTATGTTTTCTGCTGCATTCAAAATTAATTTTCATAGCGTTAAGGGAAGGGGGGTGGCATTTCCATTTTATATTATCCTAACTGTCCAGGATGAATTACTTGAATTGCTTTTGCACTGTGAATTTTTTTCCTTGGTATGCATTTTTCTGTGTAGATATGGATTACAAGTTTTAATAATTTTGAAACCAAAATGTATTTTTTCATTAAAAATTGCATCTTCACTGGGATTTTAAATAGTTTGCATATATTCATCTTTTTTATTTGTAGACACCCAATCTACTTTGTATACTTTGTTTCTTAGAGTACATTAGTTCTTGCACTAGAAACCATCATACCACAGGTTTCTTAGCATTTAAAGGTGATAATCTCTGGGCACCCACTGTTTTCTGTTTCTTGGAAATGCTGGTCAGAGTATAGGACCAGTTTTCAGTATGTCTGATGTCCTGTGCCATCTCAGGTATTTTCTCAGTGCCCTCCACTGCCTCCTCCCCTTTCCCCTGTGTTTTCTCTGCCTTGTTTTTTGGGGCAGTAGAGGCTGTGCGAGGTGGCTGTGTGGTGTGTTCGCTGTGAAATTTGCCATCCCTCACCATTCATTTCATGGTTCTTAGAACCATCAGCATTCAAAGACTCCGAGAGCTCAGGGTTGGATTATCTTTCTAGAACACCAGGATTTGAAGCCCTAAGTAATGTCACCTACTGCTTTGGTGGTTATATTTGGTTGTGGGTCAGGAGGCGGTGAGTCATTCAGGCATGTGCACGTTGTTAGGGTCACCAGCACCTCTTCCATCCTTCACAGGAGGAGAGTACTGTCTTCTCTCCAGGGCAGTCTAATGCCATTTCTGTGTAAGGAACACAAAACCTTGGTGAGAAGCTTTTCTTTCTATACTTGTAATGTAGCATTAGTCATTTGAAAATTATTTGTGAGATGGAAAACAGAGGGGCCAGGAGAATAATTGCTGGTCAGCCAACAGTGAAAGCAGTTCATAGGCTACTGTGCAGGGGTTTGCATTTATTTAACCCTGGTGAATGATGTTTTGGAGAAAAATTATGTTTTCCTGATACTCCCATATCTTCACTGAAAGGGCAAAGTCAGTCTTGGACCTATTTTGAGATCTTCCACTAGGTCTCCAGCCAAGCCAGGTCTCAGAAACTGCCCATCTGAAATGGCTCAGTTGATCTTTCTGCAGCCCTGGAAGGGAACGAACCCAGCCATCAGAGCAGGTACTTCCTTGGGGTATCGGAGGCAGCGGCTTTCTGGGCAGTTTATTTCATTTGCCACCCATTTTTAGGTTATGCTTTTTAATTTTCTTTTTTTTTTTTTAAACTTGGAGTCTTCTTCAGTAGCATCTACTGAGGAATTTCTACCGGGAAAAGATGGCACCAGGTGGTTTTTACCCTCGTTTCTAAAAGCATTTTATCCCATCACAGTAGAATATACTGTGACAATATCTACAGTAGTACAGTGCAAGTAGAAGTCAACTTTTTTAAGATAAGACTTTTCACTCTTCTTTTTTCCAGTTTTGGATCTTCAGGCGTCATAATCAAGGTGCTTAAATGTGAAAGCTGTATTTCTGGCTGACTTTTAAAATCTCTGTTGGGAAGAGACATTTGGTTCCAAGACACTAAAAATTATTCTGAAGGGAAGGTCCTGAAACTAGAAATGCAGATCAGGAATTGCCTGAGTTTTTCTACATGCTCCTGGCTATGACAATTCAACTGAATTTACTGGTTTTAAACTCTCCTTTTCTTCCTCTTTTTGGTGTACTTGTTTATCACTCTTTTATTTAAGAGGCTTATGTACAAAAGGCAGGACAAAACTGATTCATGCTGTGTCACATGGTTTCTTCTTTGCGCACCCACTCATGCATGGATCATCCGCTGATTAACAACATTAAGTTTCTAGCTGTAATGCTAACCTGCATCTTCAGCCGCTGGTGTGTCATTCCTCTCTACTCTTCCTGTGGCCCCGGTCTGAATTACTAAAGCATATGTGGGTTAATCCGTACCTCCTGCTGGCTGTAGAGAGAACTAGTATTGGCAGAGAGAAACAAGGCAGTCTTTTCCCAGCAGAGGGAGGTATCGTAAAGCTCAGACAAAGTAAGTTTCTGCTTGCTGGAGAAAAGTGTGCCTTTTGCAGCTTTTTTTTTTTTTTTCCCTGCTGAATTGAAAAATTCATGGAGCACCATGTCCAGAGTGCTTGGAGAAGGAAGGCAAAAGACCTTGATTCACGTTCAAGCAGACAGAACATTTATCAGTTTTTCTTTTGTATGTTCTTGTTATTATTGGAATAGTATAGTAGTTGGAATAAGAACAGGGATCTTTGCCTTGCTTCATCCAAACCTTGTGGGTCACCAGCAGTGGAGGTGGAGATGCCTTTGGTACTGTCAGGTTGAGAAAGGACCCCCATGCTCTCTACAACAGATCCCCTGCCTTCCCCTTGCCCCCTCAAATCCCAAAGGACTTCAGTGGATCGAGTGCATGACTGGTCTGAAGAGTATTGAGCACACCAGAGAATCATAGAATGATTTGTGTTGAAAGGCAAGCCCCACACCATGGCCACTGGAGACAGGACAAGAGGTCATAGTCTTAAGCTTCCGCAGGGGAGGTTTAGACTTGATATTAGGAAAAGGTTTTCCACTGAAAGAGTGATCTGGTATTGGAATGGGTTGCCCACAGAGGTGGTTGAGTCGCTGTCCCTGGAGGTGTTCAAGGGGAGGCTGGACGAGGTGCTGAATGATATGATCTAGATGAAGATGTTATGTTTAGTTGGATTATAGGTTGGACTAGATGATCTTCAACGTCTTTTCCAATCTGTACAGCGAATACTGTGACAGGAACACCTTCCACTAGACCAGGTTGCAACCATCATGTAGTTTTTTGCTTTAGGTTGAATGGCAGGGACAGGCACCTACAGAAGAGGTTTAACAAAAAGTAGCAACTACCATTACATTGCAACAAACGTGTTTAGTCAGCTGGAGCATGGACATAAATCCAAAGGTCTGCTTTGTAGTGTCCACACAGATAAAGTGCCTCCGTGCTCAGCCTAATTCACGATTAAATATGCATGCTTCAGCATTCATTGATCACTAAGTGGAACTAGGCAAAAAAAACATCAAAACAGATGTTGGAGTCACATTAGACAAGGAAGGAAACATGTAATTAGTTAATTATTTAACTCCTTAAATCAACTGTTTAGTCTCCTAGGAGGCTTTGAAGTTTTAGTTTCAAGGTATGTGTCCTTAGATTTGTGGCTTGATATTCTCTCCATGCACTTCATTTTATCACTGCCTGCCCTGGCAAGGACCATTGGTGTTATTCCTTGACACTCAAACCTATCTGTTGGGACTCACCTCCCACAGCTTAGAGATGCATGAAGCTTAGTTTGCATCCACACATCAGCTGAGTGCTTCAGGGGCTCTTGCAAAACTGCTGGAAAAGTTATTGCCGTCATTCCTTCATGTGCTTCAGCGAGTCCTTCACTGATCTACAAGCCTTTTCTTTTGCTTTAATGTGTGTTTTTCTTCCAAACCTTGTGAAAAATAGTAGAAAACCATCACTCTTGGACACATCCATCTGGAAACTCATCCCAGTGATAAGCTGAGTGAGCAGCAAGGGGATGGAGGAACATCTCCTTTTAACGTACAGCCACCTTTAAAATGTATGCACACTACAGGCATTCCTATGTTGTTCTTTTAATACCCTTCTGATTCTTTTTTTTACTGTTTATACTGCCATGAAAACAGATTTTTCCATCCCTTTGAAAATCTTCAACTAAATTTAATTGAAATATGATGGTTTCGTCAAAGTTTAAAAAAACCTAAAACCAAGAACAACCAGAAAAAAAGATGCCATTAGAGTGAATAGAAGATCAAAAACATTGATAAAGACTTTTCTATGTGGAATGTGCAATCTAAAACTTTGGGTTTTTCTTGTTTCTATAGTTAATGTGCATTCTCTGTAATACAAGCTCTTGAAGAAATGTACTGAATTTGAAGCACTTGGGGTTTTTTTTGTTATTCCTCAATTCAATGGCGTGTTTTCAGCATTATAGACTACTGTTCACATCTCTTTCAACAAATTATATAGTAACCAGACAGAACCTGACTGTCTGAAAAGGTTTTTTGGAAAATTCTTCTGAATGCCCACAGTCACCAGAACAGCAGCACTTTCACAGAAATTTAAGAAGGAGCACTGCAGACCTTTGTGGGACTGCAGTGAAAAGTCGACTGTGAGCCTTGTCCCACATTATAAAAAGGCATTATTTCTTGGGTTGAATGAAGGACTGCATACTTTCTGTCTCAGTCCCACCTTTTGCTGGTTAGACATAGGGGAATATTTTCATCTACTAAAAGATTCATAACATGATGCTGTGGTGGTTTGATCCTGGCTGGATGCCAGAGATTCACCCACAACCTCTCCCTCACTTCATTTTCTCCCCCTCCCCAACTTATACAAACAGGAGGAGGGAGAAAAAAGGAAAAAAAAAATCTGAAAAAGTTTATCACAAGCAAAACAAGCTACGAGTGGGGAATATAAAGGATTTATTTATTTCTAACAAGATCAGAGCTTAATGTGAGAAGCATCATTTTAAACCTTCTTCCCCCACCCCTCCTTCTTCTTAAAACAGATCTCTCATTCCCTTTTTTCCTCCAGGAGACAAAAGGGGGAACGGGAGTAGAGAAAGCCAAGCATTTGGTATTTTCTGGCCAGTTTAGGGTAGGAAGCCATCTCTCTGCCTTTCATAAAGTCCTCTCTCTCTCATGAGAGAAAAAGTCTTTCATGTCCCTTTCCCAAAATGAGTCCGGATCCAGGGGTGACAGCTCTTCCATTCTCTATTGCTTGAGAGTCACAGCACAGGATGCAGTCTTTTAAGCACTGGCTGCGCTGCTTCATTTGTGAGCCCATCCCAAAGTACATAGATCAGATCCTACCATAGTACAGTTCTGTCACAAAACATGGACTCCTTCACAGGCTACAATGTCTGTCCAGGATCTCTGCCGAGCTCTGCTCCAAGTGTGTGGGATCCAAGATTTCTGCAGCTTTCCAGCATGATCCTGCAGCTTCAGCATGGCCGCAGGCGGATTCTGCATCTCTGGTTTCTCTCTCTCTATTCCATTGGTTTACAGGCAGACAGTCTGCTTCACTATGGTTCATTCTATGAGCACCAGCGAGACGCCTGGAACCCTTCCTCTCCCTCCTCTGGCCGCCCTGGCCTTGGTGCCTTCATGGTTGCTCAACCTCTCACAGCTCCTCTCCAGCCATCTTTGCTGTTACTGCCTTTTTTTTTTTCCTGTCTTAAATATGTTATCACAGAAGCACCTCTATCTGCTCTTGACCTTGGCCAGCAGCGAGGCCGAGCCAGCAACTGGCTGGCGTTACTTCTGCTAGTTAGCCCCACCGCTGCCAGGAAAAAACTCCGATATTCAAACCAGCACTGATGCTTATCCATCAGGGTGCAGTAGTACTGTTAGCTTTCTCTGGGCAGGAGGAAGGTCAGTCGGATGAGGGAAGAGTCATGCACTGGAAAATAAAGAATAAACTTTCAAAGTACAGGACATGCAAGAAGGCTGCATGTTACTGGTAATAAGAAAAGCTGTGGTAACTTGGCCAGTCCTCAAAAATTCTGATGGAATGTGAAAGGTCCAAATGGCCCCATCCCACGCGAGAAGCACGTAATCTCTCAAAAAAGGAATTACAAACAGCAGATAGGGCCTGGAAGGTAAAAAGGGGTGTGGGGAGCAGGAGGCACTCTCTAGGGAAGTTCTTTTTGCAGAGCCAGGTCCCTCTGAGTTTCTTTCTGGCAGCCTTTAAGCAAGTTTGTGGAGAAATATAATTTGTGTGCTGTAGAATATCTCAAAAAATGCCCTTATTATATTTGATACTCAGAAGTTAAGGTTTGACTGTTTGGGGTAAATTCAGACTTGAAACCCTGTCTCTTATGAGTATTGGTGGACAATCTCATAGGGCAGAAAAGGAGTCCAGTTTGTATTCCTTCTTGTGGAAGACTTTTAGCTTGTTCTCAAGTCCTCCAAGAAGGTAGTTTCTAAATTATCTTAGACCCCTGCTGAAGTTTGCTGAGGAAGCCTGTGAAATAATAATGCCGTGGAGCTGACTCCCGGATCTTGTTTTAAAAACCTGCCTTCCTTTATATTGAATTGGATTTTTCTGTATAGCTACTCATTTTTGTGTCTGGACTTCTTGTATTCCTTCAATTTTAATGCTCTATCTAGTGGTGTTAATTTTAAATTTTAATGATCCTGGTTTGGTGCAGCTCTGGTTTTCAAAGACACAGCTCCTGCTCATGCAAATAAACATGAGTTCTAATGGGATATGCTTCACACTAAGACAACTTGCAGCAAAGTGGGTGAAGAGTTATCCTTTAATTTTTTATAGGCTTATGTCATGTTCAATACAAAGATATTCAGTATACGCTGTACAGTCTGCGACTGTAATGAATAAGAATGTATGAACGCATTTGTAGGTAAGAGTTCAATTTCAATAGCATTACAAAGAGATTTTTCACAGAAAAAAAATTGACTCTGTCTTCACTTTTTATTATCTAAAATTGATAATTTGGACAAAGATAAATCATTGGTACACAGATATTTTAAGCGGAATATAAACTGTTGGTAATGTATAAAAACTGCTGTGCCATGAACATCTGTCATCTGCCGTCCTTACAACCTCCACTCGTAACAGTATTAACTTTTCATTGAATCTCTGATTGACTGACGGCAGGCAATTGGCATTTAATTAGGTTTAAACTTATCCTACTGCATATTGAGAAACAATTTTAAATACTACTTCATTTGAAACTGGAACGCAGCGTGTTTAGGCAAATATTTTGACCATTCTTGCTTTTATTTTCTGAGGATAGGAACTCGGATGTATAACTCTTGTTGACAGCTTGGTGTGTGCAGCCTTCTAGCATCATATAAATCACTTTTTGCAACTATTATCTATTTGGCATATTATGTGATTCCTTTTCCAGAACAATTTCTGTTATTTTTCCATTGTGTGATGTTTAATATTATATGTTGATGACATTCCAGACTGAAGTGCATTGATAGTATTATATAAAATTACTGTGGTTTTGTTCAGTCTGGTAATCTTAACAAAATTGGTGTCACATGATATACCCAGTATGTTACGCTTTTTTCTGTTACAAGAATTCAAAAATACTCCTGCATGTATTCTGCTACAGAATAAACACTTTCATAATGAACTGTGTAATTCATACCAGATAGAACTTGTTTCCTATCCTAGTCAAAGCAGTCCTTGAAAATTGTTAAGCATCTTGGCTTTTATTATATGCAAGCTCATTGAAAAAAACACCCTTCCCACTCACCGCATAGAAGTAAAAGCTCTGAGTTCAAGTTTTCATTTATATGTGTCAAGCATAATGTCGAAGACATTGTAAAACTTTTTCCAGAGGTGGTAAGCTTTTTTGAAGCCTCATGAATTGAAGCGTGCTACTTATCATTAAAAGTTTACTTTGTGAGATGAGATGCAGAGCTTGCAAAATTCCCTGCTCACCACCTTCCTGCTTTGCAGGAAACCTTAAGCACTTCAGTTCCTGTTTTACAATTACATGGGACACTCCATCATTACAAGATGTGACAAACTATTACAGCAGTGGTATTTTGAGAGTCAGAAGAAAATTACATTGTGGTTTTTTTCTGATTTTCAAAGTGGTTGGAAAAGAAGAATTTCTGACAAGCACAGTGCTGTTCCATTTCCAAGGGAGTATTTTAATACAGATGGTTGCTGGAGTTACTTTGCAACACACTTTGCTGCATTAACCTTCCCGTCAGAGTTTACCAATGTGCCTAACTAACTTGGAATTTTCATAGCTCTAATGCTTTTGTCATAAATTATACTGGGAAAGAGTTAACAGATCATTGCAGTCCGGGAGATGTGTATCTTCTGGCAGAGGCACTGGGAGAGTCGGCTGCTTTACCCAGCACAGGGCAGGGTCATGCCTATCGGGGCGCTGAGAGTTGAAGGAAGGCTGGAGGGAAGGGGGTGAGCTTGTCACAGACATCCCTTAGGTGTGATCCAGTGATAAAGGAAATGTAGTGCCCTTTGGGAGGGTGTGTACCTATGAGAAACAGGAAGCTCAGCGGCTGCCTGCCCTGCCTGCCTGCGGAGGTTAGTCGCTCCAGCGGGCGCAGGTGTGCCGACACACCGCCCAGCCACTTCTCTCCGGGCGTCTTGGCAGGCACACTCCTCGGCAGCAACATCTGGAAGAGGCGGGGGGGGGAAAGAAACCCAGCCCAAAGCCAAAACACCCCCACCACCAGCTTTAAAAAACCCCCAGTTCTCCAGGTAGAGGAATATGACGGCCTTGCAGCTGAAAGAGTTGTCACATTCAGGTCTGTACAGGAGGAGACGGGATCGCCCTGACAGTGTCCTGCCCGGGTCACATGAAGAGCAGCTGAGGTGAGTGCGAAAGGATGGGTACTGCCAGGGCACTGAGCCCTTCTCTGCTGCCACTTAGTTCAGTGGGTTTAACAAACAAAATGCAAACACAGCTCTGGAAAGTCACTGCAAAACACATGCATCGGGAAGCAGTTCCAAAGCACTATGGAAAAAACCCCGAGGGAGGGCTAAGAGGAGCCATACAGTGACCCTGTGCATTCTGGCCATGGCGTGACAGCCTTCTCTGACTCTGGGAAGGGCAAATGTTAACCCGTGTTTACTTCTGGATCCCTTCTGACAGCCAGCATTGCAAGCAAATAAACTTGTCAGAGCCCGACAACTTTGCTCGGTCTGAGTTGAAGCTCATTGTGCGTCACCCAGATGCTCTGGGTTGTACTGCTTCTTGGGGTCTTGGGGCAGCCCCTGTGCCAGGCTGGTGTTGTGGAGCTGAGGTGGCTGCTGGACTCTGGCGTTCTTCATAAGACGTTCTTTGTTGCAAAAAGGGCTTTAGACAAAAGAATGCAGCAGGACCGTTTAGTCTGACCTTACTCAGGAAGGGTGACCAAAAATTGGAAAGCCATTTAATGTCTAGGGTTTTCTTTGTGATGCTATAAACTCTTTGAAAAATGTAACAGTGAATTTGCAAAAAGCCTACGTTTGGAGCAGGAAGATTAAAAAATTGCTTGTAATCTGAGTAAGTGTGGACACAAAAAAAAAAAAAAAGTAAAAAATGCAAAGGTATTTTCCTAAGTGTGCTCTGACTGAAAGCAATCTGGTCCCACTTTAAGCTCTTTAGAAAAGGAATCTTGTGTATCTGCTAACAAAAGCCTTGGTGGAGAGGAAGTACTTCCTATCTCCTAATGCCTGTCTCACGGTATTTTTAGATTATTTTTCCTTGGTGGTGGTTGTCCGTCAGGTTAGAGTGCTGTGTAATTTAAAAGGTTATTATTACTGTGTTTTTGTTAACTGAGTTAGCAATTTCAGAAGAATGTTTATTCAGATCTGGAGGATTTACCCTTTTGTTATAACTAAGCACCTTAATTAAAAATTATTGTGGCAAACTGTATGATTGTAACCTACTGCAATTGTTTGCCACGAGATGTCAGAAATACCAGATCGCTTCTAGGAATATGTTAACTTGTGGATCTGATATGTGTGCTTGACATCTATCTGTAGTACTAATTCTGAATTGGTTTCCTAGATGGATTTCTAATAGCACGAGGAGTATATATTATGTTCATATGACTGCAGATGGAAGAATAACCAGAGTTAGTACAGTAAGACGTGCAGAGATTCTTGATTTTTTTACATTTAATTTCTTTTATACAATACTAGCAATGAGGAAGGATAGATCTATTTAGGGAAGAGAAAACTGCTTTTTAAAGCATATACATAAACATGAGTACTAGCTCTCCATGGCTGTGTTGCTGTTATTACTATGCACATCCAAGATGGGAATAACACCATTTTTAGGGTGGGTAGGAGGAAGAGGTGGGTTGCCTGCACCAGAATAAGTCTAGATGTTTCGATCTTCTGAGCTGCTTCTAATTAGCCATGAGAAATTTATGAAACACAGATCACTCTTGAGAAATAAGATCCAAGCTGGAGGAAGTAGCAAATCAGGGGGCATGTGAATCAGCTCAGGGCAGGGTGTTAAAGGTACAAAGTGACTAGGGCATGGTCAGATGATGCTCCTAGAGCAGGGGATTAACATGTACCTGCAGCCAGAGCTTATCTTATATTTGCTAATAGCTTAAGCTGGTTCTTATTTAAACTAAACCTGGCTCCTTCCTAACCCATTTTGTGATATTTCTGTGTGTTGCCAGGCAGCCTTATTTGTCATTTTTACTACATTCTCCCTGACAAAAGGCTATGGCATTATAAATACAAAATAATGACATAACAACAGGGCAAAAAGCAATTTGGAGCAAAGAGAAAAAGCTCATTTGTTTTCTAAAACTGGAAACCTCTGGATTTTTCCATGTGTTCTCCCCAATGAAACTTAGATGCCTGCCCTTAGCAAATACTTTCAAGGTACCTAGAGTCCACAAGGAAGACATGTCTGCTGTAGTATATAGCTTGTCACCCATGGCTTTGCAATGCCCTCCCATGGTTTCTCTCTGCAGTTCTTTGTTCAAGTGCCTTTGTATTTTGTTTTCCATACATATTAATTCATATGTATTAAATAATATCAGCCCTCAAGCAACAGTTCACTGAAAGTTGCTTTCTTGGTTCAAGTACTGTACTTTTCTAATCCCAGGCCAAAATGTACTTGAGATGCCAATGTCCTCAGGATACCCTGTGAGAATTTCTGTATTTGGGGGAAAAAAATTGCCTTCTTTTAAGGTCATGCATGGTATTTGCCAGTTTTCATTTTAGAGCGTTTTACACCTTCCCCTAGTCTAAGATTTCTGTCTCCTGCCCTTTCTGGGGTCTGTGTATCCTTTGGTGACAGTTTCCTAAGATCCAGTCTGGGCTGTTGCTCTAGTTCAGCAGAAAGAGCAAAAAGTACTGATACCCTTTTTCCTTGGCTGCAGGGTGTCCTGCACTGCCTTCTCTCTGCTGCTGCCAGCAGCACTCTAATTGCAGCTCCTGGGTCTGGCCATCGCAGCAGGAGCTGGACACTGCTTGGTAGGACAGGCACATGAACTGCGGCCAGGCATAGCCAAATGTCAGCATCGTCAGTGCTGCAGAGAGGCTTGATGGGGCTTGGCGCCAAAATTCTGCCTTTGCTCTTTCCTGGGAACTTCAGTGTCATTTTTACTTAAAACACCTGAAATTACTATTAATTATGCCACTGAAGCAATATACTGAAACTCCTAAATATGCACCAGAGCACAGATTTATCACATACATTTAATTCTCCAGAACCTAGAATTCCTTGAAACAATTGTCTTTACAGTATAAAAATAATTTCCTATGATGACATAGCTTCATGGTAGGTCGTGTGCAGGTCGTGTGCTGTGGGAGTTAGGGCTCTGCAACAGGATGCTGAGTTTTAGCTTCTGCATCTGTGCCCACTGATGTCACTGCACCCAGAGGTTTTAACCCCCATCATTGTCTTCCAGATCTGCTATTCAGTTTATGATGAGTCAGTCCCTATGCACATTTCCCTCAGTCTTTTGCAGGAAAGACTGCAGGAATATAATTTGGCTCTTAAGTTCTCTAGCTTGTCAGATTTCCATTTACATTAGAAACTCCTTAATAAATGCTTAAATTTAACAGAGTCTTGCTCTAGCAAATAGGTGCCAGGTCATCTTGAGGGGAACCCATCTCAAGCAGCTGTAGCTATCTGTGAGACCTGATTTGCAAGCAGCAGAGCTTGTTTTATTGCATGGGTTTGCTCATTTTACCCACTCAGTTGCTGTGATTGCATTGCATTGCTTCTGTTGCCCTGCTGCAGTCTGCAGGCTGGAGCTTGGTACTGGATCAGAATCTGCCCCAGCTACCTCAGTGTTGCAGGTGATACGTGCTCTGCTCAGGCCAAGCAGCTGAGCTGCCCCACTAGCAATGGTGAGGACATGAGAGGACTGGGAAGGACTGCCAGAGTCACCCTTAGGTGTAAATAGCAAGCCGTAAGCTCGACTAAGATCAGGACTAGGGTGGGAGAGTAGGACTCATCCCCCTCTTTTAGAAACCTAAGCTAGGATGTAGCGGGTTGTCTCTCTCCTCCTCTCCACCCTACCTTTTCCTGGCATCATCCATGCCCAGGTTGTGCTATTGGCTATGGTGAAGTGAGAGTAGTCCCAGCCCCTCTCCTGACAGATCAAGCACATTGGTCGGGATGGGAAATGTTGTTTCTCATTCTACCTCTTCCACTCCAGTCATCACTTAACAAACCCCAAAACCTCTCTGGCAATCTTTTACTTTGCTGCTGTAGATTTAACTGGTGCTTTACTGACCTTACAGGGAGCTGGAGCCTGCATGCCCCATGTGAAAGGTGGTGTGGATAGCTCATCCTGCTCTTGAATTTGTGCAGTACAAAAACGTTCTTGGTTTAGACCTCTGCTGAGGAAGGCATGCTTGAATGCAGATGTCTTTTTTCCTGCTTGAGCTGGACTCCCCAGCTCACAGACTTTAATATGAAGGATGGTCCTGGGGTGCAGAGTTCAAAGTGCGGATGGGTGCCTGGCACCTCCTCTCTCCCTTGTCTGCAGCAGATGCAGCAGTCATTGAAGTAAATGCAACTTGAGAAATCTGCTTTTCAAAACAGAGGGGAAGACTTGTTCTTTTCCAGCTATATTGATTTTGTGAGAAAAAGAACACATCTCTGATAGATCCTGTCTTTAGAAACGGCATGTAAAAAAATTCTGGCTGTAGGCTGAGCTATTCTTTCTTGCTTTTCTCAGCAAACAGGATGCAAAGGAAATTGTATGTATACGTTTATTAATTGTTTGATGTCACTTAACAGCAGTAGTATGCTTACTATTTTTCCTCATCCCATGGCCTGTGTAAAAATAGAATGATTCCTCTAGAAAAATTGATACTGTTAATTTACAAAGCTCAGTACAAGCTACTTGCAAAAGCAGCAGCAATTCTCTTTGTTTCGATTGTTAAAAAAAAATTAAAATTGATTTGGTCACTGTTGTTTGTAGCTTTCTTTTCTAAGTCCATATGCATTCAAATGTCATTAAAAATGTAAACAACGTTTGAAGAACTTAGTCTCAAGTTTTTGCCAGACAGTAAATTTCAGCATTTACAGTAAGTATTCATTGGCAAGCTTCTATGAGTGGCTGTCAGTTACTTGGGTAGTTCACTGTTGTGTTCTCTTGTGCAGAAAGCACTGTAGATGTTTTCCACATTAACTGGTTTAAAGTATCTGCATTCCCTTTGTTCTCTGCTGCTGAAACTGGTGGATACATCTGCGTGAGCAGGTGCAGGCAATCTTCTGCTGGATCTGTTGAGCCTCCCGCTTGCCTCTGCACATTGACTAGAAGGCATGTGGATGTGCCCCAAAATCTCATGCACAAAGACTCCCTCGCAGATGAAGGATACGTAAGCACCTCCTTTTGTCCCAGCTTAGGGAGATAGGCTCTACACTGCAAAGGTCGTAGGTGAGTATAAAAAGAAATGAACTAATAAAATCCCCCGAGTGGCGATATGATGGGGCTGAGTGCCTCAGTTACTTTATGAGATAGGTACAGCTTTTGGGAGTGTGTGACATCACAAATCTCCTCAACCTTCCATCAAAACCCCATATGTAGCACCCAGACAAGGTGTGCAGCTGTTTCCAGCTGTGCATCTGCTCTTCTCTTCCTAGGAGGAAGGAAAGAAGATGCTAGACGGGGACTGTCTGCGAAACCAGGGACCCTGTTGAGCTTTCAGATGCCTTATGGTACAGAGAGCAGAGTAAGAAGGAAAGAAAAGATCTGTCTGCACCTGGAAACATTCTTAAATTTGATTTCTACTGGTAACATTTTTAATATCATCACCAATGTTAATATTTATATAGCCACTTCCTGTGAATAGATGTTTCACTTGCTCACAGTGCCAATGTCAGCAGGTGAAGTAGTAATTATTCCAAACATTGGTAAAAAAAGCCATTAAGTTATTAAAACAGGAAAAACTTGAAAATAAGTGTTAAGACACGAAAAATTACACTTCTTGATTTGCTCTGGTTAAAAGCTCTGCTGGAGTAGCAGAGAGATGGGAGCCACAAATAGTCGTTCGGGTCAGATGCTTGGGAAGTCTGGATTAAGAAACACTTTGGCTTGTCTTCTAGTTGCTCTAATTGAAGAAGGGATTTGTCCATGTAAATATAGCATGGAATTGTTAATTACATATAGTAAGTTCTGGCCAGCAAAAATATGCTTCATGGTTATATTTTAATATTGGGATTCTTAGAATTTGCATTGAGCCTTAGTTTGAGGTATCCAATTGACTGGAGGCTTCACTTTTCATTTGTGCTGTACTTTTCGTTGCTCTAGGGGTTAAAATAACTCCTGAGGAACACACCCTTTTCTGCTTGCCTTCTCTCTCACCTCATCTCCTGCATTGCATAACAACTCCTCAGCAATTTTGTTTGACTTGCTCACGCTGACTATCACCTCCAGTGACTCCAAATGATCAGAGACAGCTGCTGGAGTAACAGCAACCCAAGCAGTAACTACTGTTCCTCTTTAACCTATTATTTTAGTTAATTTTTGATATTCAATGACTGTAGTGATTAGGATTTTCATTGCTCTTATTTGCAAGATTAGCTGACTAAAAGTAAGTTGTATGTTTCTGTTACTTTTGTTTTCTTGTATTCTGATTATGCCCAACCAGAGGTGTTCCTTAAAGAAAATGTGCTCATTAAAAACATCATTTAAGCTGTTCTTGAAATGCAGTCTGTCACTGTAAAATGATTTTGCACACAGGAGAGAAAAACTAAATTATGCCAGTGTTATCACTTAATAAAAATTACCAACTTGCAGGCACTAGGAAGAACAAGTTTAAAGGCTGTAAGTTTGAGTTCCCTTTCTTTTCCTTTTGTTTTTCTGAGGTCTCTGAGTTGGTCTAGAAAATGCAAAGCTAACAGACACAGTGTCCACAATAGGACCGTGAGCCTTTCACGTGGTGCTTTCCAGGCATGGGAACAGTGCCAGCTTCTGACAGTGACCAAAAGCCCTGCCTGTGGAGAGAGGTCAAAGGAAAGAGTGGGCCTTTTATGGTATTTCCCTTGGAAGTAATCGCAGCTTGCCACAGCTGTAGCTCAGGGATTTCCTACAGAGGTTGTGGCATTCAGTGTTTTTCCCTTCAATTAACTCCCCTGGTCTAGCCTTGCACCCAGCAATCTTGAGGCACGAGATGTTCTGAGTTCTCATGTGTACATGACTGCGTGTTAATTTTTTTCTTTGCTTGATTTGTCACAGCAGCTTTGATGTGTCTTTATATGTTGAAGAGATGAAGCTTTGAAATCTTTTGGAGCCTTTTATCCGACAAGAGAAATTTAGTTCATTACTTTGGTAACATATTTCCCTGCAGCTTTTCTGCTGTTTCTTCCTGCCTTAATGGTCAAGTTGAAGCTAGAAGAATATGACTTAGAAACTTTTAACAAGTAGCCACAAAGGAAGTACATAAATGAAGTATGTAACATGTTGGCAGACACAGAGAGCAGTACCTGGTATCATTTCTCAGCTGTGCCTTTTTAAATTAAAGATTCAGAAGATTTAAGCTGTTCCAGCAAGGAATGAGTGGACAAAGGTGAAGAAAATGTGAAATGTTGTTTGTCTTTTCTAGCATGTTAAATCTGTGCATGCCACACTCTTCATAGATCATAAAGTTCTTGATCCCAAGCCGAGTCTACCTTTTGAACTCTGTTTCTATGCAGCTATTGGACTCTCACTTATAGTCATGACTCAAAATTGCCCTGCCTGATCCCCTTGTTCAGGTATGGAAAGTTTGTATTGAAAGCGGTTTGTCCTGCTTGATATTTGGCTTTTCAGGTTTTGTTTCATACATTTCATCTCACTGACTGATCCAGACTGCACTGGGTGTTGCCCCAGTACATTGCAGTACACTGATGACATCATCATATGGGGGAACGCAGCAGAGGAAGTTTTTGAGAAAGGGCTGAGGATTATCCAAATCCTCCTGAAGGCTGGTTTTGCCATAAGGTCAAGGGACCTGCCCGGAAAATTCAGTTTTTAGAAGTAAAATGGCAAGATGGATGTCATCAGATTCCAATGGATGTAGTCAACAAAATAGCAGCCATGTCCTCACTGACCAGCAAGAAGGAAACACAGGCTTTCCTATGGTCAGTGGGTTTTTGGAGAATGCATATTCTAGATTACATTCAAATTGTAAACCCTCTGGAAGAAGAATGATTTCAAGTGGAATACTGAAAACATTAAACAGGAAGATGTTCATGCACTAGCTTTGGGGCCAGTCAGGATGGGACAGGATGTAAAAAGTGTGCTCTACTTTGCAGCCAAGGAGAATGGTCCTTCCTGGACAACCACAGGGGTGGAAATAGTTACTTAAAAAAAACCCCAAAACTGGCAATGGTTACCAAAGCCTTCCATTAGAAAAATTGAAGTCTTGCTTTGCATGACCTGCTACTGAAATGCAGTCATGCTTACTTGACAAGTCTTCTACTAGTATTGAAGAGCTTCTAAGTATAAAGTACAAGACTAAGACTTTCAGTTTGTATTACCCTAAATGCTAAGACCATCACAATGAAGTAGGAAAGTGATGCTGTTTTCTATTAACTTTATTTGCCAATATATTACTCATCTGACTCTTAAAAACTTAAATGGCATCTGGTTGTTTTCTCGGCCGTTGAATATTAGGGTGGTTATTTAATTCCACAATGTTAACTGCAGATGGCTCAGCTGTCTGCCCTGCTCTGCTGGTTTTAAAGTCTGATGATACTGTGGTGAACGTAGGAAGAGAAAAATTAACCCAAAAATAGAGCGATGAATAATTACAACTTAATATATATGCAAGAGAAGAAGAACAGCTGAGGACATGTTTTCTTTAACACATTTTCCTTCTCAAAACAAATTAATGCAGGAAATTAAAAACTTTGCACTTTCTCATATAGAATAGGAGCACAAACTAATGAAGGTGAGAAATGATTCAAGAGGTTATGTTGCTGGCTGTATCAATAGTAATAAAATACATAGTAATGTGTGTGTGAAAGTGACATGCTTGTTCGGAAAGCTAGAGGTCAATCCTCAACGTGGTGTCTCCAGTGAAGGTGTGACTATAAGAAGGATGTTGCTGTGAGCTGGGAAGCCTGGTGTTAAAGTTTTCTCTGCCTTACAAGAAGCTGGAAGTCTCACCTGATAGCTGGGGTGTTATGTTGAGTCACAGAATTAATTATAGCTCCCAGATGAACCACTGAGATCATGGTGTTCAGCTTATCAAAGCAACGGTCCCACATAGTGCGACAGATGACTCAGATAGAATCAAAGGCTGGCTTTGCCTTTGCACTAAGGATTCAGTGGAGGATTTGTGGTGGATTTCAGTGACAAATTCCCTCAGAGGCTGATTTTTCACTGTGCTTGAATGGCTGATGAAACATTGTGTGGGAAGGTGCTGCTTACCTGTCTATTCCAGTTATATTTACTTCCTTATGGAGAGATGGAATGTGAACCTTCTCTGTTTGCGGAGACCAAAGCATTTTTTGACATGTTTAAACTAGAATAAACTTATATTGAAGTAGATGAAACATCTAGTTTTGCCTTTTTGTTTGCTCTGTTTAAACTCCCACCACATAAGCTTAATTATGCTTTTTGTGGTGAAGACTAAAGGATTAAACTTCTAGGACCACTCAAAATTTGCCTGGTTTTTATTGCAGTGGTTTCCAGATGGTTTTCCAACATTTTTAATAGAAACAGAAATTAGAGCAGTACTGGGCATATGTGAAAATCCTCCTTGTAATGTGCATTTTTATTATTTATACCTTCTTTCAAACTGCCTTAGGAGACTAGCTTAATACAGAAAATATTTTACTGCTTAAGAGATAAACAATTGCAGCAACCAGAACCCATGAATGTTTTAATTTTCATTAAAAGAGGACACAAAAGGTCAATTAGTGCTTTAAAATGTTGGTGCAGAAATCAGAGCAGGGCACTGTGAGCCCACATGTATTTTGCAGCCAGATTCAGTTCTAGTTGTTCCGTGCTTTGTGTATGAGAGCCATTGCAGAGCATCTGTTAGTATCTCATTAAAATGAAATCACACGTACCTATGGGAGAATTGGAAAGATGCACTGTGATTACTCATTCCCCCGGTATGTCCCGATGGGCTGTTTGGCCTCCCGACAGCGCCAGTGATGCAGTGATATTTCACAGTGGCACAAGTAGGTTGCCAAGCAGCAGCTGCTTTTGCCAAGCACCTTGTTTGGAGCCTTGACTGCTCGGCATGTCTATTTGTGGCATGGAGTGAAATGCTCAATGGGCCTGGCCAGCCACTGAGCCTTCTCTGTAAGAGTCCCTGTCTGCCTCTGGCAGCCCCTGGCATGGGCAGCCGGATTTGAAAGCTCTCCAGAGAAAGCAACGTCGAGCAGTCATCCTTCAGCAATGATTAAGCAATGCGGCTATTTTTGCTATTGTTTTCTGAAGATCTTCTCAGTAGCTGCAGTGGGACAGTTCTCCTTCACTCTTCTGCCATTGTCTTTAGCACCTTCCCTACCATCAGTTTTGGTTTCTGTTAAGATCCTCAGTGTGCCAGGTGAAGACTCTTCTTCCTTCCTATGTACCTTTTCCAGTTAAGTATTCAAATTCTCTGTTTTCTCTTCACCATAACACCGTGTCCTTAACCACAGGCTGGTTTTGTCCAAGATACCAGGGAATGCCCTTGGGAAACTGCTGCTGCAAATCAACAACCCATTACATGCTTCTTAGTCCCTGTGGACAGCTTTACCTCAGAGTAACCTAGAATTCCCTAATGAAAATGCAGTGTATTTTTAATAATGTATTTCAGATCTTGGCCTCCTGCAAAATGACAGAAAAGAGAAAGATGGCCAGCTGCTCTGGATTTGTGGATTACCAAACCTTCACAGTGACAACTCTGTTTTGCCTCAGTAGCAGAACAACCATTTTTAAACTCCCATCAAGCTCATTTCTTGCTCAATGGAAAACATTGGGAGTCATTCCCCCAGCAGCCTCTACTTACTGCATGTATGGAATCCTATTACCTTGTAGGTCTGCTTCTTGAAAAAAACACGAAAGATTAAAACAGGCTTTGTGGATGGCCACCTTACTGCACTGACTTGCTGAACTGCTTGCTTTGCTACAGCCACACAGTAGGCTGTGCAATAGCAAGCTGAAGAAACAACCAAATATTTTCCTGTTGACAACAGAGGACATGAGGCAGCAGAAGTGGTTTCCAACCACCTTGGTCACCTGTGGATTTTAGGTTACTGCAAGGATTTTAGTAGTCCACCCGGAGAAAAACTCTGCAGGGCTGTCTTGATTTGCAGCAGCCACCTCCCGGGAGAATTGCAGGTATCCGGGACAAAATACAGGAAAACAGTTCAGAAATTGTTGAGCAAACAGCAAAAGAGGAAGAGGCAGACTGACTTGCTGTTTATTATCTTCGTGTCTTGGTGCTCCTGCACTAATCCTGGATGAATAAGCATATTTAGTCCATTGCAGTCAGTCTCACTGGAGTTTTTTATACCCACAGAACCTCAGTATTGACCAGTGCAGAAAATACTGGGAAGCAAGATGGAGAAGAAGAGCCAGCATCCTTATGCCTGCATATCTGTTGACAAAGACCCCTCATTTGCATCAATGGTGCTCCAGCAAAACCCTTTTATTCCAAGACTATTTCCTGCACTGGTGCTCTGGCAAGATCTTTGTGGCCTAGGGCTGCAACCTGAGCATCACTTGATCTGGAGCGTGCCCCATGACAGATAAAAATAGGCTTGAGCTGCAGCCAAGCCATGTCAGTGGTGCGAGTGCAGCCTCCTTAGCCTGTTACAGTGTGTAACTCCTGGTAGCTCTGGTGCAGGATGCATGATAACATTTACAGATGAGTAAATAAGCAAGGTCATGCTGCCTGGGTTCCACCTACACAGGGCAATAGCTTGCCCAGGGGTTGCTCCTTGTTTGAGGGGAAGTGAAGGCAAGAGGCCTGACCAAACCCATCCCACAAATTTGGAAGCAACAGCAGCGTAGGGCTGTGTTGGCCAGGTTGTGGGAAGACAACTATGTACATGCAAGTTCAGGCTTGGATGGAGTGTGGCGTGAGAGTTGCTGTATGCTGACTGAGCAAGCCGTCCCAACAAGTGTTGAGAGATACGGCCATAACCTGTCATGAACCAACCCTCTGTAGTAGGTCATAGGATGGTAAAGGTATATTAAGAAGTTGTAGCCTTGGCTGGACCTTCTGTCATATCCTATGACAGGATGAGAGGAAACAGCCTCAAGTTGTGCCATGGGTGGTTTAGGTTGTAGATTATGACAAATTTCTTCATGGAAAGGGTTGTCAAGCACTGGAACAGACTGCCCAAAGTAGTGGTGGAGTCACCATCCCCACAGATATTTAAAAGATCTGTTGATGTGACGCTTGAGACATAGTGATTAACTCTTGGGACATAGTGTTGGATTAGATTAATCATTGGACTCCATGATCTTGAGGTCTTTCCCTACCTAAGTGTTTCTATAATCTTCTAGTCCTCATTTCTCTACTTGTTCCCTCTCTTCATCTCCTTATCATCCTTTGCTTTCTCACGCTCCCTTGCAGACTAGCAGATTCTTCAGATACCAAGGTGCTGTGTGTGGTGAGCACAAAGTGCATGCAGTTCTGCAGTTCAATTAATTGCTAACAAGGCTGTTGAACACAAGAGGTAGTTGCTCAGGAGAGCTTTCCTAAAGCTTGTCTTTTCTGCAGTCAGAAGTTGTGGGAAGCCAAGTATCCCACATCTGCCACAAGCACCATGCTTCAAGCACGAAGAACTTGCAGGAGTTTAATTATTAGCTACAGATCTGCAGCTAATTGACCATGCCTTCCCTAGCAAGTGGTGCACACGTGGTTTTTTTAAATAGAATATAAATATGAAATAATTGCAATGTTAGGAGGGCATTCCGTGGTGAAGGAAAATTATTATAATTCTTTCTTCCTAGTCTTGCTTTCTCAGTTCCTTAATATTGACGGTAAATTACTTCAGTAAGTGTTGTTATGTTAGATAGTTCTAAATGCACCATGTCACTGGAAAGAAAGCTTCGGTTTTCCTCCTTCGTATATTGCCCATTATAGCATACCTGGAGTTTGGTTAGTGGCCTGTGAAGCACAACGAAAACGTAACTATGCATCTGTACTTGTTCCTTTTCCAAAGTACTGACAAGGAGAAAGATGCTTAGAGATAAATTCAGCATGTATGACAGCAGAAGACACAAGTAGAACATTAAAGGCATTTTTTCTTCTCTTTGTGCTTTCCATTGCTGGTTTGCCCATGATGGAATGTTGTTTGAATCTACCTCCACCCTCCTCAGCAGAAAGTAGCTGCAGACAAGTTTGGTGGTGAACATATTCGCTCACGTAAGTTACTCACACTATGACTCTCCGGGACAGCTTCTGTCAGCAGCTGGCAGTGAAGACCCTATCCAGCATCTGAGTTTACATGAGGACCTGGCAGGAAAATGTGCTCCTCCGTGCACAGCCAGCCTCAGTAAATCACAGTGTGACAGGCTCACTGCCCTGCTGCTGAACTTTTAACTTGAAGCTCTAGAAGGGCGCTCAGTAGCTCCGGCTACATGACACGGAGCTGTGAAAGGAAATCACTTCGCCGGGAACAAGGGGAAGTTCAGTATATACTGTTCGCAGGCTTTGCCTACATCTTCTTTGCAGTAGAAGCATAGAATATATACATACAGGAGAGCAATTGGAGAGAGATGGACTTCCAACGCAGAGCTCACCGATATACCATCCCAGAGGATGAAGAGGTTGCATACAAGGTTGCTTCTGATGATCACAACTCTGCAGGGAATGAAGGCGAGAAACCAGTGTCAAAATTGCAACGTAGGCACAGTGAAATAAAACTCTACAAAGAGTTTTGTGACTTTTATGCAAGATTGTAAGTTTATTCTGTTCTGCTTCAGGGTGTAACTGCAGTGACATTGCCTGTGTATTGTACTCATGTGTTTTATTACCTGAGATCTGGGCAGGCTGTACAAGTTGTTCTGTAATCCAACCTTTGCCACTGTTCTGCTTGAAACATTGCCAGTTGTAACTCAACTAAAATTTGTTGCTTTAAATTTCATCATTAATTGCATCAGAAATTTTTATCAGCACTTAAAATGGGTTTGGAATTTCTCAAGTAGTCTCTCTGCCTTCAGGTTGTTTGCCTGTCATTTTGGGCAAATAGATAAACTGCTTCATTAACGCAGAAGTATTATGTACATCGCTGATTTTACATTTCTGATGTGTTTCAAAGTGAAGCACTTTTGCATACTGAGGAGGAAAACTCTATGTTTTCATTTCGTTTTGAACTTTGTATCATGGTTTTGCTTGCATTATACTTTATATATGCCAACGCCTAACATCCTTAGTGCTCAAGCACTGTTGAAGTGATGATGAAAGATCCCAGTTTCAGTTGTGATTATTCTTCATTTGGATTGGTAAGGAGAATGGGGACATTGACTAAGGTTTTCCCCCACAGAAAGCATACCCAATCTATGGAGACCGTTGGCAAGTTTTATGGTTAATCACAATTTATATGTGTAGTTACTACAATTTGTCCATAGGTCTGTCTGTTATGTATGCATTACACCATACTGCTTCTGATCCTCGTGTGAAATTTAGCCACCTGTTGTTTCACTGGGAGGGCAGTGGATATTTGGGTAGCAGCAACTGTTTTCCTCTTCTGCAAAGATCTCTAGAGAGAGAAAAAAAAAAAAGCCGGCTAATAATAACTGGTCAGATGTAACCTTGCATAGGGCTCTTCTGTGAGACAGTGTAAGAAATAGATAAAACACATTCCATTTTGAACTACACGTTAGGTGTTTCCTTGCTCCCTTGGATGGTGTGCAAGGAACGAATTAAATTCCTATTTAACCTGGTAAGAATCAAGGTCTTATCCCTTGTGGGGATAAGAAGGAAGACTTGGCATCTTCGAGAGAACTAAGGGCTCTGTACTTAAAGGTGCGGCATGACAGCTGTATGAAAATGTGTGCATGTTTGCATATGTGCTTAAAATAATGTCACTTGTTTAATAACCTTCCACAAAGACGTTTGAGTCAGTGGTTTTCTCAGCTGAGGTCAGATTGTAATGAAACTAGACATTGCCCTATATTTGCTCTCTGTTGTATGGTATTAGGGAACAGAGGTGATTCTGAAGGGCATAGCTTTGAGAGTCTAGATATGAATAATAAAATGTTTGCAAAGGAAAAATCAAGAGAGCCTTCTTCTGGCCTTAATTAACAGAAACACAGCTGTACCGTCTTCTGCAGATGTGGACATGAACCCAGTGAAATAGCTAATGCCTCTCATTTTTTGCAGCTACCACACTGCCAGTTTTTGGTCCTGTGCCTTTGAGAAGCAACCAAGGTTGCTATTTGAGTACTTTTTTACATCCCTGGCATGGGTTTGCCAGCTTGTGTTGGGCTGCCTGTGGGTGGGTTCCACTGGGGCATTCACACCCTTCCCCTTGGCCTTGAAGTGGGTTGTGTGTTGGCACATCATGAGCTGAGCTCCTTGAGATGAACTCTCAACAAACCGATCAAAAAAACTCATGATTCAAGCTAAATTTGTAAAATTACTTCAAGCTATGCAGAGCTTGTATAAGGGATAATTGTTAACCTACTCTGGTTTTCATTAGTATCTGCCAGACCAAATACTACACACTCTTTCACATAGTTTATTTAGAGCTTTGAACTAATTATGTTTTATATGTATTTTAGAATTAGGAATTGGGTTAGAATTAATCATGTATATTTTCCTATGTGGTGCCAGTCCTCAGTTATTGTTAATATTTGCTCATGTTTTCTGTAATTCTAACGTATTCCATAGTTTTTGTAGTACAGTGAATCCCCACTGCATCGCGACCTCTCCATTACAACCCTGCCCGTTTGTGAAGCAAATTTTTCGCAATTATGATTCAGCAGTCCACGAGTTTCGCTGGCTGAGACATGCGCAGTCACTCTGCTCTGCCGAGGGGTGGTGCCGCAGTGCCTGTGGGGAGGGGGTTCGCAATGGCGGCACCGTGCCCCGTCCCTGACCCAAGAAACTGCCCCACGGAAGTGAGGCAAGCTGTGTGCTGGGAGGGCACAGCTGTCGCTGCGCCAGGAGGAGGTTTCTGTCTGGGACCGCACGGGCAGCGCTTGCTCTCTCTCACGGGACCGGTGAATGTTAAAGGGAAAGAAACCTGACCTCCACCCCTGCCACCCTGTGGGCTTCTCCGGGCTGCTGCGGTCACTCCCACAGCCTAAATCCCGCGCCACTTCCCCCCCCGACCCCGATGATTGTGCCCGCGGTGGGGGCTGGAGCACACGGTGCGGCAGGGGCAGGAGCGCGCGATTTACTACAGCTCGCAGTGGCGTTTAGAGCCCTGCGGCACCCTGCCCCAGTCCCTGTCCCGGTCCCTGCCCCCGTCCTGTGTGCTCCACTGAGACGCAGCGCAGCACCACCACAAGTCATGCCATTCCTTGTTACTCAAAGCCCAGTCAAAGCCCGGCCAGCGCTGCCTCTGCTGGGACTGGTGGATGTTAAAGGGAAAGAAACTCCCATACCAACGCCTCTCCCCCACCATAAGTGCAAGGGGTGTTGCAGTGTTGCAAAGTTAAGGTTTTTCCAGGCTCCAAGAATGCTGACCAGAGCTCAGGGACACCCTTTCCCCACTGCGGAGGCAGGGTGAGCACGTGCGGGCTGGCGCGGGGCCCCCGGGGCCAGCGCGAGCACTGGGGCCGGGCGGCTGAGGGGGGGAGCAGCGGTGCGGAGTTTGGACTGTGAGCACACACGGTCACAGCAACCACTCAGAAACGGCTCCCTTTGCTCACCTGTGCCAAGACAGATTACGGGAAGGAGCAGGAGCAGAGAATTGTCCACAGTGCTTCAGAGTGCTGGGGGGGTGGAGCAATGGGTGTGACCTGCATGCATATTAACGACCTGCAGTTCTTTGCGAGTTTAGTGTTTCGTGACAGCCTTGGCCTGTCCCTTTCCTCGCGAAGGACGGGGTATAACTGTACTTTGAATTGCCTGTCTTTTCTCATCATAAAAAGCCTGTAAATATGTCTGTAGTAACAACATTTCTGTTTGAGTTTTTTAATTAATTAGAGTGCATTGCTAGGATTTTGTTTCTAAAGAGTTTGGGAGCTAGGAGAAGTGGTAGTTTTATTTCTGAGGGCATACTACAAACCACAAAGTCCTTTGAAAAACTTGTATTGAGCAGCTTCGTGTCAGGCTGATGTAGTTTGGCCTTTGGGGGAAAAAAAACCCCACAACCAGTGGTGTTGCCTATTTAGCCTAATTTTCTTTCTATTTATTTTTTTTTTTTTAATTAACAGCAACATGGCAAATGCACTTGCAAATGCCATCTGTGAGCGCTGCAGGGGTGGCTTTGCCCCTTCCGAGAAAATTGTCAACAGCAATGGTGAACTGTACCACGAGCAGTGCTTCGTCTGTGCCCAGTGCTTTCAGCAGTTCCCTGAAGGGCTCTTCTACGAGGTAAGTGGGACAGCGTCCCTCTCGCCCCTAAGCTTTATCTTGTGCCTTATTTCCCATACCAGAATTAGCTACAGGCAGATCAACTGCTTAGAAAGGCCCATGGCAAGAACTGGGCTCTGATAGGGTATTCCCAGTGAAGGGAGAAAAAACCCAGAAGCATTTCTCTGCAAATTTGGAGGACATCAGTGTATATAACCTTATTTAAATGTGGAGCCTAATGTTATCAGAGCTGAGAAAAAAAGTGCCAGAGATTTCTTTCTCAGTAAAGATTTTTTTCCCTGAAATTTGTGAATCTGATGTATCATACCAAAAACACAGAGAAAGCATATTTCTTGGAGGAGAAAGTCATATAGAAGGAACTCCTGGCATCTTGTGGTCCACGGGAGGTTTGTTGCTGAGTTGAGTGAGACCAGTCTAGCATGTGAAAAGAGATGACCTGTAAGTCAGCATGATGAGATCAAGGTGTGTGGAGAAGCCAAACCAGACAACACCTGTGTAGGGTCAACGCTAAATTTAACTGTCTGGTGCATCCAAAATTACCAGTTCTTAACACACTTTCAAGGGTTAAAACCTGCTCCTGTTCATATTTCTCAGCTCCAGGTTGATTACCCTCAGCTCAGATGGGTAATTTGGTATCAATATAATTTTCTTCATCGATAGAAGAAGATGAAGGCATGGGGATTCAAGGCATGGCTCAGCATGAAGGGGCTTTTGTGAAAGCTTTGATCTGCTTCAAAACATGCCAAGTGATTGCTATAAGGAAGAACAGATGTTATGAGACAGGGAATTACTGTCTGAGAGATAAGGTCCTTGCTCAAGTAGCGTATATTAGGGTAGCAGCTACGGGACTTAGATGATACTATGATCTGAAAAGGAAGGTGAGCAGTGTGTTGAAAGCACAATTTTGTGCTCTCACATACATGGGCCCTCCTTGGGCCAAGAGCACAACTGTTTATCTTCCATAGGAGCATTTCTTATTTTACAGAGCTGTGTATGTTATGTAGTGATGAGGAGCGGCTGAGAGAGGAATGTAGATTGGAAAAGAGACTGTCAAAGGGGATTCCTGGGGTTGTGCTTTCTCTCACCTTGTTTGAGGATCAAAAGGCTTTTCAGTGCTCCAGGGATAATGTTGCTCAGATTGTGTTATATAAGCCACTACGTACCATTCCCTAAGATATCAAAAGGTGAGCTGCAAGACAGAATTAATTAAATAAACACAAAAGGACACCTTCTAGATACTTAAGATGTTTATTTACAATTGTTAATATATACTAGGCTTCCTGCCTGCTTGCAGGCACTGTAAAGAGTCCATTGTTAAGACCTGAGGCAAATGTGAAGTGATACAAATGTTTCAAATCTAAAATATTTTTAATTGCGTGAGTAAAATTGTCTTAAACCAATAAAATGTATTTTCTCAAAAAAATAAGTACTGTATTAATTTTTTTTCTGAGAGAGAAAGCAATGAGACATTCCAGGGACCTCTCAGAATGATGAATTTTTTTTGTTAAAGATAAAAGTTTGAGAAATCATGCTCTAGGCAACCTGTATCTCATAGGGGATGGACAAGGACTGCAGTGGAAAGAAAGTCTTATTTTTAGAATTAGTTCACAGTCTCTGGTGCTCATGGGTGGCCATACCTGAATCTCTCTGGCACAAGCAAGTATCCTAGCGGTGTTTGGATATATTGGATGTAAGCATTTTGCTTCCTGTTGCTATTTACCTTGTTAACATTCATCTTCATGATGATTGATCATTGAGCACTCTCTTACTGAAACATGCTGGTCTCAAAGACAGTAAGTCAGTGCCAATAGATTGTCCTGGGAATGAAAATGGGCAGCACTACACCATGTGTTTTGTTTAATGTTGCTAGCATTTTTTCCGGGCTGGGTAGCATGAGAAATGTTACATAGAAAGTGGAAAGTTTCAGTTAAGCATAGACACTTCTTGCCGCAACTATTACAGAAGTAAAGTAGCACTGAATAGGCTGAGGGAGCTGGGCCTGTTCAAATTCAAGAAGAAACAACTGAGAGGGGACCTCATCAATGTGGATAATTATATGAAGGGAGAGTGTCAAGAGGGTGGAGGCAGGCTCTTCTCAGTTGTGCCAAGCAATAGGACAGGAGGCAATGGGCAGAAAGGATGATGCACAGGAAGTTCCACCTGATCGTGGGGAAGAACTTCTTTACTGTGCAGGTGACCAGGCACTTAAACAGATTGCCCAGGGAGACTGTGGGGTCTCCCTCACTGGAGGTATTTAAGAACTGTCTGGATGTAATTCTGTGCAATGTGCTCGAGGATGACTCTGGGCAGGAGATTGGACCACATAACCCACTGTTGTCCCTTCCAACTTGATCCATTCTGTGATTCTGTGAGATGTCAGCCCTAAGCAGATAGAAGATGAGCTTAGGTTGGCCATTGTTCAGGAGTGGCTGACAGTGCTCTGAGGACTTGAGATAAATCTGTATCACTTCAAGAAAAAGTGACTGGAAAAGCTGGGCAGAAAGGATATACATAATCCTCAGACTAACTTAATGCAGCCTTTGAGAAGATGGATGCATTTGGAGGTGTGGCCAGGTAATGTGTTTTTCTGAGCAGGTTCCCCATGGGTAAATGCAGGCATTATTGGTTGCCCAGGATGAGTGTGTGTTTATTCTGGGCCTGGTTTAGCTAAGCTAGTGTTTCTTGGAAATGATTTCCAGCTCTTAGCATTTGGGAAGACAAATAGCATTGTTTCCCTGCCTGTTGCAATACTTGCAGAGTTCCCTCAGTTAGTCATTAAGCTGCTTATCACATTTGCTGTCAAATGGTGCCATGATAAGCCTTCACACTGTGTTCCATGGGTGGGGGTTGAACTGGTCAGGGAGATGTAGGTCTCTTGTGCTGCCGGACCTGTCTCCAGGCTGCCTTGCAGGGGCCCTGATCAGAAACAGAACACAGAGCACAGCTCTCTGTGGGCTGGCACTGGAGCCAAGTCACTTGCTGGCACAAGTGGCACCACAACAGAGCAGTGCCCTTATGCAGCAGCATAGCAGGAGTTTTGTGGATGTCCTCACGAGCCTATATTAGTAATGATAATTTAGATTCCTGAGATCTGTTTGCCTAATGTTGCGCAGGAACTGGGTGCTTAGGACCTGCTAGGGTATATTTGTGTTCCAGGTTGCTCAGTATCATCATTTTAGCAAGTTTTCTTATGCACTTAACCTAAACAAAAATTAGCACACGCACATGCCAGCAGAATTTCCAAACTCATCCTGCTTTGCTGTCAGGTGTGAAGTGGCAGCAATTGTGGTCTCCTTTCACTCCACCTGGAAGGTGTGTGTTCCCTAGAGCTGCTGTTGCAGTCTCACAGCAGGTAGCAGTGCACAGCCTTATAATTACACCAAAACAGATAGCTTAAATGGAAACCTTTGATGGCAGCTGGCAGTGGGACAGGGTGGCCCCACCACAATCAGTCACCGCCTCGAGTATTTTCCTAAAATGAGCTTTACTGGAAGGTACCTTAGAGAAGGAATCTATAAAGATTCAGGTTTTGTCCATGTCTTTCCACTAAGTTAGCTAAAAACATGCGGATAAGCTGTAGGTTATGTCACAGTGAGATGTTCTATCCAGAGCAATTTAACTCATGGACCTCCAGCATACACCAGTAAAACGACCATGCTTTTAAAATATGTGCTGTGAGATTTGTTACAGAAACTCAAGGCTTTCTCTGGTGGATAGCTCCTGGGTCATCTACAATGGGCAGCAAAATGAGCCAAGAAGGTTGAAAATATAAATAAGACTGAATGAAAACCAACCTGCCTGAAACAAATGAGAGGGGAAGAAAACTTGTTTGGCCTGTCTCGATCAACATGTGGTGCTTTTGAAATCCAAGCAGACCTAAGCATCCCACATTAGACTACCTGTTTATATGGAACTGGAAGCTTTCAATTTTTTTTCCATTTTGAAAGGATTTTATCCAGCAGGAAGCAAACTCAATTCACAATGAACAAATAATTTCCATTACTCCTTGAAAAAATAATAGCCCTCTACTTATCAATTACTATTTTTAAAAAAATCTGAAATTAACAAAATAATCTGTTTTAGAGTATTACACTGGAATGGCACTTGATAAATTCATAGTGGAGACTTCCAAAAGAATCTGTATTGAGCTCATGTCTCTGTTACTAACAGGTGCAATTCAGGTTGGGCACAGGAATTTTCTAATTTCAAGTACCCAATGACTTTGAAAGTGTTTCATTAGATCCCCATCCTACCAGTTGCAAGAGTATTTATTGTACAGTGTACCCCGAACTTTCGCAAGGCATTGGATCTCCCTCCCTGCTGCGAAGCCTTGTTTCCACGATGCTAGAAAGCTCATAAATATGCAAATAAGCCCCATCCATTGCCACGCCCCCTCAGCTCTGGAGCGCTGGAGGGAGTTCCTGGGACCATCCCACACCCTGTTCCGGCTCAGGAGAGCCAAGGGAGTGGCTTTTGCCCTTTCCCATCTAGGGAGTCCTGGCTTTTGCCCCCCACCGCTTTTCCAAGCCCAGAAACCCCACAGAAGCCAGCACTGCCGGGAGCCCCCAGAGCTGGCGTCTGCCCCCCAGGCTCCTGATCGGCTCACACACAACGTTCTTCCTCTCTGATTGGTGGGAAGCCCTGCTGGGGTGAGCGCCTGGGCTGGGGTTACAATGGCAGCAGGGGACGCTGCGCAGCTGCACATGGAGGGATCCATCCATGTCTGTGTCCTGGCTCCGCCCAGGAGCAGAGCTGGGTGCTGGCCCTGCGGCTGTGTCCCTGTCCCCACAGGCAGCCAGGTCCATGTCCCCACGGGCTGTGAGTGATGCTAGAGGGACTATTTTTCCTTGCAAAAGGACATGGAGAGGCCAGGGCAGCCCTGAGAGCAGGGCATCCCCAGTAGTGGGGCCACGCTGGGAGCGGGGCCGCCCTGGGAACGCCCCCTCAGTGCTCAGGGGCTGCCAGCGCCCGTGCTGTGAGCGGCGCTAAGGACACAGTCGCACAGCAACCAGTCCCAGCAAGCTGACCTCCTGATGGAGTGCAGGACCCTGGCCAGGTGTGCTCAAAGCCAGGTTATGTAGGGTTAAGGGATAGGGCTGAGTTGCAATTTGTCTTGTAACAGTGCCTACATTCTACTCTCCTTGGTTTAGCTGTATCATTTGTTCAGCATCCCCAAACTTGGCTTGTGTGTCTGTGCGATAGGGCATACCAGCTGTCGCTCAACTGATCTCATAGCAGCCGCATGCGCAGCCCTGTTCACAGATGCAGCTGTGAGGGCTACAGTGGCCTTCACCACACGTGCAAACAGCACTGGTCACCCTCCATCTCCAGCAGCAAAGGTCACTGGCCAGATCACTTTCCAAGATGGCAGCAGAGGAGTTTGAGGCAGTGCATTACAAAGGTGCCGAAGCAGTTGTGGCGCTGCTATCTGTGATCCTGGCAGTGATCTCAGGGGCTGTAGGGGTCCCTCTGCCCCACCTCTGCTGGGATCAAGTCCTCTCCTGGGGAGAGGAGCCGGCCTGCCTCCACCTGGCTTGGAGCTTATCTACATATTCGTGAGCTTAATTACATATTCATAAGCTGTCTGTCTTTGCGGCTCTCAATCTGTGCATGCTCAGATGCAAATTTTTGCTGAAAAACAAACTGTGAAGGATTGAAACCACAAAGACCAAAACCACAAAGAGGGGGGATTTCACTATATTTACATTGTATTTGATTCTTGTATTTGATAGTATAAAACAGGTAATCTTGAAACACATTGCTGTATTTTCTGTACATGCACCAAAACTTACTTCATGGGTATTTTATGCTATTCACATTGTTTTGTATTAAACCCAATAAAATGAAAGGAGCAAAGTTTCCTGCTGTCCTCCTTTTTCCACTGTTTTAAACTGAGACTTTCAAATTCAAACATTTTACAGCTTACCTAATACTGTTTGGTTTTGACATGCTAGTTGGCATTTGTGTCTAGTAATGGTGGTGCCTGAAGGTATCTAAACATTTCCCTTCATTTCAGCACATACTTGCCTACATGTTTTTACATATTCTTTGGCTAAGCTACTAATATGTGCTGTTGAACTTTTTTTATTCCATATGTTTCTTCTATGAGGGCTTGAACTGTAGCTGAACTTATCTAAGCTGTGATAAAATTCCCATCCAAATCGCTTAAAATCAGTTCCCTGTTTAATCTGATCAATGCAGTGAACTTTGATTCTTAATATTTGAACTTGATTATCTTCCAACCTAATGATTCTACCTAATTGTTTCTACAATTCTATGAAATAAGGATCATGAAGGAAAAGGCTTATTTTGCTTCATGTTTTGGCTGTACTGCTCCATAAATTCTAAGATCTCTGTTCCTTTTCCTCCTCCTACCCCCACTCTACTTACTTTCTGCGGTATGCTGGGTCATTCTTGCAGGAAATGTAGAGTGAAGAAGACATCAAATGGGTTCAAGGAAAACTTCCCCCCTACCACTGCCCAAGGGATTTTGTTAACTAATTTCCTGCTCATAATGTGTGCTTGGTTGCATCAGAGTTTCAGCAGTCTGACAAAATTCAGATGCCTCTTGTGATATAAATGGGTGACGGAAAATTCCTTACACTCTCAGTAGTATTGGAAGAATGGTGTGCTATTAACATTATACGCTAATTCATAGATGAATTAAAGTGGGGAGATCTAATGCCCAGCACATATACCTCATGATCTGTCATTTTGTGCAGTCGCTCATGTTTTACTGCCTACTTGTACCTGGAAACACACCAGGGTGTTGCAGCGTTTATGTTAAGAGCATGTTCCTCATCCCTTTAACACTCAGATCTTTTTCCATTTGCAGTTTGAAGGAAGGAAGTACTGTGAACACGATTTTCAAATGCTTTTTGCCCCTTGCTGCCATCAATGTGGTAAGTCTTAAATCAAGGTGAAACACTTCATGCTGATGACAAATTGGACTGTCACTGGGGAAAGAAAGGCAACCCTTGTGTGTATTCTGTGGGAAGTGGCCCTGTAAACTTCCTGAATGTGCTAGACTTCAGAGAAGTTGGGGAGCTGCTTTTTGTAAAAGTCAGCAAACAATAGGGTGTTTTTTTTAAGTTTGCATTATTTGAGTAAGAAGTTTAGCTGTTGAGTCGGTGATCCAATGGACAGACCATTCATATACTCCTGTATATAGCTGTACATGTCCATGTGCTGATATTTGGCCCTTCTTATGTAGCTGAAACCCTGCAGCAACACTCTGTCATCTGCTTTGACTCGTAACTCACCCAGGCTGTCCTACTCCACAAAAGCTGGGACAGTCTTCATCATCTAGCAATATAATCAAGTGATGTCAGCTGAACCTCTTGATTTTTTGAAACAAATTCCTTTAAGGGTTCAGCGTCTGATGCCTGTGCTGTATAATACTGAGGGCTGCTCTTTCTGTGTGTGCCACTGTTGTAAATACTTGTGCGTCTGCTGCACTGTAATCATTTGCATGTTTTCTTTTCTCCCCCTGTGTGTGACACATTTTGCTGAGGCAGGGCTGGGAAGTCATTATTTGGCTATTGCTTAAACTGGTCTGGAAGGTCTCGTGTTTGTATGGCACGCTGGCAAGGCAGTATGGCTTTCACTTATCTCAGTGAGGCCTTTCCTCATGTGAAGGGAGGGGTTGAACACCAAAGGATAGGGAAGCAAATACGTATTATGGAACTTTGCATTTAAAGCTGCAGATGTGAACAACCCGGGGAGTAGGAAAAAATGGGATGGCAGTGATTTCTGAGGAACTGCGCTGCCTGTCTCCAGTATTCCTTCTGCCCATCTGGTACAGCTCCTCCTTTTCCTCTCCTGGCTCCTTGTAGTGCCTGCTTCCTTAAAACCTCATCAAGGTTCTGCACAGAGCTGAGCTTTGCCACTGCTTATACAGTCATCCCCCGACTTTTGCAGGGCCGCAAGTCTCCTTCCCCTTGCATGAAGCCCATAATCCGTGAAGGTAACAAGTTAATGAATGTTCAGTTAAGCCCCACCCATCACCCCACCCACCTCAGCTCCAGAGCGGCTGCAGGGCGTTCCTTGGACTGCTCTGCAGCCTGTGACACATCAGGAGAGCGCAGGGGGTGTCATCTGGCCCCTCCCTGTACATTCCCCTCCCCCAAAGCAGGTGGCTGCCGGTGCAGGTCCCACAGGGACTAGGCTCTCCCCACCCACAGCTGCAGGGCCATGGCTCCCAGGGACAGTGCTGTTTTCACTCGATGCTGTCCCAAACCTCAGGCTGGACTGTCCCGTCGCCTGCCCTGGTCCCTTCCAGACACCACTGGTTGCGAACAAGCCCCATTGGACCCCGCGTCTCCGGATGGGCAGGGGGTGTGGGGTAAGGTGGGGCTGGGAGGACAAGGGGTCTTGGAGCCCTGCCCATGCTGCTAGGGCCACTCCACCCACTGGGGCTGCTGCGGTTCTACCTCCCGCCATCTCCCAAATGGCTGCCAAGGGTCCCCTGCACCTTTGGGAACCAGCCGCTCCACACAGCTTGGCTGGGCGGCCATGAGAGGTGGTTCTCGCCCCTCCTGGCTGCCCAGCACAGAATTCCCCTTTCCCATGCTGTGAGGGCACTGCTTCACCAGCGCATTGTTCCCATCGGGAGCTTGTGACTGCCAGGCTGTCCATGAGAGTGAGGTAGGTTGGATTGGCCTGGGCAACTTTTTTGCTCCCCAGCACTAGTGATGACGTCAGGGCTGCCGAGCCGAGGGGCTGCCCCAATTGAGGAATCCGCATTCTGGGCCCGGGCTGGGGGCTGGGGTGAAGCAGGGGGCCTCTGTGACCCCATCCACCCGTCTGTTCCTTTGGAAACAGTGGCTCTGGGACACAGACAAACACACACACTCTCACGCCCTCGGGAGCCTCTGGTGCAAACAATCTAGCCGTGCAGACTGCCCCTGGCTTGAGCTGAGCCAAGCGTATATGTAGATATGCTGCGCAGACTCCTGTGGCCATGGCAGCAGGGGATGCTGTGCAGTGGCGTGCAGGGTCCATGTCCATGGGAGAGAGACTCCATTTCCCAGTGAAAGGACAGGGAGGGGCTGAAGCTACACCAGAGGACAAGTAAGTCACATGTGTGATGGATATCACTCCACTGCCTGTGCAGTACAGTCACACCATGCATGCAAAATGTTAGTTCTCACACTATTTTTTAATGCTTCATGGGACAGCACAGGACTCCTTGTGATAGGTCAGAAGTTGTGTGTGTTGGATTGACTGTTCTACAGCTTCACTGCAGCTTTGCATTTGGACTCCATGGGAGGTTTTTATGCAGTAGGTCCACAGCCACCCAAGCTCAGGTCTATAGTGCTTTTAGAGCTCCTTCAAGGCTTGCTTCTAGTGGAGTAGAAACCACTGCTGTGTACATGACAAGTTAAAGTTGTCATCTTCTTAAAGAAAAGAAGGAGAAAGATTATTAGGACACAAGAAAGCTGTATTATATGAAATACCCCACAAATTTCTTAACAGCTTGAGATCAGACAAGCAAAAACAGGGAAGGGACTGAAAAAGGATTTTGCAGAGAGAAGGTGGAATGTGCATGTAACGGACTTGTATGTAAAGAGCAGGAGATCCTCCATCAGCAAGGAGGATCAAAAGGACATCTTTTGCGAGGACCCATAGCCAAAAACCAACAAGCCACCCAAATTACAGAGTTTGGAATCAGAACCATGATACTGCAAGCAATGTGCCCTACCAGATTTTGTGATGAGGAAAAGGATGATGATGACATAGTAGTTTTTTTGTTCTGGGTTGCTTTTAACTTTGTCTAATATGGTATTTTATATCCTGGTGTTGTGTTTCTTACAGGTGAGTTTATTATTGGTCGTGTTATTAAAGCCATGAACAATAGCTGGCATCCAGAGTGCTTCTGCTGTGATATTTGCCAAGTAGTGTTGGCCGATATTGGATTTGTCAAGAATGCTGGCAGGTAGATCTCAACTCTTCCTTTTTTTAACTGATTTTAAATAAAATGGACTAATAGATGGAGGAGACTGAGAAGTTTTGGTTCCTGTAGCTTTCCAGTTTAGCTGGAGCAACTGAAGTATCTTCTGTGGAGAAAAAATCTAAGAGTGTATCACAAAACTAAGATTGGGTGTCTTTAAATATTAACATTTTACCTGCTTCAACCCTAGGTTTCTTAGCAGATATGTTTTCTACCCATTGACATTTTGGGGCCACTGTTATACATAAAAAGAGAAAACATTCAGATACAGAAATATTATTTTCATTTTATAAAATAAAAATATTTACTTTCTTTTTCCATCAGGGTCTCCAGTTTTGGTCTAGCTTGTCACTTTATTTATTAATAATTGCATTATGTTCAGCGGGGCCCTTCATGGAGTAGGATAGTTTTACCAGCTATGTTCAGAAAAATGCTTTATAAGTGGATTCCATGGCCATTGCCTTCATACGTAGACTATAACATACTATACAGAACTATGTACAGATTTAGGAGTTGTTTGTTCATCCAGATTCCAATCTAAATTTTTAAGATTTTGAAAGTAAAACATTCAGCAACTAGAATCTATAGCAAACTTTGTATTCTGTGTTTCAACACGGTCTAAAATCAACTCAGCTGAAGAAATTATACTCCCCTGATGATAGAAAATAAAATCATCACCCTGAACTTGGGATATCATTTTGCTGTTCTGAACTTAGTTTGCCTAGCAAATAAATTGCTTTATAGACTATTTTCCCCTCAAAAAAGGACTGATTGAAATAAGGTTCTGATAGATTTTTGTTTATATTTTTCACTGTAGTACCGGGTAGCAGTACTTGCCTCTCATTTTTTGTGTTGTTTCAGACATCTCTGCCGTCCTTGCCATAACAAGGAAAAAGCCAGGGGCCTGGGAAAGTACATTTGCCAGAAGTGTCATGCCATTATCGATGAACAGCCTCTTATATTCAAAAATGATCCTTATCACCCGGATCATTTCAACTGTGCAAACTGCGGGTAACTTGAGTTCTGCAAAGGAAAATATGAAAATGCTGGGCTTGTTTGCTTCATGGATTTACATCTTAAAGTGAAAACTTGTCCTGTACAACTGGGAAGAGGAAGTGGGGTTTGGGTGCCTTGTGGCCACATGTATGTTACTGCTTTTGGCATGGTGGAGTTCAAGCAACAGCTTACCTATTGGGGAGTAAAGAAATATTGGACTCTGCACGACAAGGTGGTACCTTACAAAGTACAAAGTATGGACACAGATGTGGTTTCTCTAGCAGCGAAATGACAGTTCCTTATTCTGCTAGGAGAGCAAGAAAAATGGCCCTCTTTTGCTGCTTGAATTACTATCGTTTCGGTTTACTGTGATCAGTCTTGAACTGTGTTGAACTATGTGATATTTGATGCTGCTGCTTTACTGTAGTACAAATCTAATTTCTAAAACAAATGCTACAATTTTTTTTTTCACTTCAGAAGCTCTCAAGAGTTGACACTGTTCAGTGCCCTTATTCATGCTCTCAATCCATTAACTTCTGAACAGGAAGGAACTTACTGCTGATGCTCGTGAGCTGAAGGGAGAACTATACTGCTTACCCTGCCATGACAAAATGGGTGTCCCCATCTGTGGAGCGTGTAGAAGACCAATTGAAGGCCGTGTGGTGAATGCTATGGGTAAACAGTGGCATGTGGAGGTAAACATCAGATGATATGAAATGCCTTTTACAAATGTAAACATTAACATATTTATCTGTGATTTTGCTGACAATTTCAATGAAAGGATTATCAATGTTTGCAGCAATGATTATAAATACCTTCTTACGGCTAGTCTTCCACTGTGAAATAGGTGTTCTTTTCTACCTTATAGAGACCTTTGACTGTGAAACTAAAATCAGTAATCAAAGGAACCACAGTGAGGTCCTTAAAAAGAAAATTTCTTAATGCAAAGCAGTAAACAGAGGCAGTAAAATCTGTGGCAATCATAATGTTTCTGAGCATCATAATACGCTTAGGTCTTGCACAGTTTCATATCTCTTTTAACAGTTTGTATGAGAGTTCATATTTCAAGGGTATGGAGAAGACATAGTTCCACATCTCCCATTTACATTAGAAAGACAAACAATTTATTCCTTCCATAATTTTGAAAATCTCCTCTAGGAAATGCTTCCTTCACGAGAGTGTAATTATGGTGCAAATTATTTAATAACTCTTAATTCTGTTCATTGATAAAAAATGAAAATCCTTTGCTTGAATTTTTTTTTGTAACTTTTGGGTTGAAATTTTGAAGACATTAAAAGAAATACTTTAGTGGTCTAAATGTAGAAACAAAAGTTTTAACTCTACTTTTCAGGATGGCAAACTAGCTCAGTAGACTTCAGCCATGTTCAGTGGACTTGGTTGGCTGGCTTGCCAGAAAAATTATTTCCAGAAAAATCAAAAACTATATGCAATTTTCTTTGTAGCATTTTGTTTGTGCGAAATGTGAAAAGCCATTCCTGGGTCATCGTCATTATGAGAGAAAAGGCTTAGCGTATTGCGAAACCCACTACAATCAGGTAAGGTTACATATTTTTAAAAACAGCATTAATTGGTAAACTCAAAATTTAGTTTTATTAGATAGAGATGTAAAACCATGGACATTCTTCTGTTTTGTCAAAGGCACCTCTGGGTGTAATGCCAATTAACAGATGTTCTGTTGCAGTTAATTTATACAGTTTCTCTATTCATCCGTCTGGCACTGAAAAAGAAAACTTCAGGCATAGTCGACCCCCAGTTATTGTGGCACTGTGGGTCTCCCCATCCTCCCACAAAGCCCTCTGTGCATGATGATAGGGAGCTAATAAATATGCAAATTTGCCCCGCCCATCACCCCATCCCCTCAGCTCCAGAGTGGCTGCAGGGCATTCCCGGAAGTTCCTCATGCCATGTGACTGGTCAGGGGAGCGAAGGGGGTCTTCTCTGCCCCATCTGCACTCAGGGAGACCCCAGGAATAGGGAGGGAGGAGTTCTCGCGGCCACACTGCTGCCACTGTCACAGCGGGTCCTGGGCTTCGGCTGATGCAGCAGCTGCAGCGGGCTGAGGAGCCACCACAAAGGCTGTGCTTCTGACCCCTCCCTGCCGTGTTCCCTCCCTGGCACTGGTACCCATAGTGCTGTGGCAGGGAGCACAGCGGAGATGGCCCCGGCCCCGCTCTGGACACAGCCCCAGCCTCACTACGAGGTGAGCAGTGGCGCAGGGTGCAGGGATCAAGTCTTCCAGTCTGGGTTAGAAGGGGCAGCGAGGCAGCCTTTGCAAATGAGCCTGCTGTCAGGACCAGAGCGAGCAGCACCACAACTGCAGCTTCGGCATCTGCAGGAGGCTTCTGCCCCACTGCTGAGCTCGCCTGTTCCTGTACCGGGGGGGGGGTGTTGGCCTGGGGCTGTCAGAACGTCTTGCTGCAGAGCTGTGTTTAAACATGGCTGCAGCCCATCGGCATGGCAACAGCGCTCCCACAGCGCTGACCATAGCTGGAGCGGGCAGGTGCAGGGCTCATCCCCAGCGTAGGCACAGCGGAGGGACCCCTACAGCCCCTGAGACTGCTGCCAGGATCACAGAGAGCAGCGCCACAACTTCTTTGGCGCCTGCGAGAGGCTTCCGCCCCACTGCTGGGCTTGCCTGTTCCCATCCTGGGGGGTTGGCCCAGTACTGCCAGAACATATTGCTACAGAGCTGTGTTTAAATGTGGCTACAGCCTGTTGGCATGGTTATAGAGCTGGGGCCAGCACTGGCACTGCAAGTGGAGCGATCTATTAGGTCCCAGGGAATTTCCTAGGCCATTAAGAGTGGTCAGAACTTTTAAGCCAGCACTGCCGCCCATCCCGGCTCCAACTCCCTCTGCCTTTAACACATGGTGGCAAGCAGCAATCTCACAGCTTGCCAGCATGACCCAGTGTGTGGATAGGCAGGAGTGGGGACATTTCCCAGCCAGAACATGGCTGTGAAGGTGTGGGCAGGTGGGGTTGGTGCTTCCTCTGCTCCTTACATGCTGCAAACAGAGTGGGACCATTGTGCCCACACTGCTTCTGGTTCTAGGGTGGCATCAGCACTTCCCCTGCCTCTTACATGCTGCAAATGGAGTGGGACCACTGCACTTCCACTGCTCCCAGTTCCGGGGAGTGGTGGTGCTTCCCCTGCCCCTTACATACTGCAGACGGAATGGGACCACTGCACCCATGCTGCTCCCAGTTCCAGGGGCGGGACAGCGGTACCGGCTGAACACTGCCGCTCAGCATGCTGTGGCATGGTGGTGAAGGCATCCCTGCGTTCGCTCCCCACTCCCACTCTGCAGTGACACAAGCAGGCACTTCTGCCTTGTCCAGTGTCCCAGACACCACCACTGTTGACCGCCGTGGCCAGTCCAGCGGCTCTCACTTCATTTTGATAACATTAAACCTTTGACAAAGCGTGCATAGAGCTTCCACAGCAGAGAGCCGCCCTGCCATTCCATGCAGCCTGGGCAGGCCAGCAAAGCAGTGCGCTGGTGGTCCATGCGGTGGCACAGTGGGTGGGGCTAATTTGCATATTCATTACTGCCTGCCTTTGAATATTCATGTTAGTTGGCATAGGTGCAGTCGCACAAGCCCCGCAAAACAGACTTCCGCTATCGCGGGGAAATCAGCTCACAAAGAAGTTAACCCACAAGCAAGGAGCCACGAAGTCTTGAGGGTTAACTGTATTTCAAAAAGGCTGGCCAGGACAATCAGTATCAAGATGTTTTTCAAGCTTAGTGGTACTTAAGTACAGCTGTTACAAGCTTTTAGGTGTCTGTGAGATCACAGCAGCTAATGATACCCAATCTTTCCCAAGAAGTTAAAGATTTGCCACTCAGTAAGTGTGGTTGAAGGCCCTAGTGAGCAGCTGGGTTTCCCTACAGCTGTTACTCTAAGGCTCTGTGTGTTCACATACCTGAATCACCTCTTAGTCACTACGCAGATGAAGACTTTGAAGACTAAATTTGTCAAAAAACACCACCTAGTGACCACTTGCATTTATATAGAAGTTACATATTGTATCATCCCTCTCCAGACTCCCTTGGAGTCCAACACCATGATGTACAGACCTTCTTTTTTTGGAAACCATCTGCATCATGTCACATTCACCTCCTTGCTTACATAAATGCAAGAGTAAGGGTTGCATCTGGGAGTTATAAGGCATCTGCTAATTGCAGATGGATTCTTAATTGGTTGGTGATGAAGGGCAGATGATTGTTGCTGGCATACTTGTAGACTACAAATGCTGTAATGTTAGTAGTAATGGTGTTGCAGCTGTGATGGGGCCAGTACATACACTAGACAAGAGTTATATATGTAGTGAATGTCTTTTACTAGGTGAACTATTTCAGTTGAAAAAAATGCACAAAACTTTGGGCACTTCTTAATTCATATACTGTGGACAAATGTTAAGCCTGGAAAAAGAATGACTAATGCTTGTCCTAAAGTTTCTTTTTTTTTTTTTTAATGAAAATAACATTTCCTTACAGTTTTTGCCATAAATAGTAATATGTCGTATGAGCATGCAAGCCCAAATGTTAAATTGTCTGGTTAGTAACAATGTGTATGTGACACCAACTGCTTTATTTCAAATGTTCGAGATTAGAGAAATGTTAGAGCAAAACAAAATTGTATTTACAGAGGATCAAATAAAGGTAAACAAATTGTTTATGTTTAATATTATCAAGACTTTTTGTGATGAGATGATGCAAAACTTACTTGTAAAACCAAACCAGATTTGCCAGCATTCTCTTTATTTTACTGGAATAAATAGGAACCAGAACGAGAGGGCACGGCCTCAAGCTATGCCAGGGGAGGTTCAATCTTAACGTTAGGAAGCGGTTTTTCACAGAGAGAGTAATTGCGTATTGGAATGGGCTGCCCAGGGAGGTGGTGGAGTCGCCATCCCTGGAGGTGTTTAAGAGAAGACTGGACGAGGAGCTTAGTGCCATGGTCTAGCTGGGGGGGTGTAGGGCTGGATGACACTGGGCCCCTTCCGGCTCGGAGTGGCCGGCTAGACTGTGAGGGATCTAGGCTGGTGTTATGCTCTGGGATGTGCTCTCAGTCTCTGTACGGGTGTTAGATGGTGAGTTGGACTAGATGATCCTTGTGGGTCCCTTCCAACTCATAATATTCTGTGATTCTGTGATTCTGTAATTGTGCCCATTAGTTGAAATATAGTTATTTTGTTAGTTTGAGAAGTTACCCTTAATAAAATGATTACATTAAAAATCCATTACTTCTCTTTCCTCTTCAGCTGTTTGGTGATGTTTGTTTCCATTGTAACCGTGTGATTGAAGGAGATGGTAAGCACTTTTCTGTTTCCTTAATGTTTCTTTCTGACGGAAATTATCTTTGAAAGTGACAGGGAGGGGAAAACAACCCTCTGCTGAATCCTTGATTGTTCTCACTAAAACAAAACCAGCTGTTCTCTTGATCAGAGATTAAATTGGAACTCATTAGACAGTGACTGAATAGTAAGAAAACCTTACAGTAAGCATTTCATAATGGTAGAAGACCACCCAGTGGCTGAAAAGAACTGTGAAACCCTTTAGTGACAACAAAGGCAAGATGCACAGAAGTGCTTCCTGCCCCACCTGCTTCAAAAAAAGAACATATGCACAGATGAGAACAACCACACAGACAGACATCTCAGAGGAATTTGAGGATCATGAACCAAATTTGAAAAAAATATTTAGATATGGAAAGACATATGTGGGCACTCTTAGGAACTTAAAAGTGCCTCGTTCCCATTATGCCAGTTTGGTTCCTGAACTTATTTACCTATCTATCACAGGCACTTGTCTTTTGAACATCTAGGCTGATGATACATAATGTCACAAACCCAGGAATAATCATACTTGGAGATATGTCCTGTAAAGGCAGAATTGGAAGTGATTTGTTTATCTTGTTATTGTTGGATTGTTTGTGGGGGGAAGGGGTGTGGGTTTGAGAGTGGTTTTGGATAACCAGCTCTGATAAAAAGCCAAAAGCAAATTATTCTACCTGAAATAATGCGACATTATGTGCCTCCTTACCCCTGCCCAAAGTAAATACTGTAACATCAATGTTAGCTTCACCTAAGCCAAAGCCATTAACAAAGTAGGAGGAGATCTCTAACAAGCAAAATGAGACATAAACTAATTTATACAGGGTAAGACATACATTCCAGAGATATGCTTTCCCCACATTTTCTAGACTGGACTATACCTTTAGAATGACCATCCAAAATGCTTAAAAGAAAATAGAGTCCTCCTTTTCATTCAAATTCTACTAGAATGACCAGAACTGAAACTTGTTTGATAACTATTTCTCTGTATGATTGCAAACTTTCACCATATAATCTGACACCCATATGGCATGTTTTGGTCTCTGGACTGAACAGAATATGGTGTACAGTAATTTCTTTAATACAGTAATTTCCTTGATACTTGATACAAGGATCAATGACTGCTCTTCCCACCTCATGAATATGTGAGCATAAAAACTTTTCTTTTTTTCTTGGCAATGCTAATTATTTCCTTTTTATTCCCCCATCTCCTTAGTTGTGTCTGCTCTGAATAAGGCATGGTGTGTGAACTGTTTCGCTTGTTCAACTTGCAACACTAAGTTAACACTCAAGTAAGTTTATCCATAAAACATATCAGTGATTCTCTTCAAAGTGTAGATGTTGCTATAGTGTAGCTATTACACTCTATGAAAAACATTCAAGCAACATTGAAGAAATATGTGCATCTTTCTTTCTCTTGCTCCACTTACTACTTTACATCTCTTTCAGCTGTCTGTTGAGGTCTTCCTTCAGTTAGTCTGCCTAACTCTTTTCCTTTTCTGTCCTTTATTTTTCTGTGTGTTTAACTCTAAAGGGATAAGTTTGTTGAAATTGATCTAAAACCTGTCTGCAAACACTGTTACGAGAAAATGCCAGATGAATTTAAGCGACGACTTGCCAAACGGGAACGTGAAGCCAAAGATAAAGAGAAGCAGAAAAAGAAAAAGCCAATCTGTTTGTAAACTCTTTTTTCCTTCTCACCACCATCCCTGCTCCTTTCTTCTTTGGTTAGTGTTAAGGATGCTCTGTAAAGCTTCTGCATGAATTTATGGCAATCAAACCTGAGATATTTTTTACGCAACTGCAACTTGAAATATTAACTTGTTATTCCAGTATCTTATGGTTAGTCTGTTTATCTGTACAATCAGGTTTTAAAGGATTTTAAAATTACACAGTTAATAAATATGAACACTTGGGTAAAAACTGTGTAACTTACTCAACAGGGTCCTGTAATCACTATCTACATTGCACATACAACCTTGTAAAAGTAACTTAGCATATATGTATCAATTGGAGGTTTAATTTGTTGCTTGTGCACATTTAATTGGAGATTTTTAAAATCTTTTTTTCACTATCTTATCTGCTAAAACTTTGGTTTTGTTTTGTTGTTTAGGAATAAATTTGTTGAGTTTGATATGAAGCCTGTCTGCAAAAAGTGCTATGAGAAGTTTCCTCTAGAGCTGAAGAAAAGACTGAAGAAACTAGCTGAAACTTTGGGAAGGAAGTAATTACGTACTTCATCTGCTCTCCCCCTCCTTTGTGAAAATCTTAGCGATATTACTTCGCAAGAGTGGAGAGGGGTGGGCTGTGTGCTGCTTTGAGGCTGCAGTCAGACTACAAATGATGATATATGCCTTCTCTCAAACCAAAATATGTATCTTAAGATTCTCTATTCTCTTTACATGTATGCTTATTTGGTGATAAACATAAAATACTTCCAAACCAAATTAAATACCAGCTCACCTGAAAGGTTCCTCTCCAACAATATAGCTGTACTGATGCACATGGCCCATTCTGTTCACTAATCTCTGCAGAATTTTACAGAGAGAAAATTTGCTGGTGAGCACCAGTGAAAACAAACTGTGCAAATGTGCCCAACTTTAGGAGCATGTATTGTCATTTATGGTAATTAAAGTATTAACCTTCATATTAAGCATGCAGACAAAACTTGCCCAACTCAGGTGATTTGAGCAAGAAACCAACACACTTTGCCTCATGGAAAAAGTCACACTTAGATTTCAGGCCAAGTAGTTTCATTAAGGAGCCTTGTTTCAGATGGTCTGGAAACTATCAGATTTCTAAATACAGTCACTGTACAAATGACCTACTTCTGATAGATTACGCTTACATGATGAATGTTTGTACATCAGGCTTAGCATGAGATACTTGTATAAAAGTGTATTCCTGTTGCAAGAAATGAGCATACTCAGAACTACTTGAATTTTGCTATATTCCACTTAAAATAACACATTAACTTTTATATATGCTTTTGCATTCTATTTACTTTCTGGGCCTTATTCTGCTGGACCATACGTAACAGTGTTCCATTAAACATATATAGTTTTATTTTTTATTTCATATTTTTATGCAGAAACTATATAGAAGGTATTTTCAAAAGATAACATACTTCGCCTTAATTATACAGGATGTGAGAAGCATTTTATTTCAAATGTGAACATCTGAGTTTAAAATGTAGCTTCTAGGCTTCATTAATTTTCAGAACAGTACTGAAAATACATATTTCAATTAACTGGCAATACTACTTTTACACTTGTGAGTGTAAATATGCAAGGTCTGATCCTGCTAGGATCTACTTTAGCCATACTTAAAGACTGAGCTTACACATTATCAAAATTCCTTATAACATATGTTCAATTGTTTTATACTATTGACTTCTGTCCATGCAAATTTGTTTTATTTTCCCCTTTTTTATAGAATATAAAATAGAGTTACTTAGGACTTCTTGATGGTACTACATTATGAAGTATTCAAATACATTTTTAATTTTTTTATATTAGTGATTTAAACGGATTTTATGTAATTACCTAATAGGAAGTAAAATTTTCTTTCCTGTTTATGAAAAATAAGTTACTTTAAAACAAACACCTGCTTTCCAGTGTCATCAATAAAGGCCATGTTATTAAACCATGTATGGGCTCTCTGAAATGAGTGCTTGGGAAGGGTGGGAAACCAGTAAGGTTCTCTTGGTTCCCTATCCTTTTACCTGTGACTGTGTAAATACTTCCTGGTTATTCTGCTGTAAAGGAGATATATGCCTTTGTCTGTAGTTAGTTCTAAGGCTTATAAAAGAAATCACAGTTTGTTTTGTAAAGAACACCTTGATTCTTCTGGATATTTTCTGAATTGGCATGGTCACTTAGTTTTCCTGAAGAAATTGCCTTGTCTCAGTTTAAACCATACACCATCGTATTAACTTTTTCTCTCCTTCTTTTACTGTAATGAAACTGTCACTCCAAACTTCTGGTTTAGTGCTAGGCAGGGTATTTTTTGACTATTATATCCTACATAATTATTGAATGCTATAACATAAATGCACTCCCTGACTGTGTTGAAGACTACAAAAGCTTAAAATGTCCCCCAAAAGTGTTTACATAAATAGCATGGTAACTCAGTTGGACTGTGCCATAGATGCAGTAGACCATACTCAGCAATGTTTCCCCTTGAAGTTGTAATTGGCCTCTATGTTTTTCACATTACACTGGCTGTACATCTTTTTCTTCAGCCTATATGTGCCCAGCCTTTACTTCTCAAAACGTTGGGAAGGGTCCCTAACTCCAAAGCTAAATGACAGGACCTGGATCGCATCCACATTGCTTGGGGTTACATCCATCTCCAGCACAGTGGCCCAGGGTCTTCCCTCCACCCTGGCAGCCCTGGAACCCTGACACAGGGTAAGATTTTCCATTCTCAGTTCCTAATTGCAAATGCTGTGCTACGTTTCACCAAGGCAGCAGCTTCTGTTTCATGAACACGAGCATGTGTATCTCAGATTCTACAATGTAAATCTGAGAGCATCGGGGGGTACTCAAGGATTGAATGCCTGATGAAGCATGGAAAAATAGTGGTTGGAAGGGATGGCTAGATATCAGCTAGTTATCTACTGAGAGCGGGTCTATCTTCAAAGTTGGATCAGTACTGAAGCCAAGCCGTGCGCATTGCCATGGAAGGAGATTTCACAGGCCTTTGTAGATTGTGTGCTTCAGTGCTTCATCACCCTCATCATTCAGATTCGGTGCTTCATCACCCTCATGGTGAAAATGTTTTCATTATTGGAGTCATATCTCCAGTGAGGAGTTCCCCAAATCCATACAGCTCTCTTGAGAGCTGTCTGTGGCATGAACTGTCATTGAAATAATACTCCTGGATGCTGTCATGTAAAGGATTAATTAAAAGAAGTTGCAAAGCAGAGTCAGAGAGCAAGGTAGCAATTAGACAGCCTGGGCAATTGCACGTCTGCTGTTGAAGCTCACTTCCTGGCCAATCAGTATCATAAATCTTTTGTGTAGCTGCACATACTTTCCTGAAAGAGGCAGTCTATTATTTTTTTCCTATCCATGACCCCTGCAAAGTCTCTCAAAGAGGCTATGAGCCTGGAATTTGGGAATGGATGCGTCAGAAACTGCCCCTTTCTGCTCCATCGATCAATTGCACATGGGCAAGAGAGATTCCTTTAGAAGCCTCTTAGTCTAACAGTAAGGAGCACTCCAGAAAGCCCAATGGATGTTGCTGTAGCGGGAGGAAGCCGAGCCTAAAGCCTGGCAGTGACAAGCTCTGCTCCAACAGATAGGTAATGAGTCGAGCTGAGCACAGTCTGGGATGGCTAATTCAGCTGAGTAGAATCTGATGTTGTCTGCTGTGTATCTCACTATGGGGCCGACATCCTCGAGCCACCAAACTTGTACAGCTACAGCTTGCAAACCTTTCCTGCCTTGAGGATTGCTGATCTTGTCATCTTTTGATCCATGTTCCCAGCTGTACTTTAGAGCTTAATTACTTAATTATACTATTCACAGTGCCTGGAAAATTAAAGTTTCTCACCACAGCTGCTACAAGATTTGGAGACTAAATTTCTAAAGCATTGGGTCTCAGTGACAAGGCCCTTATGCTTAGGGATTATTTTTTATAGTAGCTGTCAACCACCTGATATAGAATCACAGAATGCCAAGGGTTGGAAGGGAACTTAAAGGTCATCCAGTCCCAACCCCTCCTCACTATATGCAGGGTCACCTCCCGTGAAAACAGGTCATTGACAGCCTCATCCAACCTAGCCTTGAACAGTGCCAGGGTCGAGGCAACCAGGACCTCCCTGGGTAACCTGTTCCACGCCCTCACCACTATCACAGTAAAGAACTTCCTAATATCTAACCCAAATTTCCCCACTTTAATTTGCATCCATTACTCCCAGTACTACTACTGCAGCTCCTGTCAAAGGGTCCCTCTCCATCTTCCCTGTAGCCTCCCTTCGCATACTGGAAGGTTGCTATGATGTCTCCACACAACCATCCCTTCTCCAGCGAGAACAGCCCCAACTTTCGCAGCCTTCACTCCACAGGGGAAGTGCTCCAGCCCCTCTGTGCAACTTCGCAGCCCTCCTTTGGACTTGCTCCGACGGTTCCGTGTCCTCCTTGTGTTGGGGGTACCGGAACTGTTACACGATTTCAGGTATTGCATAGTATTGAGACGATAAATATATTACTAACTAATGCATTATTACCTATCATCTAGGAGAGAGTGACACGGTTTTAGGTGAGACAACGCCACACCCCAGTTCCGCACACTCGGCCCCGGGCCGGGACACTGTCCCCGCCCCGTGCGCATGCGCAGTCCCGNCCTCCCGTGCGGTGGCAGCTGCCTCCCGTCCTGAGGGGCCCCCGCTCCGCCGGCAGGCCTGGCTGCTCCTGCCGGGCCGGGACAGGCCGCTCCGCTGCTCCTGCCCTGGCTGGGGGCTGCTCCCGCTGCTCCTCCCTGCGCTGTCCGCGTCCCCTTGGCTCTGGGGCTTGGGCTGCTCGGCCCGTCCTCGTTCATGGCGGTAAGAGGAAAAAGGATCCTTCTCTGGAGAGGTGTTTCTCAGAAGACACTCGGACCCCAGCTGGACGCATTCACGTGTCACCGGCTCTGGGTGACGCTGCTTGGGCAGGGGGGTTGGACGGGATGATCTCCGGAGCATCCTTCCAACCCTGCGTATTGTGAAGTTCTGCGAGTTACGGTATCTCCGGGAGTATTTTGCGAGTCCGTTTCACTCGGGGCCTCTGTAAGTCGACTCAGGTGGGGGAAGCTGCCGAGAGGAAGGACCGTGGGGTTTTGCTTTCTGGCAGTGCTTTCCCTGAGTGAGAGCAGTGGTCTGCCAGAGCTGTGCACGCTTTTTACAGCTGGGAAGCCCTAGTGTAGTTTTTTGAAGAGTCTACGAGCTCTCTTGAGTACAAAGCTCTTCAGCTTTGTGAGAGTTTAGTTCCTGTTTCCCGAGTTTCTCAGGAGAAGAATCGAAACGAGGAACATGTGAGACACTTTCGGTTTCCTTGTATGTCCCGTGTGATTAATATTCTTTATGCTTAGCGCTGGTAAGGGAGGGTGAACTGGGGAAAAATACTGGCTAGTCAGAAGGATGAGGAACTCTGCTTGACTTTTTACCCCGTCTCATCTATATGCACGTGTCAGGAAAATGGTATACAGGTCACAATGAGCAGTCTGATGCAGTCCATGGGAGTTAATCCTGAAAGATCCTGTTCTGCTGCTCTGCATTGATTTTATTGTGGAGTTAGAACAGTGAGCAGCGTGTTGTGTAGTGTGAATGCCGCGTTCACCCCTATGCAGAGGGGCCTTTATGTATCTCATCATTATTTGTACCTCTTTCCAGCAGTGACAGAGCTGTTCTGTGGGTGGTATAGTTGACTTGAGTGCTGTTTAGACAAGACCATGTCAAGGACATCACTGTCAGAATTCTGGGTCCTCTTTAGTTTTTTTGGTACTCTTACTGAACTCAGCAACAAAGTAAATCCTCTCCTGTTATGCTTTAGACCAACTGGTGTGTATTTAGGTTGTATGTTTGGGGTTTTTTAAAATAAGTAATGCTTATAATTAATTGTATAAGCACAGTCAATGGTGGAACATATTACTGGTTTTCTTGTTGTGTTGGTTTTAGGAGGGGGATGCATTTATGAGACTGCAAAGCATTTATTTTGAGGTTTCTTTTCATCCATGTTTAAAAGGAGATACCAACTACAACTCAACTCTGACAAATTTCAGTGTTGTTCTTTTTATAACAAACTTCAAAAACACAGGCTGAGAACCTGAAGCCTCTTAGGAGGCCTGCGCTCATTTTTAAGCACTTTTAAAAATTTTGGACGACTAGGGCTGTTGAGAGAAGAAGGGAGGCTAGTAATTCAAATGTATTCAAAATGTACACACTTGTTTGGAATCACAGATGTAACTAGTTCCAGTATTTTTTCATTCAAAAGCAAACTCTGCCTTTGAACTGCTATTTGGAGCCCAAGCTTTAAATTTATCTGACTTACTTCAGCCTTGAGTTTTTTGCTTGTAACTCTGTCAGTTCTTTAGCTCATTCTGTTCTCTTTTCCTCCTGTTCATGCCTCTGCCATCTTGCCCTCTGCCAGCCCCCTATGTGTCTTTTTCTTTTGCCTTCGATACTTCCTTCTTTTGCCTCACACCTTTTGGGATGTTTCACCTTTTGCTTATAGGACGTGTATGTTCAAGCTTAATCTAGTCAGAAACAAACTGCTGCATAAAGACATTTCTTGCCCAAACTGAGAACAGCTCAACAATTGTTTTTTTCCTCGAGTATATTTAAACAGTAGTGTCTGATGACAGTATAGTACAGCAGGGCTAAATGACAGATCTCTCTTGGTTTGTAGGATATTTTTTTCCTTGCTACATTGTAACAAAATAGATTACAAATAGCTGACACTATTCTTCCAGTCTCTTTGAAAAGTGTGTGAAATACCACGTGTATAAAGGCTTGTTGCTTTCTTCACTTGTAATTTGTTTTGCTTAGTAGCCTTTGCCAATTATAGGAAAACCTTTTACTCTTTTCATTCTTAAACCTACATCTTTCAAAAACAAACCCTTAACTGTGATGAGTGGATTTGAGCTGATAAGTAGTTGTCAAACTCAGTCACTCGAGTATTAGGCATTGCTGAAAAGAAAGATCACGCTATGGAATTATTTTTTAAATACTGTATGTTTAAATTATGTTTGTCATGGTTTTTCTCCTTCAGAAATCGATGAAAGGATTCCTCTTTGCTAAGCTGTATTTTGAAATAAAAGAATACGAACTTGCTAAAAGGTAACATGCATTGATGTGTGTTTGCTTTTTTGTTCTTTAAAATGTAAAAGAAAAGCTGCATTTAATATTAAGTAGAGCTGCGAAACCAAGAGCAATATCGTGCTGCTTTAAGGTAGCAGTAAATGCGAATGGTAAATGCTATTTAAATCTTTGTAAAACAATAAGTTAATAGAAGGTTAGTTATGTGGTACTGAAAAACTTAACTGGCTGAAGTGGCTTTTCTTTCCCTCTCATCGTATTAATACTTCTTACCATTTCAGCAAACACTTGATTTTTTTAATAAACAAAAATACTCGCTGGCAAGTAAGGAGCATTAGTGCATATATAAACTATGTTGCTGCTGACTTAAAGGTCTGGACAAAGTATCTAGAGCGAAATACATCTGTACTTCCTGTGTGGCAGATAAAGTTCCCATTGTAGCTGGAGGGGGAGTATTGGGAAATATTGCTACTCAAGTAAGTGACTTTTTTCCTCCCTTCATAGATATATATCTACATACCTCAATGTACAAGAGAGAGATCCCAAAGCGCACAGATTTCTTGGACAAATTTATGAAGCTGAAGATAACATAGAAAAAGCTTTTGGGTGTTACAAGGTAAATATTACAGCCTAATACACTGCTTTATTCCTTTGTGAATGGGCTTCTGGAATCCTTCTGTACTGAAGATTCTCAAACCCATAGAAGAAAACGTCCTGGGAAAACTGTAGTACAAGGGAAGGCACAGGAGGCACTCCAGAGAAGATTCTTGACTTGGTATCACTTGCTTCAGCAGTTTATTTTTAAGTTGCTTCTTTATTTTTTGTTCTGGACTTTGTGCTACCTGCCATCAGACTCTCCCCATGTAATACACTGTGAACTGTGATGACAGCTGGAGTCTAGTTCCTGCTACAAGTTTAGTTCCTGCTGTTGACTTAGTGTGTTTTTTAGATGGATGGATTTGGAGGGGCAGAAGAGAAGGGCAAATCTAATGTTTATTAGGCAAGCATCTTCCCAATCAGAATGCCTTTGTTCTGGGAGAGGGATGATATGCTCAGAAGTTTAGCCAATGCAATTCCATGAGGTGCTATCACACTTCTTAAACTGTAGGGTTTTTTTTTCCCCAAACTTCTACACTTAGCTACACTAGAGGTCCTTATAGTCCTGCTGCCTGTATATAGCAGAAGATGCAGTGGGGATGGCTTTGGCATTCTTTCTCTTTATGTTCTTCTGAATTCCAGCAGTTGCATCTGGGTACTGTGAACTAGAAAGGCTTTTCTTTTGTGTTCTGTATTGATAGGTCTAATTAATTAGAATACGTGAGTCTGGTTTTGGAGGTATAACTCTTTCCTTCCTGTTCTGAGGTTAGGTAAGAGGTGATAGGTTGGACTTGATGATCCCTATGGTCTTTTCCAACCTTTGTGATTCTGTGATCATAACATGAAATTACATCTTTTCTCTCCTGTGTGTGCATGGGGAAAACTAGCGTTCCGTGGAGTTGAACCCAACACAGAAAGACCTCGTGTTGAAGATTGCAGAGTTACTATGCAATAATGACATTACTGATGGAAGAGCAAAATACTGGGTTGATAGAGCTGCTAAGCTCTTCCCTGGGAGTCCTGCTATTTACAGGTTGAAGGTGAGTTCAAAATTGCCTCTGTTCCGTGGCTTGAAGAAACCTGTGGCATCTCACCCTTTTTGATGCTTCAAGGTTAATCCTCTTCAAAAATGCTGAGAAGTTGTTAGTTATCACGGTCAAGAAGTTCAGACTAGACAGGCACTTCTTTTATTTGTTGTGTAATTTGCAGGAAGGTGCCAGGCTTGTGAACTTGGACTTCTTGCTTTAGGCTGCTTGTATATTTTTAAATATGTATTATGATCAGCTTTGCAGAATGAGAGAAATGCTGCAGTTCTCAAAGACTGTATAAATGCTTTCAACCATGCAGTGTTGCTTGCGCACAGGCTTATTAATTTTATGTAGCTAGGCAGCAGCCACATTGAAGTCTCGAGGTGTTTGGGTTTTTTAAGCAAGGTAGCATATGGCAAGGTATGCTGTCATTGAGCCAGGGGGCTGGAGAAGCAATTGTTACCCTGGGTAAGAGGTAAATTCTTCCGAAGATTTTCTTCTGTGATAGTTACCTGCATTTTTAAATATATGAGTTTCATCAAACTTTATGTAATACCTGAAAATTATTAAGAGTAGTGTAGCTTGAGTAATGTAGTCTGTGTAGTGAAGGAAAAGAACCCTGTACTATAGTTGCTCAAGACACTCACATGGTAAATGAAATATTAATGTGTTGCCTTCATGTTTTAACAGGAGCAGTTACTGGATTGTAAAGGTGAAGATGGGTGGAATCAACTTTTTGACTTGATTCAAGCAGAACTTTATGCAAGACCAGATGATGTCTACATAAACATCAGACTAGTTGCACTCTACCGTTCAAATAATAGATTAAAAGATGCTGTGCTCCATTGTCAGGAGGCAGAGAAGAAAATACCTTTGCAGTCAAGCTTGGAATGGTGTTCCTGTGTTGTAGAGACATTTGAGGTGTTTAATCATATTTTGATCCTGTGATAGTCTTCCGTATCTTTTTATCTGGTCTATTTCTCTTAGTGTCATTACTCTGACAGCTGTTTCTCAAGGGATTTAACTCCTTCAAATGCAAGTCTGCTGAAACCAGTGGAATTACAAAATACTTCTTGTGTGGTTTTTTTTTTTTTAAATTGGAATTTTCTCCCTAAAATTAAGCTTTGTAGAGCTATTCAGTTTCTAACTACAAAAGCTGAGTTAGGTACAGCAGTTCCATTAGGGATAAAATTACTCAAGCAAATAGTTCCATGGAACTTTGCTGCTGAAGAATATGTTAAGATCTCACCTGTGAAACTGGATTGTGCAGTAAATGCTACTAGTATGTTTTGGAGAAGTACTGCCCTTGCCTTCATGGAAAGATGACTGTTCCTTATCCTGTGATGAACTTTCTTCTTTAGGAATATCTGGAATCTTTACAAGGCTTGGAGTCTGATAAAAATAACTGGAGAACTATCAAGAAAGATCATCTGCTGGCCTATTCCAGCTTTGTCAAACTGACACTTTCTTCTAGAGATGTTCAGGAATGCAGAGAGGCACTGGAAAGGTACTGTTTAAACTTCCCTGTAGTAGGAAAAAAACCCTCTAAGAATTATTTGGGTGGTTTTTGTTTCTGGGTTACAGAACATCTGCCAAGCTTCTATTTCTCAGCTTGTTTGTGGGTGGGAGAGGAGGTAATCTGTACTAATGACTAAGAACAGTTCTTCCTGGGTGTGAACCCCAAGCTGTCCTTTGACAGGGATGCAAGTCTTGTTTGAATGGCCAGCACAACCATGGAGAAGACTCATTGATATCCTGGGTCAATTAACTTTGCACCTTCTTTCCCTTCAGCAAGGAAACACTTTTCTGTGCTTCAGCAATTGTGTAATCCAGATTTTATAATCCACACAACTGGAAAAACCACACCCATCCAAAATAGTCATAACAATCCAGACAAAGCCATAAAATAACCCTCAAACTGACAAACCAAAACCACCTCTTGTGTATCAGCTTTGTCCTAGTTATTTTATTCTAAATTAATACACTGGAATAATTATGAACTGTGTGTAAATAGTATAATTGGGAAGGAGGAAACCACCTGCAGTAAGAGCACCCTCTTTCAGGGAGAACTGGTGGTGTTACAGCTGATTTCAAGGTTTACTGTCTGTGGTGCAGCTAGAGTAGTACAAAACAATGTTTGTATTCAAAATACTGATTAAGGTCTCTGTTTTTCTTGCCATTATCTTTCTTTTCTTACTGGCTTTACTGAGTTGTGTTTGTTTGTCAGTTGTGCAATGGCTATTACCTTTCGTAAAAGTATTCTTCAGTCTGTTAATCTTGCATGAGTGTTTGAAGCAATACAGACAACACGTGAGGAATATTTAATAGCCAAGTATGTATCATTTTATTTTTCTCCTTTGACATTGACAGTCTTGGGTCTTCTCCTGCTGATTTATTAGATCTTTTCAAAGTGGTTACATCTGAAGCACTTCCAGGTCGTGGCAGTGCTAACAGCCCAGCATAGTTTTGCCCAGTATTTGTAAGAGTGTTGTAATTGTTTTCTGGAAAGCCTCTCCTGAGTGGGGCTTGTATACTTATCACAACTACTAGAATTTCTGCAGTGCCTACTATTTTTGAAGAGCCTGTCCAGCAGTATTTTGGACCTTTCTGATAAATGAAGGAAAAGAAGGAGCAGGGTGGATAGTGCCTCCTGCAAGTCTCTGCATCTGCGTTAGTAAACAAGTTCATCCATGTGGTTTAGAATAGTTTTGAAAGTAGCTGTGCAAAAATGTGCTGAAAAAGACTACAAATATCTAGGTAGTGTTGAGGATGTTTACTTTCTAGTGACTTGGGTTTAAGCAACAGAAACAATACCATTGACTCAAAGTTACTTGATTCACAGTTAAATCAGATAAACTAGAATCACCTGCTATAGCTTTTACCAGGACTCTGTTTAGAAGGAGTTTTCTCTACATTTTAGTTTTGATCGATCGCTTCAGTCTGTGAAACCGTATGTGAATGGGACTGATGAGTTGTCTCGTACCTATGTGGAAATGAAAGGACAGCTCTACATGCATGCTGGAACTTTTCTGCTGAAAATGGCCCAACACAATGAGACACAGTGGAGAGCTGTGTGTGAACTTGCAGCATTGTGTTATCTCATAAGTTTCCAGGTAAGTGGTTTTTTGGTTTGCACCTTTAGTTAATGCAGTTTTTGCTGTGCACGTGTTGGACTCCTGTATTCCTGAGACAAATTAGTGTTTGTGAAAGAGCGGGGTTTGACAGAGCCCTTCTTTAGGTACACAATTGTTTAAAAGGTTGCAAATGACACAAATAGGGTTAAAGTGTACCTTCAGCTGTTTCCTTTGTCTGAGTAACCTGATTCTTAAAAGGTTTGTGCATTAATTTCCTGCAGTATATTCCCTTTTCCATAATACAACTGAAAACACTTGTTGAATGTTACTGCTTTAGGGAGGGAAGGAGAGGAATTCAGTGGTTCCCTTATATGTACTTGTTGTGTAGACAGCAGAATTAAAAATACCAAGCTTCTTTGCCTTGTATGTCCTTTTTATGCCGTTGCTTGTATTTCAGATATTACTCGCCCTTGTGTACAATCAATACCGCTTGTAATAGCTATAGTTACACACCTGTGGAATTCAGGTAGACTATCTGCTCTCTTCACGCACTCCTGGATATATGATGCAGTACCTTCAGAATAAATGTCTGTGTTCCTCTAGTTTCCTAATGCTAAAAAGACAATTGCGTCCTAATTTGTAACATTCATTTAGATGGTCTGCTCCTACTGTGATAAAGCTGTAACAATTTTCTTCTTACTTCACCAGGTTCCTAAACCAAAGTCAAAACTAATAAAGGGGGATCAAGCTGGACAAGATGTGGTAGAAGTGTTGGCCTGTGATAGAAAAAGCCAGTCTGGTAATACATACTGCATAGCTCCATTTTAGTGTTACAAAGTTACTGTAAAGGGAAAGTGATATATTAAAAACCACATTTGTTGTCTTGCAGTGTTACTGCTCCAATATGCACTAAAACCTTCTAGATTCTGACTAGATGCAAAACAAAGTACTGGTTTGGTTCTGATACCAAGATATTTTTTTTCTCCTCTTCAGAATGCTGGTAGAATGTCTTCTCTTTTTATTCAAGAGTGGGTTTTTTTTCCTCCTTTTTGTCTCTCCAGCACACTAAGGTAGAATTTACCTTTGATAGTCTCTTGATCTACTGGAAGTTGCTTCTGCCTGCTGATGCAATCTTACAAGTATTTTAGCCCCAAGAGGATAAGAAAATATTACTGTTTGTTTCTCTGACCTTTTCATTCTCTTGTTCATCAGCTTTGTTCATTTTGCTGTTAAGTATAGGCAGTTTTTCAGGATTTTTTGTAAGAATTTCTTAAATTCTTACAGGACCTAAATGAGAACAAGTGAGCCCACTAAACATCAGGTTGAATTATTTCAGAATGGATTTCCTTAAGACAGGGTTCTGCTTGTATTACAGCTTCTTACTTTAAGGTCAGTTGCAATGCCCTTAGAATAGTAATGGTAAGATGGCTTTATTTTCTCAAAGAACTGGATTTGCAAATGCCTTGGGATTGTTGTCACTAAGAGCTTGGAAAGCCTATGTGCTGAAACACTGACCTAATTACAGGGAGAACATCTCTTAGCAGTCTGTAGGCTTCATGAGGGGAAATCCTGATGCGTGCCCAGCCTTCAGTAGCAGAGAACAGTCCAGTGTAGCAAATGCTGCTTTCCTCGTGTTCACTGCTTTGTTCATGTGAAGTAATATTTCTGTTTTCTAGGTCATATGCTGCTGAACTTAAGTCATGGCAAGCAAGACTTCTTTAAAGAGGTTGTGGAATCATTTGCAAACAAGAGTGGTTCATTTACATTGTTTGATAGCCTGTTTGAGAGTGGAGCACCTAGGGAGAGATCTTTTATTGGCACAGATGATATTGGGAATGTCAGTACACAAGCCCCAGTGCAAGCGGAACTCAATAAATACGATATTGGTAAGAGGTGTTACTTTCTGAAACTTAACTTTGTGTACTGAAAGTTATTCTACAAATACTTTATGCTGCAAGAAAGACAAATATCTGGAATAGCTGTCCAGAGTTGTCCTAGTGTCCTAGGAAAGACTATATGCAAAGTAGAGAAATGCTTCTTGAATAATTCCTTCAAGATTTCTGGAGAAGTAAACGGGTCGGCTAAAATTAGTTGCCTGTTGTACTGAATAAGGTGAGGATGGAAGTGGGGGAAATCCGAGTCATTCTGTCAGAAGCCTAAGGGGTTGATGGCTTTGAGCTTCATCTAATCTGAAGTTTGTAATGCTTCATAAGTGAAAGCTGGACTCCTGATGCTCATTGGTTTCTTAAGTATCTTTGGTTGCTCTGGCAGAGTGAGATGTGAAACCCAGCTTGGATCAGATGCAAATCTTGATGACCTGTAGGAAGTTGACATTTGCGTCCAACCTTATTTTTGCATAGGTTCTGTTCGAATGCACAGTGGCAGCCTCCAGCACCTCGTGTGGCTTGGCTTGCAGTGGAACTCCATGTCAGTCCTGCCCCCAATGCGCAAATGGTTAAAACAGCTTTTTGACTTGCCCCAAGAAACATCAAGACTTGAGACAGATGCTCCTGAATCCATTTGTCTGTTAGACCTCGAAGTAAGGAAGCTTTCCAAGTTCTTTATCGTACCATAAACCCTAAGTTTTTTGTTACTTAATACTTTTTATTTATTTTTATGAAAACAGGTGTTCCTACTTGGGGTGGTATTCACTAGCAACCTGCAATTGCAAGAGAAGTTTAATTCTCACTACAGTGCACATCAGCCTCAATTTTTACCATTACCACTGTGCAAACAACTCTATACTGAAAAGCAAAGATCCTGGTGGGATGCTGTCCGTACTACTCTTCAGAGAAAATCAGCGTAAGGCCTTTTCAGTTTGGGAATGTTTGATCAAGCCTTTAGAGAGCTTCCGCTGTGGCAGCTTAAGGGGTTTTGACATATTTTCGGATATTGAAGCTTTGTCCTAGTAGAGACTTGATAAGCTTGGAAGATTTCTAAAAATGGAATTTTAATTTCTAACAATGCACTTCTAAACAAGAGGCAGGTTAGGACTAAAACCGTGGGCTATATTCATTGAGTAAGCGATGAGTGTGAGCACATGAAACCCAGAAAATCCTAATCAAGGAATGTTTTTTCTAATATTCAGACCAGGAACAGCAGCAAAACTGAGGCTTATTGTACAGCATGGCATAAGTACTCTGCGGACACTGGAGAAGCATGGCCTGCAACCTGCCTTAATCATACACTGGGCAAGAAGCTTGCAAAAAACAGTAAGCTGATATTATTTTTAAATATGTAGAAGTGTTTTTCTCTGTTTCCCAAACTGTGAAACAGACTTGGGGGATGGGAGATGAGATGAGTGTGTATTACTGAGAATAGCTGTTTATCAAGCAGACTTTTTCCTCCTCACTCCATAACTACTTGTCCTGAACTGGAGTGTTATTTTCTAGATGTGTTACTTTACATAGCTACCTAGGGGTGGGAGAAAGTGTGAATAGTGTTTTGACTTCTTGAAATAACATGTACTTCTATTCTCTTTTCACCAGGGAATTAACCTTAACTCTTTCTATGACCAGAAGGAATATATTGGACGAAGTGTGTACTACTGGAAGAAAGTTTTGCCTATGCTGGAAACTATCAAAAAGAAGAGAAGTATTTCTGAACCTACTGATCCTCTCTTCAAACACTTCCATAGTGTAGACATTCAGGTACAGATAGATTAAGCCAAGGCTGCAGTAAGAGAGGGTCTATGTCGGAAACTTTATATAATTGTGGGATTTTTGTCTGTGTTGTTCAACTCATGTTGTTTTTACTATGAAACTGTTAATGATGAGATTTGGTAACGTCAATGTTTGATAAGGGGGGAAAACTCTCTCCTAACTTTAGTCTCCTTGAAAATGGTGTTTGTGATTGTAAGGCACTGAAACACCCTTAGTAGCAATTTCCTTGAAAAAGAATTCTCTCTTATAATTGGAAAAAATGTCATTCCTTTGTTAGACATGCATTGTTATTCACTTTATTTGTAGGTCTTTCAGGTTGCAGGGTATGAAGAAGAGGCACATATAGCATTTGCTATGTTGGATGCAGTTGATGGCAAAACTGATGATGCTTTATTAGCATTCGAAGCTATTGAGAATGTAGTTTCATACTGGAATCTTGCCATGGTAAGTTTGTAAGTTGCATTGCCCTGAAATTGTTAGTTGCCTTCTGACAGACACTAATATGCATCCTGTTCTTTAGATTTTTCAAAGAAAGGCAGAAGAGATTGAAAATGATGCCATGCTGCCAGAAGAACACGAGGAGCACAAAACTTACCTTCTTAAAGCCAAGTATTATCTTATGAAGATCATTGCAGAAAGCTCCTCAGATATGTCAGTAACTGAGAAAGTAAGTAATTCTTGCTTTAAGAACTTGTTTCAAGACTTGTTAAAGACTGTACTGTTTCAAAATGAAGCTGTTTGGTTAGGTTTTTTAAACCAGTCTTTGCAGTAAAGCAAATTAAAACTCTGGGTAACTTCTGTAACCTACCAGATCATGTACTGTCCTGGCTACTCCATGGATGAAGGCTTTAATGTAAACCAATAGCTTTTGCCACTGTTTTTTATGGAAGTTGATAGTTTGAAAAAACATAATTGTGTGAATTGTTTTCTTATGTGAATCTTAAGAGATTTAGAGCTTTGCTGAAAAAAGAAAGCAGTACATATTTGTGTAATGAAAGCCATGTGAATTGTTCAGCCAGAATTCTGAATCTAATCTGCCTTATTCTGAGGGAGAACTGTGGTCATGACTCATGTTTCAAATAACTTTCTAGCTACCAGTGTCTATTGAAACTGTGAGGGAAATGCTAGATGCAGTGATCCAGGAACTTGGCGAGAATGGTGAAGAGGGAAGTCTTGCCTTCAGAAATGGTCTGTCACAAACTGTAGATTCAGCAATAAAACATTCCACTCCATCACCAACTAAGTTCTCTCCTTCACCAACTAAGAGCTACAAGGTATGTCAGCCAGTTGTTATTTGAGGGAATTGCTATGTTGGAACAAAAATTCACAAGACTTTAACTTTCTTTTCCTAGTTTTCTCCTAAAACTCCTCAGTGGGCAGAAGATCACAAATCTATACTTCAAATGATTTATCAGCAAATGGAAGCTTTAAAGGTAAAATTTTTGTTACCATGTAGAGTGAAGAACAGTTGGCCCTTTAATTATGGTAAGGATCTAGTGATAATAGCATGCGCTGACTTCTGTAAATATCTGCCTTGGTATCTTGCATAATTCTGGCAAGTACTTCTTGGGAATTTTTTTTATTACCACCACGGGACTTGAAAATGTGTTTTAATAGCAACAGAGTAGGTATATTTTCTTCTACAAACATCTGTGTAATGCATACTTATCTCTTGCTTGGAATGCTGATTTGACAGAATGAAATGCAAGAAATAAAACTTCATTCCAACACAAGCACATCTCATCGGTGGCCTGCTGAAAACTATGGAACAGATACAATACCGGACGGTTATCAGAGAGCACAAAATCTTCATGAAGCTCCATTAACAGGCAAGTTGCTGCAGAAGTTGTATCTAAATGCTTAGCTGAAGTAAGACTTGAAAATAATGCCAAAATGTTGTAATGGTTCGTAATTAAACGCTAATTGATGGGGAGAGTCGGTTCAAAGCAACACCAACAAGCGATGTGGTGTCAACTGGTTTCCTGGTGTTCCTTTTTAGTTGCTACCACTGGCCCATCTGTGTTCTACAACCAGTCACCTGCATATAACTCTCAGTATCTTCTGGGAACTGCTGCAACCAGTGTAACACCAACAAAGGTGAGAACAAATCTATTCACTTAAGCTGCTTCCAGTGATCTACTGAAAATGATAGCTTTTGATTCTATATAAAGTCGCATGTAATTACAATTCCTTGTGCAGACTATGGTGAACTTGGACTGCTAGGAATAAACTGATAATCTGTCTTTCTGTCTAATTTTTTGAATTTGGAGTTTGGGAGGAAATGCCAGCAAAATATATATTACGTGTTATGTAGTACATTTATCCTACAGAGGTATGTATGATAGCACTTAGCTATTCTCCACCCCCATGTTGGATGGCAAAAGAAAATAGGGGTTTCAGGCTTTTTTTTTTTTTTCCATAAAAAACGGACCTACTTGTATTCTCTTGTTCAGTGCTTGTTTTCAAATGCCCTTCAAGGCTGAAACCAACCAATTGAAACTAAGGTAAAATTGGTTTAGATTTGAACTTTTTATAAAAGTATGATCTCCTTTTGCGAGTGTCCCCGCCTCTTATGTGGGAGGCCATGGGTTTGATTCCTGCCAGGGAATCTGCTAGGGGGGCAGTGATGCTGTTTAAGAGCTGGACTCAGTGATCCTTGTGGGTCCCTTCCAACTCAGAATATTCTGATTCTTTTAAGAGTACGTGTTATGTGGACTTCAGCACAGTAAGATTCTGTCCTCTATGTTACCATAATAAGCAAAGCATTTGTTTTCTGCTTTTTCTTTAGCCTCCTGTCTATGGCATGAACAGACTTGCACCTCAACCACATATATATTCCTATCAGCCACCAATGCATACTCCACCTCTGCAAAACACTTCTGGTTGTATGTTTTCCCAGGAAATGTATGCCCCACCTCTACGTTTTGATTCTCCTGGTACTGCACTCATTTCTCCTCGTGCGAGTGATGACTATTACAATTACAGTGTTCCACAGGCCAGCACAAATCCAACTTTGCCTAAACCAGGCTATTTCACAAACCGTTCAGTCACACCACCAACTTTGAAGCCTGCAGAATCAAAAGCGATGCCTAAATTTGGACAGCCAGCAGCAACTGAAGTGTCAAAAACACCTCTGCCAACACCAGCACAGCCAAGTCAGCCTCTAACTTTTAAATTTAAACCTAATTTCAAGTCTAATGATGGAGACTTCACATTTTCTTATCCCCCTCAAGGAGGAGCACCACAGCCACTTAATGCAACTTTTAATAGCAGAGAGAGCCTCTTGGATCTTCTGACATCTGATAAACCTTTACAGGATGATAGATACGTCGAACAAAAGCCAGTTAGTGATCACACAAATAGTTCAAGAAATATCTTCAATTTTAGCAATAAGCATTTTCCAGGCATCTCTCTTAGAGAAAATGTGGGTCAAAATGCACACAAAAACCTGAGTTTTGAGAAGAATGATACATTTAGTGTTCAAGAATCAGGCAAGCCTGTATTTATGACTTCAAATTCGGATTTGGCCAACAAAAGTCATGAAACAGAGGGAGGAAGCACCCATGGTGGAGATGAGGATGATGATGGTCCTCACTTTGATCCTGTGGTGCCGCTCCCTGATAAGATTGAAGTAAAGACAGGTGAGGAAGATGAAGAAGAATTCTTCTGCAACAGAGCCAAACTGTTCCGTTTTGATGCGGAATCTAAAGAATGGAAAGAAAGGGGTATTGGAAATGTGAAAATACTGAAACATAAAGTATCTGGCAAATTTCGTCTCTTAATGAGACGTGACCAAGTATTGAAAATCTGTGCAAATCACTACATAAATACTGATATGAAATTAACTCCAAATGCTACGTCAGATAAGTCATTTTTATGGCAGGCTGTGGATTATGCAGATGAGTCGCCAAAACTAGAACAGCTTGCAATTAGATTTAAAACACCTGTGGAAGCAATGCTGTTCAAAAAAAAGTTTGAGGAAGCACAGACTATTTTAAAATCCTTCGGATCAAATGCTGATACATCTGAGACTCAGAGTGGTGGGGCTGCACAAGAACCAGCAAATAAGGACATAAAGGAGCCCAGTAGAGCCATTTCTGGGGCCCTGAACTTGTCCTTTCAGTTCCCAAAAGATGGGGCAAGCAGTGAATCTGATTGCAAAGGCAACCTTAAAACTACAGCAACTGCATCTGGCCCTACTATTCCATTTGGAAAGGATGCTCAGCAAGCCTGTTCTTCTGGGTTTGGGCAGTATCTCTTGAAGAAGGATCAATGGATATGTAAAGTATGTTTAGGTATAAATGAAGCATGTGCAAAGAAGTGTGTAGCATGTTCAAATTCAAGTCCAGATACATGGGAAACTCATGGTACCCCATTAACTGGCTCTGCAAGTTTCAAAGCCAGTGATAACACAGTGCAGGACAAATTTGGATCTGCTTTTGCTAAAAAAGAAGGTCAGTGGTACTGCAGTACCTGTTCGGTAAGAAACGAATCCACTGCCTCCAAGTGTGTTGCCTGCCAAAATCCAAACAAAACTAATACTGAGGTATCTGGTCAACATACTTCCTCTAAATTTGGCCAAGCAGTTGCTCCAAAAGCTATTCAAAATGACTTGACTACTGCTTTATCTAAAAAAGAAGGTCAGTGGGCTTGCTCTATATGCCAAGTCCAAAATGAAGCAAAAAATGTGAATTGCTCTTCTTGTCAGAGTCCTAACCCTCAAAATCAACCAAATACGCCTGTACCTACTGTTCAGGCATCCTCTGCTCCTGGGTTTGGTTCCATTGCTGATACAAGTAAGCCACAGAAAAATGGATTTGAAGGGCTTTTTACTAAAAAAGAAGGGCAGTGGGATTGTAGTACTTGTCTTGTGAGGAATGAAGCTTCTTCACCAGCCTGTGTAGCCTGTGAAGCAGCAAACCCATCTAACAAGTCTGTAGGTCATCCTTTGTCAGCTCCTACGTTTGGCATGAAAAGTAAATTACCTGAACTTGATGGAGGACAGTTGGGAACAAACTTTAAGTTTGGTCTTGAGCAAGGTAAGACACCATCATTTACATTTCAGATTTCTTCTGATACTGAAGCTAAGTCTGCAAAGGAAGGATTTAACTTTTCAATGCAAGTTCCTGCAGGTGGATTTAAATTTGGGATACAGGACTCTAGTAAAAATATCACTAAGAAAGATGAGCCATCCAAAGAGCATACAACTGGCTTCTTAAAAAACATTGATGAAAAAGACAAAAAAGAACTGCCTTCAGATAGTGGAACTGGGTTCCCATTTCAAGAAACAGGAGACGAGGAGAAAGTTGATTTTGTTTTTGGCCAAAATACCAGCACTTCTACTTTTGCTGAGCTTGCAAAGGGCACTCCTGGGGAAGGCTTTCAATTCGGCAAAAAGGACCCTAACTTCAAAGGCTTTTCAGGTGCAGGTGAAAAGCTGTTTTCTTCACAGAATTCTAAAGTGGATCACAAAGCAAATACATCTGACCCTGGTGAGAAGGATGATGATGTGTATAAGACAGAGGACAGTGATGATATCCATTTTGAACCCATAGTTCAGATGCCTGAAAAAGTAGAACCGTTTACGGGAGAGGAAGATGAGAAAGTGTTGTATTCCCAAAGAGTAAAGCTTTTCAGGTTTGATCCAGAAACAAGCCAATGGAAAGAACGTGGGGTGGGCAATCTGAAGATCCTTAAAAATGAAGTTAATGGCAAAGTAAGAATATTGATGCGGCGTGAACAGGTACTGAAGGTGTGTGCAAATCACTGGATAACCACAACAATGAACTTGAAACAGCTGTCTGGCTCAGACAAAGCATGGATGTGGATGGCCAATGACTTCTCTGACGGTGATGCAAAGTTGGAACATCTGGCAGCAAAATTCAAGACGCCAGAGCAGGCTGAGGAGTTCAAACAGAAGTTTGAAGAATGTCAGAGACTACTACTAGATATACCACTGCAGACACCCCATAAACTTGTTGATACGGGGAGGACAGCTCAGCTTATACAGAAAGCAGAAGAAATGAAGTGTGACTTAAAAGATCTCAAAACTTTTCTGACAGATGACAAAACTAAACTGTCAGAAGAGGAAAACACCAACTCCATTTGTGCCAGCAATACTTCTGATCTGGTTATAAAGCCACATGCTGAAAGTACTGGCCCTACTCTGGAATGGGATAACTATGACTTGCGTGAAGAAGCATTGGATGATAGTGTAAGTAGTTCTGTATATGCAACACCTCTTGAAAGCAGCCCTGTGAGGAAAAACCTGTTTCGATTTGGAGAGTCTACCACTGGTTTTAGTTTCAGCTTTAAATCCGCCTTGAGCCCTTCTAAATCTCCTGCCAAACTGAATCAGAGTAGAACATCAGTAGGCACAGATGAAGATTCTGATGTTACTCAGGAGGAAGAGAGAGATGGCCAATACTTTGAACCTGTGGTACCTCTGCCTGATCTTGTGGAAGTGACCAGTGGTGAGGAAAATGAGCAGGTTGTCTTCAGTCACAGAGCTAAGCTCTACAGATATGACAAAGATGCAAATCAGTGGAAAGAGAGAGGTATTGGGGATATCAAGATATTGCAGAACTATGACAACAAACAAGTGCGTATAGTAATGAGAAGGGACCAGGTACTAAAACTCTGTGCCAATCACAGAATAACACCAGATATGAACATGCAGCAGATGAAAGGATCTGATAGGGCCTGGGTATGGACTGCATGTGACTTTGCAGATGGGGAGAGGAAAGTAGAACTTCTAGCTGTGCGATTCAAGCTGCAAGATGTTGCAGACTCGTTTAAGCAAACTTTC
>WEKX01009926.1:15802-31149 GCA_013390025.1 Pitta sordida | reverse complement strand
CTAAAGGCACCACGGGACTTATAAGCGCCATGTAACCTCTGCAGAACTCCTGAAAGGCAGTGATCTGTGGCTGGCCCCAGCGAGCAAGAGGTGCCACCCACCCACCCCGCGGGGCCGTGCCAGTCCCACCCCATGGGGAGCAGCGGTGCTGCCCCTCCGCGAAGCAGAGCAACCGCACATGCATCAACTGGACATATTTGTGAATACCTGGTTAGGATTTGCAGAGTAATTTGTCGTGAATAGTTGAGGTGTGACTGTAATTGAATACACAGATATGCGAACCGCGAATATGCAGGATTTCTCTGTATATGATGCAACTTTTAGTCCTGCAAAGACTTTTTCTGACATTAGTCTTAATTTCAACAGAAAAGTGGAATCTTTAATATCTGTGAGACTGGAACCATACTCAAAATTTGTCCCTCTGAAATTGTATCAGACTGAGAGAAATAAAAATCCAAGATAAATTTTATAATACTGCAAGTGATCCTCTCCAAAGTATAAATCTTTGTTCAAAATTTTCTCTTTAATATTTCTTCACTGTTGTTCATTCTTAAATGCTGACTTTGAGATTTTTGCCTCAGGTAGAGAAACACATAGAGGACGCAGTTTCTCAAGGAGCGTGTGTTGTGACTGGAGGGAAACGACACAGCTTGGGGAAGAATTTCTTTGAGCCAACATTACTTAGTAATGTTACAACAAAAATGCTTTGCACCCAAGAGGAAACATTTGGCCCTTTAGCACCAGTTATCAAGTAAGTTTATTAATTTTCCGGATTAAAAATAACAACTAAAATTAGTAAAATATTATTTTGAATAAATAATATTTGAAAGACAGATACAGGTCTTGTGTAAGACTGGAGTGCTTATGTCAAAACATACTATCAATACATTTCTCTCTCTTGACCCAATTTTGGCATCTCTGCAGGTGTTTGAAAATTACTTGTTTTAAAATGTATCAGTAATTAAGCAAGGGTAGACAGCAGCAAAACCTTCATCAATTTAGTGATCGGTGGTATGAAATAGGAGACAGGAGTTTTGAGTTTGTCATGTGATTTACTAGTTCTAAGTTTTTCTGACAGAAGATGACTTAGAGCTGTCTTTTCTCCTTAAAATATTCCCCGCCTCTGTGCAGAGTGACTGAATGTGATGCAACAACATCTAGTTATCTCTCAGGGTTGAGAGTGCTTGTGTAGTTGTGGAAGTAGGTGGGCTAACCCATGTGAATCAAATGTTTTAGCTACCAGTACCTAGGGGGCATAAAGGCAATCGCAATTTAAACTGCAGTGTTTCAATGTGAAAGTTAAATTAGATGGTTAAAGTACAGTTTTGGGGAAAAAAAAGCATTTTTATTTCTGGTAAGACTGCTTCTAGTCAGTAAGTCAGCAAGACAGTAGATGAACTGCAAGCCTCATTTGTATTTTTCCTCTTTCTATTGACAGATTTGACACTGAAGCAGAAGCTGTTGCTATAGCAAATGCAGCTGATGTGGGTTTAGCAGGTATGCCTCTCTGTCAGATAAGTGTATTTCTGTGGCTTTATGAGCGTGAGTGTTTTGGGATTATGATTTTAAATGGCAGTAAGTCTCTTTTTCACAGCATTCTGCAACTGTTCTTACTGATTTTCATTCACGTATCTCTGTGTCTCCATGGCAGGATATTTCTACTCCCAAGATCCAGCTCAGATCTGGAGAGTTGCAGAACAGCTGGAAGTTGGAATGGTTGGTGTTAATGAAGGCATAATCTCGTCAGTGGAGTGTCCTTTTGGTGGGGTAAAACAATCTGGCTTAGGGCGAGAAGGTTCAAAATACGGCATTGATGAATACTTGGAAATAAAATATGTCTGCCTGGGAGGCTTATAAAAACCATTCCAAAAGCACAGTCGCAACAGCTTGGAAAATAATGCTCTAGTTTTAATAAGCTTCTTGAACCAGAAATATGTATGAATGCAACTTCTACCTTCTTTAAAACTAAGTAACCTTGTTCCGTGTGTGTAAAGGTATATACAGTGTTCTGTGCTGCCATATGTTTTTACATGGTCTTCATTTATACATTCAGTTTTTCAGCAATATGATCAAAATGTCCATTTTTAGTAATGAGTAGGGATGCACATTTGTTACTCTCAGATTATCCCTGTGAGAACTTGGGAGACTGGTGCATAATGAAAACAGGCTGTGACCTATGTCGAGGGGAAACTAGACCAGGTTTTTTAGTTCCTTTAATGTTTCATTGTGGCTGCAGGAGGCTTTGGGATTGCAGTCTCACTTTGGAATTTTGTGTAAATACTCGTATTTTCTAATGTGGTTAAATGATGTTCTTTAGAAGCAAACATTCTTTTTTTTTAAATTGTGGGTGAATCTGATGGTTATGGAAGGTGGAGAATTGCTTTGAGCTACAGCTAGGCGTCCATGTAGGCAAACAGCCTTTTTGATGCTCTAAATGCTGACTGCAGAAGCCCTGTTCGGCTTTGGGCTTCTGAGCAAAGAGCTGTAATTTAGGCCTAACAGCTTGTATACCTGGGATCAAATATGGCCCTTGTTTGTCTGTTAGCCCTAACAGTCCTAGGAATGGGACAGAAAAATTGGGTGGCTTAGTGAGTAGCAGGAGGAAGATGGGATACTTACAGGAATACCTTGCAGACTTGTGAGAGGATACTGTAAGGGCTGCATGAAGAAAGCACAAAGTGGTGTCACGATGAAAAAACTCCTTCTCTTCCGTGAAAAGACCATGACTCTCTGTGGGTAGAAGTACAGCCCCATATAAATTGCTCAGTGTCTAAAGAAACATTACTGAGCACCTCCAAAGAATATGAGCAGATAAATGGCTCCATCCCTATGGGCCTTGTGCCTTGAATTGGCATTTTTGGTTATGCAGGTGGATGTCCATTGGGGAGGAAGGTTTAAAAACCTTTGAACATGGCTATTGGGCTTGTGACCTAATAAAAATTTAAATAGTAGTGATTAGAGGTGAAAGTGACACATCACCTCGCTATTCTGTCATCTTCAAAAGATGATGTAAAGCTTCCTTAATATGAAATAAAACAACGCTGTTCAAACGTTATTTTAATGGTGGTTGAACAAAGTACTTTAAAAATGTGCCCTGCAGAAGCTAAGTGGAATTAATTTTGTTTCTTGTGTTCATTATTAAAACTAAAGACAGCAGTGGAGTTCTTCTTTTTATAAACTAATGAATGTACCCTATGAAATTAAATATTTTAAGACATTTTATCCAGTCAGGCAAAGGTAACACAAGACTTGGGGAAGGAGGGGAAACAAGCTGGAACGGAGAGTTGGTTTTTTTAAAGGGCACATAAAGTATCACTGACTGCTATTTCTTATTTTTAAACATTTTTTATGGTTATATCTGTATAACAGTTGAGACCAGGAGCACATTACCTGTCAGAGTGTGTGTGTGCATCACACCATGCGAAGGGCAGTAAAGGGACACTTATTGCCCTTCCAGTAATTCCCAGTGCCCCAAACCCACGCATTTGTGGTAGAGAGGACTTGGTACTGTCATCTGTGCTTGTTGACAAAACAAAGAAAGGATGGCCTATTTTGACACCAATTGCAAGCAGCTTTCTTATTGCCAACTTCTAAGCTTACACTGTTGAGCACAGAGCCTGCCTGAATTTGGGGAATATGGTGGTGTGGAAGAGACAACTTTGCCAGCCTTAGCTGCCAATGTGTGTTTATTTCTAATTGGAAAGAGTAATTAGGTAGAAGAAGGTTGTAACTCGGTGCCTGGGTACCACAGCACAGTTACAGGTATTGTATGCAGGTAGAATATCTGCCACTGAAATTTATGACGTAATTATGTCTGCCTGTGGACGCCAGAATTAATCATCTCACATATCTGTATGACAGCACAGCCTTGATTGTGGGTGTACTTCTTGGGACAGTGCTGTTGGAGGATAAATTCTCTAACCCCCTGCTCTCTTCACTATAAAGCATCTGCATTGATACATTTGAAATCTTAATTTTGTTTCTGAGAATGGCACTTTTAGTGAGTATATGTTTACCTTTCTTCTAGCATGTACGTAATACTTTTTACTATGCCTGATAACAAGCACAAACCATTTAAAAATTCCTTTGTCTAGATTGGACTGTGGTTGCATTACAACCACAGGTTTACATCAGTTCAACACAGAATAATCAGTTGTCTTCATAGCAAAAGCTGTGATTCTTCAACAAAAGACATACTTGAATTCTCACACCTGTTACGTTAATTGCACTGGTGATAGTTTAGCAATTTCTGGATACTTAAAACTGTGATGAAAAAGTGTTTTTAATTAATAAATAATTTCTGTGAAAGCACCTGAATTTGTGGTTTATTACCTCATTGGATGTTGAACTGACAAATTGACAGTAGCCACATAGAGTTCAGTCTCTCAGACTTGTAGTTTTATCACTGGAAAAGACAACACCTCTATGCATCCACATGTTCATAAGGTGTAAGATTTTGTTAACTCAAATTACAATCCCTTGAATATCAGTCAAATAGCTGAGACTACTTTGACGTAGTAATGTTTTGCATGTAAGTCTTTTATGCTGAATCAAACATTTTATCACAAGATAGAGGTTTTGTTTATCAGAGTGTCTTCCCTGCTTTCGTGATGTGATGACTTGCATGATTTTTCACTTCATTTATTAAGATCTGAAGCAGAGTTTTTGGAGCTGGTTTATTTCCATTTAGTTAATACTGTTTTGAAGCCTCAGAAACTATCTTTTAATTTCAAGCCTGATTTAGTAATGGGCAATTTCCATTTTATTTTTGTACGTTGCTCTTTAAATAGGTGTTGTTTCACCCCCTGCTGCCTGTCTTCTCTCTGTAATGAACTCTCCAGAAACTATGTTTACCTGTTGTGCTAGATATTAAAAATTTAGCTATCTTAGAGGAGAAGATTTAAGTAGGGTGTTCAGAAGCTCTGCGTTGCGTTTTAGCACTTGTTTAAATTGTTACCACGTCAATACTCCCTGCTTAGGACCTTCCAAGAACAACCATTGGTACGTGGTTTATTCACTTTATCAGCGAGTGCTGAAGCTACTTAGTACAACTGGCTGAAGTTGTTTAAGAAGCACTGCTGATGATCTTCTGGTGCACCAGCCTACTCAAAGTGATGGGGACAAGGCTACTGCTCTTACCAAAATGTACAGCTCAACAACAAAGGGCAGATTCCACTCTTCAAAACAGGACACTTCTGTATCTCAAGCAGCCTATCCCGCAGTGATATTCCCTTGTAGGAGTCCAGGATGAATGTATGAGGTACCATATATGCAAATACACTTCAGAAGTTGCTTTTATGGTACGTGATTTTTCCTTACAGAAAGACATTTGTATCTCATAGTACCTTTTTATTATCACAAGTTTGCACAAACTTCACACACACTAATGCAAGGAGTTTTCTTTTCCAGTTCAGAAACAGACAGCAAAACCTGCCTCTATCTGACAGAAATATTTTGGGTTATATTGCACACTCTGATTACTGCAAAGCAGCCATTGTGCTGACAAACACTCTCAAGCACTGGATTTGCTATAGAGTAAGCCACAAAACTTGTGAAATTACCACACTTGGCATGACAGCTGGTGACTATTTACACACATTAAACCAAGGAAAGACAAGCACCACATGAAGACTTCCCGTGAACTGCAATAAGTTGTTTCTTTTCCTGCGCTCTGCTGTACTGAATTATGTCACCTCTAGAAAAAGATGCTTCTGTCAGTAGGAAGGCAAAGGATCAGCTATTGCACTGCTTCTGTGTTTGACTACAGACATAAACTGTGGTATATACAACGTATGTCTATTAGCCTGACCTGAGTGTTGAGTCCAATGCAGAATAGCCTGCCTAAAAGAGTACCTCACAAGTTCCTAAAAGGAAAGACAAAACTTTATTAGTACAGTAGTCACATAAATGTAGCAATTTCAGCTCAGAAATGGTTCCAGTTACAATATAATAGCAATTGCAATAAACAACATTTTCCAGAAACAGATTCCTAATACAAATTCTGTAATAGCTCACCCACCAACACACAGGAGAAGTGCTTCCATACAAATAATAGATGTTCAGCTTATCTGCACTTGATTCATAGCCTGTGCAAAAATCACTTGCCTTTGCTGCCTCCTTTTTAAAATTTGATCTCTAAACTTTTTATTTTTCTCTTTTGTCTTGGGGAGTTCAGGACATATAAAGTACGTGAAATGGATTTTTCTTTGCTGCAGAAGTACGGGATTAGTATTCTAGTTAGGGATCAATGATAGGCAATAACTGATGTTAAGAAACCGATTCACCTTCATGCCATTTTAGTTCTTCTAGAGGAATGTTTACCTCCCTCAAATCTCACATAAATGGCGGAAGACTACACTGTCTGTTTATTGCCAGCATCCCAAAGCTCCATCTGACTACTCATTGTCAGTATACTAGGTGGCAAAACTAGTTGAGGCTAAAAGCAGAAACAGGACATTTGCCCAAGAACTCAACTATTTCAAGAACATCAATTTAAGGAAAATTTGCATCCAGCACAGAGAACACCCACACCCACACACTCTCTCTAAGTTCACACAGTGTTAAGTTCCTTGCATGTGTGCACATTTCGGTTTGCCCACGAGAGACCAAGAAATGCAAAATTGACATAATATAAGCAAACAGCTGACAGCACTAAACAGATGCTTGAACAATACTTATATCTGATGCGTCGGACAGAGGGAGAGAAGACTGTTTACCTAAAAGGACAGAGTTGACAATATATTCTTACACATGAAACAAGAATAACATTTTTACCCTCTACCCATAAAATTTGCTGTAATTATTTTGCATTTTGCTTTGTTTCCTCTAGTTAACATGACAGGATGAACCACAGGACAGAGAACTTTGGATGTGGACCTCATGTAAATTTTGTTTAATACTGCAGTACCATTCTGGTTAAGAAAATTAAAAACACAAGCAAATGATCTGTTCACACTGCAATGAATACTGAAGTGCACCTAATGGTAAGGAGGTTTTTTTTTCCAAAATATATTCCTTAAAATGCAAAGGCAGTCCTTTTACATAGCTGGACACACTGCTTGTGCATGTATTAGCATGTATAAATGTAAAACCAAGAATTACAGAATCACAGAATATTCTGAGTTGGAAGGGACCCACAAGGATCATCGAGTCCAACTCTTAACACTGCCTCCCTGGCGGGAATCGAACCTGGGTCTCCCACACGCCAGGTAGGGACACTTACCACTGTACTAAAGTGGATGCAAATAAAATTTCAGTGCTTACACTTCGAGGCAATGCGGCATTGCAAATATCAGCGTACACTGCCTTCAACAAGACACAATGTCTTAGCAATGCCAAACTGAATTATTCTTTATTTTCAGTGGACCCTGAGCCACACATGACAAGCTCTATCTGGTCTCCTCTGCTTTTCAGTGCAGGTAAGACTGTTGGGAATATCCCTATTTTACTGATCAGCTGCCAGTACTCATTCTGTATATGGAAGAAAACAGTGTGTGGAAATAAACATGAGGACTGAGAACCTGCTTCAAACCCGTAACAACCCAAAGCAGAGGGTGAGAATCAGAATTCTGCCATTGCATTTGCACCTAAACAGCTAATTTTCTGCCCCTTTTGTTCATGGTATGACCTGACATTCTGCAAGAAAGCAATGGTTCTAGAAATAAAAATTATACTGAATCAAGATACAAGGCTTGCTATATTCTCTCTTAAATTCCTGACACAAATATTCTTGGCCAAGTGACACAAACATGGAATACCAAAATTCACAGAGCCAGAAATTCTTACTTTCAACTTCTCTGCAAGTCCCATATATTAAGAACAAGCCTTATCTTATGGTAAAAGGAATAACTTCTTCCAAGAAGGTGGAATAACCAAACTACAGTCAACCTTCTCTACTTCGCGGTTCCTCATTTGTGGATTCACCTCTTTGCGGTCTGATTTTCCCGCGATTGGGGAAGTCCGTTTCATGGGGCACTCATGACCCTGCCTGTACGAATTGACAGTCACAAATATTCAAATGAGGCAGTCATGAATATTCAAATTAACCCCCACAGCGTGCCGCGCACACCATGGCCACACTGCTTTGCCTACACTGCACCCACCCCACTCTACTCGGAGCGAGGCAGCTGCAGCAGTTCTGCCAGTGCCACGCCCGACCCATCCCACTCGGCTCCAAGCAAAGAGGCTGCAGCAGGTCACATGTTCAAATGTTATTCTGAGTTGGAAGGGACCCATAGGATCATCTAGTCCAACTCCCATGCGAATGCCCACCCAGGGATCAGGCCCACAAGCGTGGAACCACAGGCACCACGCTCCATCCATCCAAGTCCCCCACCATCTAGACCATGTCACTGAGCTCCTCATTGAGTCTTCTCTTAAACACCTCCAGGGATGGCGACTCCACCACCTCCCTGGGCAGATCATTCCACTGAGAGATCACTCTCTCTGTGAAAAACCTCTTCCTAACATCCAGTCTAAACCTCCCTTGGCGTAGTTTAAGGCTATGTCCTCTTGTTCTGGTGTTGTCAGTTACAACATGGCAAGCTACCAATTACTTTCAAACAGACAGTAGACACAAATGCATTCACGACTCACATTCTGAGCCACAAGTTGAATTTTAAAAAGGATAATTGCAATCTAAATGCTGAAATTACCTTAGAAGTGAGAAATCAAAGAGATGGTGTTTAATATTTTCTTTCATGCCACGCTAATCAGTGACTTCTATTAGACACTTAACAGCCAATACTTACAAGTACTAAATACCAAAAATTTTTGTGCTGGAAACTACTGCACTAGCAGAACTGAGATGGTTCAAACCTAACGTTCTCATTCATCAGTACATCTCTGCTTAATAGTGCTTTTTTTCCTACTGTTAGCTTTGTGATTATGAAAAACACATTTTGGTTTGTGTCAGTACTAGAAATAGGACTTTCAATCATAAAATCTTTTGTCACTCTACTTCTGTGCCATGAAAGTGATTGAACAAAAAATTCAGTCTGTCAATCCACCCATCACACACCTGCCCTGCTCCACTTGGAGCAAAGAGGCTGCAGCAAGTCTGCCCGTGCCGTGCCCACCCTGCTCCCAGTGATGTGGCTGCACCAGGTCCACCTGCACTGCGCCCGTGCAATGCCTGCCATGCTCTGCTCCGAGTGAGGAGGCCACGGCAGGTCCCCCAGCACCGCGCCTGCCCCTCTCTGCTCAGAGCAAAGAGGATGCCGTCTGCCTGCATCTCCCCCGGGGCTGATTTGCACAGTTATGGAAGATTTACACACTTTCGACGTGGTATCTGAGACTTTCTCAGGGTAGACATGCTGTCCAATATCGAAGACCACATCTACCCTGAGTATGGCGAGACTAGGTCTACACACCTGGAGAGATGCCAGGACAGTGGCAGTTTCCCTGTATGGGCAGAAAAGGGTTTTTTCTCAGCGCGGGGTGGCCGTGGGTGCCAGGAAGAGCCCACACAAACACCGACAGACAGCTGGGCAGTGCCGAAACACCACTGGAGCACGCGGGGGCTGGGGGGAGCGGTGCGAGGGGGTGGTGGAAATTTGCATATTCATGAGCTGCCTATCAATGCAGACAGAGGACTCCCACAGTACCACGACATTCAAGGGTCGACTGTAGTAGAATTAGAAACAGCTCAAAAATTTAAGCTGCATTCGACTTCAAAAACATAGCTGAACTACTGTTAGTAACAAAGATGTCAAAGCATCAGCTAGAGAACAGAAATTAGTAAGCAAATTCCACTTGCTAGCACCTTATGCAATAAGAAATTGGTCTAATATTTCTTATTTATTAGAGTGAGAAATCCTTAGCTAAATCATACATACGTCACGTGATCATGATGCATCGTAGACGTGAACTTGCCACTGATATTAAGGAATCCAGGTTTGTGATTCCTGCAGTTGTTTTACTAGAGAATCAGTCTTTTAATCTTTTGTTGTTGGGTTTTGTTTCTTTTTTTAATGTCTGAATTTTAATTTCTTGAAAGAACAACCTCCTAGACTTCAGCACTAGCTTTAAAAACATAAACGCAAAACACGTAAGTGACTGATTTCACAAAACAGACAGATGCTGCTGACTGCACTGACATGTCCTAAAAGGTGAGCTTATAGATAAAGGCACACTGGAGACAGTATTTAGCAGCAGCCTTAATGGCAGCATGGAAAATACAAAGCTGAAATTGATTAAGCAACTTGCTTGCTTATTTAAAAATGCATGTTTCCAACAGCATGATTCCTGCTAGAACATTCTGCGAATAAGAATGGATTAAGAATGGATTAAGCCCAACATTTGGATTTCAAGGGAAAAAAAATAGTATTTTGAATGGGCCTTAACTTTTTTTATGAATTTTGAAAGTGAACATTGCGTTATTACATTAACCATTCTGGAGCAGAAACTGAAAGACATTAGAAGCTGACCTTGCTTTTATTACCCAAGTTATTTAAAAATATATATATATATATATATACACACACACATACTCTCAAGAAGCGAGAGAGTGTGATAAAGTAGATTCATTGCAATAAATAGGCTAAAACTCCCATACACGGAATTGAGTCTTGTTTTCTGAAGAAAGCAAATCATACCATTCATACTATACCTCGCTGGTGGCTATGGGAAAAACATAGACAAAACCTGTATTAGCCCTTTTTAGCTCTTCACAGCGTCTCCCATCACGATGGCTCCTCCAGTCACACAAAGGTCTTCAGAAAATGCAGGGCTGGGCAGAGGATAAATACTCCTCAGTGCTGCATTAGTAGCCTTAGGGACTGTTGTTGGCTGCATTTGAGAATCAGTTATGTGCAGGTCATGTTGCTGCAACTTTTGACTACTGATTCCTTCCAATCTAGACAGTTCTCCTGACTGTTGCCCAACTCCAGTAACAAGAGAAGCACAGATGCCAGTGTTCAACCCAGCTACTCTGTTCTGTCAGATTTCTAAGAAAAGATGGAGAAAGCCCCCAAATTCTCCACTAAATTATTCCTCATGATGGAGATGAACTGTGTCCCCTTCTAAAGTGCTCCCCTTAATCTCTATACTGCTCCAGCTTCCTCCAGTAACAGATTCTCTACTACCAGATTTAAAAAAAGGTTGTTTGTTTTTTTTTTTAACCCAAGCCCCTCCAAAATGCTCACAGAGGACATTTTTCTCCATCAAAACACATCATTCCTCCATCTCAGCCTGACTCCAGCACATCAGTACAGTAACCCCAGGAAAAGCTGACATCATGGCTAAACAGTATATATAACACAGACACCCTCAAAAGTGAGGCATATGTATAAAAGCCAGATCTTTACTTTGAGATTTCAAGAGCAGTTCTGGGGGCATGATTTTAAAGTCTAACAAGCAGGCTGTGAAGAAATTATTCAGGCTGTGAACAAGAATATTAAAACTTCAATATGCCTACTCTGGCCAAAAACATAAAAGGATCTCTTGAGGCCAACACGTCCAGTCATTGAATAGCCACACAGGAAAAAGTAAAAACTAAAGTTCAAGATAAAACCTTGCTCAGTACAGATTCCTATGACAATGAAGGTAGGTGTTGAATGTCCTGCTCCACACAGGTTATATGCCACAAGCATTTCACTATGCAAGTGGCTGGCACATTCTTTAATTAAGCATTGAAGCTGACAGATGAAAACTCAGTTGAGCGTTCAGTCTTCACAGGTCCAGAGCTCCTCAAAAGTGATCTCCAAGCAAATGGTTTTTTGGGATGCTCAAAATGCTTCTGAAGGTGCTATGGTTTCCTGGATGGATATGGCAGAGACAAAGCACTTTCATCATTACAGAGGCAGCCTTAGACTCGACTTCCCTGCAGACACCATACCTTCTATGAAAACACAGGGAATGTTGCATCCTACAGGACACAGCTGTTGCATTACAGCTGATTCAGTGCAACTGTTAATTGTAAATTTGCTTTGAAAACACACCAAAGACATTTCCACTTGGTGAACACTACCCTAGAAGAAGAATTCACAAAGCAGAGTCAGATAAACTCAGTGGACTAAAAATGCTCTCACCGTTTCCATCCTAAAATGAAAATGAAGATGGAGCCTGTGGCAACATATTGCTCTCTATAGTTGTGAGGGAATTTCTCTATATTGGCTTTTGATATTATAAATCACACTGCATCTCCAAGTGAGCACTAGGCGCATGGGACATTAAATGTATGTAATTGTTAGTTACCACAGTTTTGTAGCACAACGACCCTAGGTAGTTTTGTAGCAGTGACATAGAAAAAAATGCCTTCTGAAGTTTAGACAAACATTCAGCATGGAACATGCAAAAAATAAGATGTCCTTTTCCTTGTTCCTATAACGGTGACAAGAGGAGTGACCTGACCATTTAATCCTTCCTCCTTCGTTCTTCCTTCCTCTACCTGTGATACAAATTTACCCTTTCATCAGCAACTAGTTGATATTTCAGGAAGCTTTTGGTTCTGGAAAAACATGTTTCAGATGTGTCACACCAGCATTTTCTGTGCTTTGACTCTCATTCAGTTATCTGTCTTTGGAGCTGTAGTTGAAGGAAACTCCATTTCTGATGGATCCATTCATAAGTGTTCTAGGATTCTCTCTTTCAATCTTTTCTCTGCTGAAGATAGTGTCCTGATCACTGTCAAACTCTGATTCGGAGACCATCAGACTGGAGTTGTGTTCCGTACTTCTGTGTTTTATACCTGACAATAAAAAAGCCAAAGAAACTCATCAGAAAGATTTGACTTTCTAGTAAAAACTAACCATCCTCTCCCCTGTGATATGAAAGGTAAGTGAAAACATTCTCTGCAGTACAAGTGTAACAGCATGCACCACTGCCACCATCAACACAAAAAACGGCCTAAGAAGTATCACATACTGTCAGGCAAATACTCTTCCAACTTCACTACAGGCCCATCAGTTTATGGCTCTGAAATACGAGTAGATGGATTTCAACTTGAAACAATTAGATTATCTGAGTACATATCTAATATACTTTAATAGCTTCAGTCTGGAAATTAGTTTGCACACTTGTGAAGTTAAAACAGAACAAAAATTACAGAGGAGAGACCAGCTGCCATTTCCTGAATAACAAAGAGACTCCAGCTGCCACTTCCTGGACAACCTAAGGTCACGTTGTCGCACAAATTTCCCTAAGCTCTGATAAGGGTCTGTTATGACAGGATGTAACCAAAGAACAGTAGGTCCAGGGAGGTCAGTGTGGTCAGTAGGTNTGAACAGAGAGTTGTGAAGATATCGCGGCCTTTCTTCACAAATATTCTGCAGGAAGGGAATGTGGTGACCCTTTTGACCTGTGACAGCCATCTATCAAGAAAGAATAGATACCTATCACACTACCCAAACATAGCATTTCTGATTCAAGTCATTCAAACCCACCTAAACCTAAATTAAAAAATTATAAAAGGAGATTGGAAATGGGGAAGAGATTGGGAGGAAGATTTCAATTGAAACTGCTGGGCTGACTAATGAGTCAAACCTGCCTTTCTCCCCAGGGACACCTGTGTGTGTAAGCAGTAAACTATGCACACTAATAACTTGCTTTAAAGATTAGAGCTTGCTTTTGCTTAGTAGTGTTTTAGTAGATTGTTTTGCTTTAGAGTCTGTGCTTTTGCTTAGCCTTAAACAGTCATACCTCGAAATTTGTGGATTATGGGTCTCCTGGGGGTCCCGCAAATCACCCCATCTGCAAATACTGTTTGCAAGAGGAAAACCGCGATTACTGCAAATATGTGAACCTGGAAGCTCACGGGATAAAACCCGCAAATACGTGAATGTGCGAATCCAGAAGTGTGAATACATGAGGTATGACTGTATTATTATTACATGGTTTAAAATGTGTTTTTGTAGCTAGGCTCTATCACTGACTACCACAAGCTTCTATTGACGTGTCACAGTTTGTTTTAATAAAGAGTGTTGTTTCGTGGATTGTTAAAGAGAATCCTTTATAAAGGCACTGACAGTTTTGTTGAAAGTGGAATAACACATGTGAGAAATCTCCTGAAGGGTTTTCCCTGTTGCTGTTATGTGGCAGACCCTGAAAAATGATAATCAAATTACTCTCTGATCTTGTAAATCTGTTTGGTGAAGGATTCCCTTACGGGACAAAGACAGACTGATTGGACAGAAGGGTTTTGATTTCCCAGGGGCCCTGACAGAAAAATATATTAAGGGTTGAGAAAATCTCACCTTTCCAGGGATTGGGCATATCTCCTCGCTTTACATGACATCAGTCAACTGTCTTATTAACACAAGTGGGAATGAAAGGTCATGGTTTCTACGGAAATGTTCTCTCTGTCTTTCTAGGACAGAAATTACGCAGGACAATTTTATTTCCTTGGATTCCAACACTGGAACTCAAGTAAATCAAAATATAGTAAACCCTCATTCCTTCACGGCTCTATTATCTAGATGGCCCTAGGTTTCATGGTGCATGCGCAACTGCACATGCACTGACAGTCACAAATTGCAAAGATAGACAGTCATGAATATGCAAATGAACCCCACTGGGGTTCGTCCCAGCGCCAGGGGACCTGCCCACCCTGCTCCCCCAGTGCCGGGACTGTCAGCTCAGCCCTGCTGTGTCCCGACATGTGTATTGGTGGACCCCTCAGCCCCAGCATGCTTCATCGATGTGTCAGCTCCGCCTTGCTTGCTGCAACACAAAGGAACAGGAGGCTCCCAGCGTCTGTGGGCATGCCACACCAGGAAAAAAACCCCACTTCCCTTCGCTGCTTGGCTGTGCGTGCTGGTGCTGGGACCCACTCATGCCACTGTCCTGGTGTCGCTCTGGACGGGTAGACCTGGTCTCACCATTCTCAGGGTAGACATGGTGTCTGAGACTGGACTTGGTATATGGATGTCTTGGACATCACGTCTATCCTGAGTGTTTGTAAACCACACATAAGTGTGTAAATCATCCCCAGGGCGGGATGCGAAGGGACCCACATGCCTCTGGGATCCCACGAGCATGTTTAAACATAAATCACACTGTGCTCAGTCCCCCTGGATCCCTTGCTGGCCGGGCCCCACTGCATGGGTGTAAGAGAGGGTGACCAGCCAACTGCGCCTGGCTGAGTCCTGCAACAACTCAACACCGTGGGAATGGCATTGGTACAGTTGGCATTGGTACAGTCAGTGGCAAGCAGGCGTTGCCCCCCCTGCCCCAAGCAGGATCCAGCGGCACTGGGGTGCAGTCGTTCACAAGCACAGTGCCAGGTTTCTGCTGAAAATCAAGCTTTTGTTGTGGGTCTGTGAATGTGGCTCTCATCCCGCCATGAGCAACAGCCCAAGACGCCCTGATTCCCTGCTAGCTGGGCCCTGCCACGCAGGGGAAAGCGAGGG
>WEKX01009926.1:0-15419 GCA_013390025.1 Pitta sordida | reverse complement strand
GGGTCTCCTGGGGGTCCCGCAAATCACCCCCTCTGCAAATACTGTTTGCAAGAGGAAAACAGCGATTACTGCAAATATGTGAACCTGGAAGCTCACGGGATAAAACCCGCAAATACGTGAATGTGCGAATCCAGAAGTGTGAATACATGAGGTATGACTGTATTATTATTACATGGTTTAAAATGTGTTTTTGTAGCTAGGCTCTATCACTGACTACCACAAGCTTCTATTGACGTGTCACAGTTTGTTTTAATAAAGAGTGTTGTTTCGTGGATTGTTAAAGAGAATCCTTTATAAAGGCACTGACAGTTTTGTTGAAAGTGGAATAACACATGTGAGAAATCTCCTGAAGGGTTTTCCCTGTTGCTGTTATGTGGCAGACCCTGAAAAATGATAATCAAATTACTCTCTGATCTTGTAAATCTGTTTGGTGAAGGATTCCCTTACGGGACAAAGACAGACTGATTGGACAGAAGGGTTTTGATTTCCCAGGGGCCCTGACAGAAAAATATATTAAGGGTTGAGAAAATCTCACCTTTCCAGGGATTGGGCATATCTCCTCGCTTTACATGACATCAGTCAACTGTCTTATTAACACAAGTGGGAATGAAAGGTCATGGTTTCTACGGAAATGTTCTCTCTGTCTTTCTAGGACAGAAATTACGCAGGACAATTTTATTTCCTTGGATTCCAACACTGGAACTCAAGTAAATCAAAATATAGTAAACCCTCATTCCTTCACGGCTCTATTATCTAGATGGCCCTAGGTTTCATGGTGCATGCGCAACTGCACATGCACTGACAGTCACAAATTGCAAAGATAGACAGTCATGAATATGCAAATGAACCCGGTGCCAGGAGACCTGCCCACCCTGCTCCCCCAGTGCTGGGACTGTCAGATAAGCCTTGCTGTGTCCCGACACGTGCATTGGTGGATCCCTCAGTCCCAGTGTGCTTCGTCGATGTGTCAGCTCCGCCTCGCTTGCTGCAACACAAAGGAACAGGAGGCTCCCAGCACCTGTGGGCATGCCATACCGGGAAAAAACCTCACTTCCCTTCGCTGCTTGGCTGTGCGTGCTGGTGCTGGGACCCACTCATGCCACTGTCCTGGTGTCACTCTGGGCGGGTAGACCTGGTCTCACCATTCTCAGGGTAGACATGGTGTCTGAGACTGGACTTTGCATATGGATGTCTTTTTGGTCTCGGACACCACGTCTATCCTCAGTGTGTGTAAACCACACATAAGTGTGTAAATCATCCCCAGGGCGGGATGCGAAGGGACCCACATGCCTCTGGGATCCCACGAGCACGTTTAAACATAGATCGCACTGCGCTCAGTCCCCCTGGATCCCTCGCTGGCCGGGCCCCACCGCACGGGTATAAGAGAGGGCGACCAGCCAACTGCGCCTGGCTGAGTCCTGCAACAACCCAACACCGTGGGAATGGCATTGGTACAGTCAGTGGCAAGCAGGCGTTGCTCCCCCTGCCCCAAGCAGGATCCAGCGGCACTGGGGTGCAGTCGTTCACAAGCACAGTGCCAGGTTTCTGCTGAAAATCAAGCTTTTGTTGTGGATCTGTGAATGTGGCTCTCATCCCGCCATGAGCAACAGCCCAAGACCCCCTGATTCCCTGCTAGCTGGGCCCTGCCACGCAGGGGAAAGCGAGGGCAAGTTACCAGCTGTGCCTGGCCAGGTCCTGCAACAGCCCATCACAATGGGAATTTGGTTGGCACAGTCAATGGCCAAGCAGGCACTCTGAGGATTCTACCTAAAATATCCGGAAAATCCCCGGGGTGGCCATGGCCACTCCACAGCTTTCGGGAACGATGGCAAAATGGGTTTGAACCTGGCAACCACTGCAAGCTTGGCCCCTGCATGGTGGCAAGTGCTGCTCCTGGCCCCAGTGGACACAGTAGGGGGCGTGGGTCCCCCTCTGGCAGGATGCAAGCCAGTACAGCGAGGTGGGTGGGTTCCAGCACCAGTGCGCATGGCCAAGTGGTGAATGCAAGTGGATTTTTTTCCCCAGCACACTGTGCCCATGGGTGCTGGGAGCCTCCCATCGCTTTGTGTTGCGTCGAGCTGTAGTATGCTGGGGGTGAGTGGGATGGTGCAACAGGTGGGTCTAATGTGCATATTCATGAGCTGCCTATCTTCATGGAGTGAGGGCTTCATAGGAGCCATAGAGACCCATGGCCCCATGACAATTGAGAGTCGACTGTGTAAACAGCAGTTGAAATCTACTGAGGCTTAACAGGGCACTTACGGGTCAGGAGGGAACTACAGCACAACAGTAAAAAAACCTCCAAATTAAAGTGTGTACAGAGGAGAAAGGGTTACATGGAGAAAGGCTGTGGGAGAATTAGATGTTCTAAATTAAGATTAACTAAGAAGCTCAGAGCAGTGGATGAGCCTAAGGCTCCATGAAAGAAATGAAGTGCTTCTCCTCAACCACTCCATTGGCTGTTTGACTTTGCCATTCCCAAACTTGTAAGCAAGTTCTGAGCAATGCTTGACTACAGGTATCAATTCAGACTTACACACTGACTGTACACTTGGTGGGTGAGTTCACAGCTCACCATATAGCACTTACCATATTTGGGTCGTAGCTCCATTCTCTCTTGCTCATCTATGTTATCTAGGATGGTATATTTTGTTTTCTTTCTTATCTTTGTCCTCTTTCTGCTAAAAAGAGAAGTTACCACAAAGACATTAATTCTCATGTATATACATAGATCTGCTCCCTCTATTTTTTCATACACATAGCTACATACCTCAATATACAGAATGTCATTGCACTTTCTCACCTCCACTTTGAAATAGTTGTTCCAATTTGTATCTGCCTAAAGCAGCTGTACAATCTGGACAACACAGTACAGTTTACTTTCTCTCTGATACACAAAGATATACAAAGATGAAGCAAGACAGATTGATTTGCTTTATTAAGCCATGGGGGTTCAGTTTGCTCAGTTTCAACATAGTTACTAAAGACAAGGCAGACATTCTGACCTCACAGTTCACAGTGGATAAGCCATCCTACTGCTCAGCCAATATTACTGCAACAGCCACTCACCGGACCTCCCTTCTACGGTCTTCTGAAAAAACAGAGTTCATCTGGCAAGCCTAAGTCTTTAAGACCTCCAAAACTTCAGTCAGGTCTTGTGGCTACAGTGTGTTTTCCCTGTAGTTTTCACAAGGCTAAGAGAATCTCTTGCCATTCTGTCTTGTGCAGCATTTCCCTCCCCTTTTTCACATGGATCTGTATCAACCAGCTCTCACTCTCTGGCACAAGCCACACAAGGACCAGAAGCAGCTGAACTCATTTAAAAAATCCCTTTATCATCAAATGTACACAAGCCTGTGAGGCTCCACAACACCACAACACACTGTGGGGGTGCAGTAGGACACACTTTACTATTTTAGGTTTTCTACTAACAGCACCATTCCTTCAACCATAAAAAGAAAATCCGAATCAACTCCCACGCATCCTTTACATACTGCAAAGACACCCTAGAAAAAGTTGAAAATCTGGAGAGGTTCTGACAGCATTTTATTTTGGTAACACCTGAACAAGCTAGCTATTTGCTGAGCTGTTTGAGCCACAGCAAAAACATTTGCTCTAGTGACAGAACTTGCAGGGGATTGTCACTTGAAAGAGAATTTCTTATCAGTTCATTAGGAAAGACTGAAGGACGGGCAGAGAGGGAAACAACATACAGCACTAGACAAAATTGTTCAAGGAAAGAGGAACTGGAGTACTCCTTTCCTATCAGCCACATACAGCCCATCTAGCCACACTTCTTGTCCAAGCAAAGTGCCAGACAGGGAACAGATCCTTTCCCATGGTCTAGAACATTCCTACATCACTGACCTTCAGGGTGTGCCTCTCTTTTTTCCAGCATGAAGTACCTGGAGGACTCAGTGGGGCACTGTGAAGATCTGCAGTATGCTCTCAGCATTTTAACATTAATTATCACTTAATATGAAGGACACTGCAACATTATGTTTTTCTTTTTCATAATGCAGAAAAGCACAGAGACACAAATGGATACTCCTTTTTTTCAAGAAAAGTGTGCCTCTAAAGAAACAGCTACAGGAAGCTCCTCACATGTTCAAGAAGAATTCAGTGGTTCAGTGCTAAGGACTGGACTAAAACATGGCACTTGTGCGCAGTTTTTGCATATATCACATCAAAAAGAAACGTAAATCATGTACCTTTTGCAGCAGCAGATGCAGAACCACGCAAGCCCTAACATGACCACAATCAAAATCAGAATAGATACAGTCACATAGAGTATACTCCACTCTGAAAAAAGAAACGTAACAGCACTTTGTAAAGTCATATTAATAATTTCAAACACAACTCTATTAAAATAACCAATTCTGAGGAATGGTGAGTGGCAACAGAACCCAGGAAAACTCATCACCTGATTAGAGATGGATCCTTCTACCCACACATTTACATTTACAAATCCAGGAAAACCGAAAGATACGGGGAGATGTGCAATAATGTGCACTCCAACATGTGCATTAAGGCAGTAAGCTGCAGGAGGTCCCAGCCTCAGATTTAAAACCTACCACCCTTTTTGGGTTGTCATTAGTTTTTGTTTACTTCATAGGCCATGGTCAATTAATGCCTTGCACCAAGTTCCTTATAAACATTTAATGATTTACTTCAAGACTAGAGTCAACCCTCTCTACTTTGTGCTTCCCCTCTCGCGGCTTCACTTCTTTGCGGGCTAGTTTTCCTGTGATTGAGGAGGTCCATTTCACAGGGCATTCACCACTGCGCCTGCACAAACTGACACTCATAATCAATGAAAGTACACAGTCATGAATATGCAAATTAGCCCTGCTCACCATGCTGCACAGACTGCCAGTGCACTGCTCTGCCCATGCCACCCGCCCCGCACTGCAGTGCTTATAGTGGAGAGTAAGCAGTCTGCCCACACAGCCCACCCTGCCCCATGTGGAGAGGCTGCACTATGCCTGGGCTCTCCACCCTGTGCTGCGGCATTCGTAGTGGAGAGTGAGCACTTCGCCCACACAGCCTGCACCACACAGGCAGCTGCTGAGCTGCGACAGGGAACACAGCAGAGATAGCTCTCATCCCACCTGGCCAGTCCTCAGGAAGCTGGACAGAGGTTCTCTAGAAACACTCCTAAGCTGCAGTGGCAATGCCAGCCCAGGGCTGTACTTCTGACTCCTCCCTGCCGTGTTCCCTTTCCCAGCACAGGTGGATGTGCAAGGCACAGCTGCCAGGAACACATGGGATAATGGCACCACCACTTGTAAGTTTTTTTTTTCCTCTAAGTCCCCTCTCTGTTCCGTTTCTGCACCATGCAGTAACCAAGTCAAAACATTACAGCAGTTGTAAACAAAAGTAGTAATGCAAACTATGTACCTTTCTTGCCTTTTCCTAACATATGCTAACTAAGACAAGTAGCCTGATTAACAGGCGAATCTACAAGCTGTGCTGGCTGCTTTGTTGATGAGTGGCATCACCATGGTAATGGTGCTGCTGAGAGCACGCTGGCCGAGCAGGGTCCCACCAGCCCCTGTCCCCAGTTAAAGCTTACAGGCTCCAAGACACCACGACACCAGTGGGACCGGAGCCAGCGCTGCCAGTGGACAGAGTGCTGCCTCGCAACCATGGCCTTGGCAATGGAACAGGGCTGTTCTGTAGCCAATGCCAGTGCAAGTCCAGGCAAGGACCACAGCCTTTGAAACTCTACTTTAAATGTGTGGACTGTGGCAGCGCATGTAAAAGCGAGGCGGCAGCTCCAAAGGGAAAGAACTGGGCTGCCACCCTCCCCCCGCCTCTGGGACCAGCACTAAGTCTTGGAGCATCTGTCAGGGACTGCACCGGCCTGAGCTTGGTTCCAGTGGTGCTACACAGGTTGGCATGATCCCTTACAGGGACTGTGCACCCGGCGGACCTGGTGATGACGTAGCCCCAGGAAAAGTGCCCCACAGAAGTGAGGCTGGGCTGGTCGTGGCAGTAGTGGGGCAAGTGCTGTGTGCTGGGACAGGGCAGCGGCAGGATGTGCCCATGCTGCCGCAGTTGCTGCGCCAGGACGAGGCTCCTGTTTCCCTGTGGCCATCCTCTGCCACAGCAGGGAGAAGTGGTGTTCTGCTAGGTCCATACAGCCAGGACTGCAGCTCCCGCACTAGGGGACCACCAGATGTACTTATCGTAGCCACCGCAGTCAAAGGGAAAGAAGCTCTGACATTGATGCCACCCCCCTGCCATAAGGGGCCTCAGGTGTCGCAGTGTTGCAAAGTTAAGGTTTCGCGGGGGTCAAGTGCGCCGACCAGAGCCCAGGGACACCCGCCAATCCCCTTCCCCACCGCAGAGGCAGTGCAAGCATGCGTGGTGGGAGCAGCCCGGTGGCGGCTGCAGAAGCATGGCCAAAGAGAAGCCCAGGGATTCTCCGTGGGTCTCCCCAGGCAGAGAGGGCTCAGAAATGCTTCCTTCTGCTCCCTTGTGCTGTGAGCGCCTGTGGGGAGGAGCAGAAAATGCTCCCCAGCATTCCTGATTGGCAGGGGATAGAGCAATGGGTGTGGCCTGTATGCATATTAATGACCCACGACTGTTTACAGATTAGACAGTTCGTGAGACCCCTGGGAGACCCGTTCCTTGCGACTACGGAGGTATGACTGTATTAATTATTTGTAATAGAGAGGCCTAGTTGATAAGTTAGGTGTGCCACAAAATAGGATGGTGCTGTTGCATTTCCTAGATGAAACAGGCAAACTGAAAGAAACAGTGAAAATAATCATGCTAAAAGGCTGAAGTTCTAAAGGGAACTATACTGGTCAGGTAAAAACACTGATGTTTTCTTTGCTTGGATCAGATCATACTTCTGACACAGATGTATCAACCACCCACTTAGAGAATCTAAGTTGCTGCCTCTTTTTCAGCTTTGCAAGAGTTCTACTCAAAAGCTTTGAAATGTCCATATTATTCGACAATCCCTCTATCTGGTCCCAAATTGTTCCAAAATCTCCCTCCCGTGACAAAGTTTTCAATTTTTTTTGGTCAAAATTTTTGTCATATTCTTTTAAAAATCTAAACATTTAAAATATTTTAAATATAGGTTACTACTGTTAAGACATTATAATTTCAAGAAATTATTAAAAATATCTTTCTACAGAAAGGTACTGCTAGACTGGAAAACCCAGCAACTCTTTTAGTCTTCCCTCAGCATCTACGTCGTTAGTACTCCCTATTCTGAGAGAAAATAATCACCGGTCACAAGACTAGGAGTTACTCTTAAAATTCATCCCACAACACCCAAACTCACCACAATTACTCTCTCCATCATTTAGATAACGATGAATCAAGTTTTCCATCCACAGCTGGTAGCAAATGCAGCGCTTTGTTATGGGGTCACAATGTCCATGTCCAGAGCATTTCAAAAGGCAGGCTGTGAACAAAACCAAACACAGGGTCACTTGTGTGAATGGACAATTTTTCATGTGTCCTCTTACTGGGAGATTAGATTGGTGGCAAAGCATCTAATTCTTAACATTCAGGTACTTTTTAAAACTCCCTTTCCTTTGAGTGTTATGTGTTCAGCAGACTGCCGGCTGTGAAAAGAAAAAGAAGTAGCTCACTGTAAGAAAGCTCAGCGGCCTGTCTACACTGAAAATATTAGAAAACTAGGTTATAACACAGCAGGCACCCAATCATTTTGCCTGGTACAGGCAGACAAGAACAAGTGTTACAAGCCTATTTACTGAACACTGTAAGCCCTGAAGGAATCAGTCATGAAATAAATCTGTATTATGGCTATATTAAGTTCTGCCCGTCTTCCAAGAGAAGATGTTATGTAAGATATAGTATATCCTCATTCCCCAGGCCTTCCTGATGCAGATCAGATTAAGATGTACTTTTGCCTGCTGTTACAGACGATGTCTTTTAAAAAAACACAAGCAACTGGTACCAGTTTGCCATAAATCATGAAGCATTTTAAGTACTGTCTTCAGCATCACCTTTTGGAAAGCTACATCCAAGCCCAGACTCCAGGTGGCAGACAGAAGGCCTTCATGTATTGTTTCCAGGTGCTGCCTTAGCCAAATGCCTGCAAAGTTCTGAGATGAGCAAGTATGATCCAAAACATACCAGCCGTGTCAACCCGCAGGACTTTAAAAAGCAGAAAGTCAGCCTTCTGTTTCAAAAGCTGCACATGCAGAGTTCGTGAGACTTCTGATGCCTTGATCACTGCGGAGGGATGCCCATCCTGCACGTAGAACAGAACTGAAGTGCTGCAGAAAGAACGGCTAAGGTCATGACTGCTGTCAAAGATCACTTCTGTTAGACTTTCAGTAATAAAGGCATATAGCCTTTAGCTTGGTTGTTTCTGGAAAGCAAATGTCACCGCTGATAAAGATTAGGGAACTCTGTCCATGGATCAGTCAACTCCATTCAAATGCCATGGACTTCATTCTGAGTTTGAAGCATCAGCAGTTCTCTGGCTTTTCAGCTTCACAGAAGAAAGGTGAGGACAAAGCAAATGTAATCTCCCTTCTTGGTCTTCCTGACTTTTACTTTAAGAAGTATGTATACAATTGCTTTCTCCACTCTCATGTAGAACCTGTCACAAAGCACTCTGAAGCAAATGCACTACCTTTGGAAACTGAATTTAATAGGATAAAAAGCTCAGTAGCAAGGAATCCAGAGAACTTCATGTGGAAGCCCTCATCACTCACAACTCTTAAGTTGGGTGGCATTGATCTCATTCTGTATCAGGCATGTCAGGGAACACTTTAATTTGAAAAGCTGTGATTAAAAATATCATAGCTGTAAATGCTAGATTTTCCAAATGGTATTTCTAAATTTTAGGAGGCTCCCTGAGAGCCAAATAAACACCTCAATGTGTTTTAAATTACCAAGTAGTTAACAGGAAGTAATTTAAAGACAACTCATATCAACAGGTTCTACCAATCACGCTGAGATGTTTCTCTGGGTACGCACAAACCTCTCTAGCTCTCTACACCAAGCAGAAGGAGGATTTCTACTTCACAGTAAAATACCACATGTAGGAAGATTCACTAGGGAGTTCTCTCTGCAAAAAATGCATTTTCATCACCAGTTACCTGGGAAAATGTTTATAAAATATTAAGAATATCAAAACCTTAGAGAAGAAGTAGGGAAAAAAGCAGCTGATCAAATAGATCTGGAACCTTATTGTGAAATACAATGCTTGCCTCACTGTCTGTGCTGCTCCATCCAGCATTTGGAAAAAATAGCGGCACTGTGTGGAACAAAGACACTGAAATACATATCCATGCACCTTCTTTAAAGGAAAAAAGTTTAAAAATCTATACAGAAAAATTTTACTGTTTTTTAAACAAACACTGCTGAGCCTCCACGGAGCTTACTTCATCAATTTTCTACCACAGAAGACATTTACCTTTCAAAGTGTATTCTGTTGAGAAGCACAGCATTTTTTTGTCATCTTAGAAAAGCTGATTTTGCAACCAATTATCATCTGTGAAAGAGGCAAGGAAAATGACAAATCTTTCTGGAACTGCAGGGTATCTTTTTACCTTATATCTGAGTAGGCTTGTATCTTCTGAACTTTGATATCTGAATCCAAAACATTCAGCAATACAGCCAGTTGTCTCACCAGAGTATCCTTCTGCTGTTCACTCAGCTGTCCCACTCCAACCTGCAGAATCAGCTCCACTAGACCACTCCTTTTGGGATCTGACAGAAGAAGAACATTCTATTCCTTCAGAGCCTGGCAAATATTTCAACCCCAACTGAGGACAACATGCAGTACTTGAAAGCATTTATTAATACTACTATATTTTCCTGCTTAAGACCCATATCACTGATAAATCAGCTCTTCCATGTTCTTAAAAATGTAGCTTATTGTTGCAGTCCCTCTGAAACAAATCTGGTGGGTCTTAAGATAGCAGCCTATCTTATCAATAGAAATAAAGCACTTCAGGGGGCACTTCTTATGTGTTTACACATTTCTGTGCAGAATAGCAATTTCTGTTTCCCTAAGTGCTGCCATCTTAAAGTCAGAGGTAAGCACTAGGAGAGTCTTAACTATCAAGTTACTACTGGTCACCACCCAGGAAAAGGGAGCCAAAGACAGACCTGTATGTCTAAATGAGGATAGTAAATTTGAGAAATACTATCCAAATATGTTTACCCTTACAAACTGAGGGTTCTGTTCACAGAATCACAGAATATTCTGAGTTGGAAGGGACCCACAAGGATCATCGAGTCCAACTCTTAACACTGTCTCCCTGGTGGGAATTGAACCCGTGTCTCCCACACACCAGGTGGGGACACTTACCACTGTACTGAAGTGGATTTTTAAATAGTACTTGGACTTTTAGAGTGCCTTGCAAAGAAAAAAAAAACTTGACAGATGTCCAGAGAATCATGAGCAAATTATTATGAATACATTCAACAATAAAGTGAGTAACAAAAATAATATAATTGCCCAGGAGTCAGACAAGGGAAAAAACTGAAACCTCAACTTCCATCATATAACTATTTGTCCTGCATTTGGAAACAAGTCCATATAAAAAGCAATATCACACCATGAAAAGACAGGTTACAATGCTCTGACACTCTCTGTCATTGTCCTTCAGGATGAAAGAAGGAAAACAAACATAAAGACACAGTTTCAACCACCACACACACAACTGCAGCATTTGTACCTAAACTTAATGTTCAGCTTCCATCTCTTTCTACTGGCCAAACTGCTTAACCACCAGACAAAAAAAGAAACAAAATATCTATAATGAAAGAAAATAGAAAGTATAATTTTTATGGATTGATGCCCCCACTAAGACCACTGTAGCAGTTATGAACGCTGAAATGTCTTAACACACTCAGGCCTATTCAGTGAACAGTAGGAAAATAGGAAGGGAGACCTGTTTGCTTTGTGCTTTTACTTGAGAGAATCTTGTCAACATGTGAAAAAATAAGTGAAAAGAAGAACAAAGACTTGGTATTCACAACGTATAGATGACCTTTTAATTATCATACCAGGCCGCACTTCAACAGTTGCTGAATCAACATCTGAGTCTCCTTTAGCATCCGTCACTTTCAAGTGGAAAGTATAGGTTCCCTCCACTAGATTAGTAAGCTGCAGTACTGCCTCGTGGTCTGAGCCATGGATCACATCCTGCAAAAAAAAAGGTACCGGAATAATTACACCCTCAGAGAAAGCTGCAGGTTTGACTATCAAGTCAGATATCTGGTACGACAGTGTGAGTTCTTGCTTTTGAGTTTGGGGACAAATGTGAATGACCCCTAGATTATAGCAGAGTAATGATAATTTGGAAGTGACAATCAATGTAATCCAATGGGCTGCCCAGGGAGGTGGTGGAGTCGCCTTCCCTGGAGGTGTTTAAGAGAAGACTGGACGAGGAGCTTAGTGACATGGTCTAGCTGGGGGGTGTAGNTTTTTTGTGCATTGTGATAGGATCTGAACTGTGTACTTTGGGATGGGCTCATGTATGACACAGTAAAAAAGCCAGTACTTAAAAGCTGCAATCCTGGCTATGACTTCTGGACAACACAGAATCTTGGAAGAACTGTCGTCCTTGGGTCGAGATCTCACTTGGGAGGAGTCATGAGAGACTTTTCCTCTCATAAGAGAGAGAGAGAGAACTTAATGGAAGGGCAGAGAGATGGTTCCTACCCTGGATCTGGTCAGAAAATACCAACTTGCCTGGCTTACTCCTACCCTATGTTCCCCCTTTGTCTCCTGGTGAAAAAAGGGAATATTAGATCTGTTGTAAGAGAAGGAGGGGCGGGGGGAAAAGGTTGCCTTTTAAATGATGCTTCCTTTGCAGTTATGATCTTGTTAGTTAGTAAATAAATCCTTTATATTCTTTACTTGTAGTAGCTTTGCTTTTTACCTGTGACTAGTTTTATTTTCCAGTTTTATTTTCTAGTTTTTCTCCTCCAGGAGAGGTTGTGGTGAATCTCTGGCATCCAGCCAGGGTCAAACCATGACAAACTCATTTGTTTGAAAATCCAAGACAGTTACAATATTATTTCTCAATTTTATTCCAGTATCCTTAGTTCTGCTTTCTTAACTCCTAATTTCCTTTCATGTATTTTCAACTATCAACGCTGTCAGCTATATTTACACTAAACCTCTTCAATTCTTCCCCCTTTATGTGAATTATCTGTAGAAGCTTTGTTATGATTTTGCTGTTTGTCCTCTCCCAGTACTTGCTGATTTGTTACTATCTTCCTGAGTGCAAAGAGATTTCCACAATACTTTGTGCAGACAAGGAAAACCAGTTAACCTAGGTTTAGTAGGACATAAAAATGTCAGTTTATCATGAAGTATTTCTGCTGTCTCACCACTCAGGGAGCAGACTCCACTGCCATAATGGTCCAGGTCTTCCAGGTCGTCAGGTAATGTATATACATCAAGCACCAAACATAATTTTTAACTAACTGCAAGTTTTGCCTTGTCTGTTCCAAGTTTCCTCCTCTGGAATAGCTGTATTTCAGATGATTTTTCTCTTTAACACATTACACTGATCCCCACATATTTGCGGCTCACATATCAGTGCATTCAATTAATCATGGCCGGATTTCCAGTGAGTTGTGAGACTGCGCATGTGCACAGAACGTCCTGGACCCCGGATTTCGCGGCCGGGAAGCACCAAGGGGCACTTCCTCCACGTTAATGAGGTACTACAGTGCAAGCCACACTCCCAGGACCGTCCCTCCAGACCTTATTAGTGGAGGGTGCATGGCTACAGGCGGGGAGTAGTTGAATATTCATGGGTTCAGTATCTTCACGGATTTCATTACTTGCGGGACCTGCCCAGACCCACCCCCCTGCGAATTCTGGGGGATCACTGTATTTTGATACTAGGTATCATCAATTACTCTTAGACAGACACAGCTTTATTTTTCTGTCCCAAGTCCTTCCCCAACTAAGTTTGCATTGCTGCAGTCCTCTTACCTAGCTACAGTATTCTCTAGCTGTACTGAAAATATCACAACCCCCTTGAACCACAGCATTACAGAGAGCAGGAGAGGCAAGCCAGAAACAGACACCATACCTCAGCATCTTGTGAGCCATGCCTGCTCTCCCTGCTGCAGTGATGCTACATGCATAACAAAATCTAAATTGGACTCATTACAACCTTCAAGAAACTTACCCCAGCTGCTGGGCTTTGACCATCACGAATCCACACATATGACACAATCCCTTGGTCATCAGCAGACCTTGAGCCATCCAAGGTAACAGAGTTATTTGGAAGAACTAGAACATGTTTCCCACCAGCATGTGCCTGAGGAGGACTGTTGTTTTCTAGCCACAAAAATAGTGGAGGATAAGGATTTGCTTTCAAAACATGAGAAATGTGATATGCCATTACCAATACACCCACACTGCAATTCTTTACCTGATGATTACAGCCAATTAACAACAGAACCTCATATCAAAGCTACAGGGAAAGGTTGAGTGGGTATACAAAATCTGACTCTGGGATTATTACAGTCTAACAAAGACAGAGCTGCACTATGAGGAGAAAGACTTTTTTCAAAAAGCATTGTGGGTTATCCTATTTACAGTCTCACGATAACTTAAACATCATATCTTCTCAGTCAAGCAACAAGATTTTCTACCCATTCAGAAGCACAGCCTAGCAAGAGAACATCATGCTGAGATCTTTTCATTTGGAGAATTACTTATTACCCAATAGAAACATGTGCAAAATCTTGTATTTTTACAATGCCTGTACTTATGCAAAGTGCAATCAGGAAACTTAAATCTAGCTTCCAAATGCTTTTTGCTTACTACTAATAGTGAAATTAAGGCATGCATCAAGCATATGGTGGAAAAAAGACAAAGAAACAGAAACATGTTATCTTTCCAGAAACCAGACATCAATGTTTTTCTTTAGAACACAACTGATAAGACAGAGCGCCAGAAAGTCACGAAAGTGAAGGAAAGACCTCACTGCATATCAACAGCTAGACACAAATAATTCAGTTCTGGGTAGGTATCAAGGGCGTTGGTTGTAACTCTGTTCTTTAGAACAGCATAGATTTTTCTATGATCTTGCCTCTTTCAAATAAAACCAGTTGACTAAACTTGGTTATTGGAAACTTGTCACTTGACAGAACATGTGCTCCGAGATGCACATGCGTCAGGGGAATCCCAAGCACAAGAAAAAGTTGTGCAGAGAATGGACTGCTGGGGTTTTGAGCAACCTGGTCTAATGGAAGGTGTCCCAGCCCATGGCAGGGGGGTTGGGATTAGATGATTTTTAGGGTCCTTTCAAATCCAAAAGATTTTATAATTCTATTATTATTCTAAAGCCTCTCTTACAGCATGCATATAGGGAAAAAAAACCACACCCAAACCTAAATTCCACCAAACCCCACATCACAGCCACTGTTTCTTGATTAAAAAAAAAATCAGGTATTTTAATTTTCATTTTTTAGGTGGAAATTGGTTCACTGAGATGTCACTTCTGAGATGTTACTTAAATCTGCAATAAAACTTCTTTTCTGCTCAAAGTTTAACTTTGAAAATAAAATAAAAATGTATCCTTTTAATAATGTAGACATACCATTGTCAAAAATATTATTTTGGAGCTTTTTTTATTACATCTAATTTTGCATATACGTATTGACCGTTAAAAACATTTCAGCAAATGAAATAAATTCTGCCAGTCACAATACCACTTTATTATGAAAGTTGTTAAGTCTTATCGAACACCCCTGAAATATGACAATAAATATATTGCAACTTTCTGTTCTGATTTGCTTTACATTCTGTCTCAATTAACTGGCAAGTTGCACACCATGTCCAAAGAAGCAGCAACTCAGCTTACCTTCCTTCACAGTAATAGACAGCACAGATGCACTGCTTAATCCTTGTTGGTCTTTCACGGTCAGCCTGAAGCGATAGGTACCAACCTGAAGACCAGTCACAGTTGCTATTGCTTTGTCGTAATTTTCCATCTGTACAGAGCTTGGTCCACTGAAACAAAACATCGCAGAAAAATAATCCTGCACAGCCATCCAAATAATTTGTTCAGCAGCACTGCCCATGACATTTGATTTTATATATTCACAGAGTCACAGAATCAGTAAGGTTGGAAAAGACCTTAGAGATCATCAAGTCCAACCTATCACCTATTACCTAATCTAGCCAAACCTGTTACCTAACCTGTTGCCATCCTGCTACCAACACACCATCCTACCTATAACACACTACCCTAATATCTAGGTCATGCCACCAAGTACATCATCCAACATTTTCTTAAAGACCTCTAGGGACGGTGACACCACCACCATTGTAGCTCTACAACTGCTATAAGCACTGATGGCTAAAGAACTATATGAGACATAAGCTTAGTTCAGAAAATTAATAAATCTGTTTTTTTCCAAGACATTCAAAGTACCCA
>WEKX01009924.1:0-15027 GCA_013390025.1 Pitta sordida | reverse complement strand
GGAGAAGGGGAGAAGGGGAGAAGGGGAAAGACATAGCTTGCAGGATTATCAAAAGTGATATTACCATGTGGAAGGATGACTGATTAAAATTCTTCGGAATTTCTAATTATTTGCCATGATTTGCTGACTTAAGTATATGCCACAGTTTTCAGTTCTAAAACATCTTGTGTTAGTTCTGCACACAGAGTACCAGATTCCTGTATCTGAGCTTCTCCATCTCTCACAAATGCATCAAAATTTTTTTTCACATAGTGTATCCTTGAGGTTTAGTTATGCAACATTTAGCATTGAACATTTCAGCTAGTTTTTAATGTTGTTTGAAGATCAACAAGGTTTAACCAGTCAGTAGTAGATACAGAGGATTTATCTGCAACCACACTATGCTGTTCCTTTAATACCTTTCAGCAACATAAGTGCTTACATCCTAATAGGCTTTTAGCTTAAGATCTAATCATCCACTCTTGAATTAAGATGCTTGAATGAAGCCAACTCATTTGGAACTAAGCACTTTAATGTCAACAGAGACATATGGTATTGAGACTGAATTACAAAGGATCTCTTCTGAGCCATCTATTACGGAAGCAAGACTAAGACCTCAACATCATTATTAGTTTACTCATTTATTTGCTAGCAAATAATTGAGAGTAAGATCTTCTTAAGAAAGTGGAAATGGTCTAATAATTGAAGTCTGGTGGTATAGAACATTCCCGTGTGCATTGATTAAATCTCCCCCATCCATACTATATGTCACTATGCTCATCTGTAAAATCTTCTAAAACCAAAAGAAACAAACAAAACATACAGTAAAACAACTTCAACTCAGTAATTAAAAATCAAAGTTATCAGCAGTAATGGCAGGTCCTCTAACATTTATTAAGAACTCTAGACATCTCCTTGACCTGAATTACTCAAGTCCTACTATATGACAAAATATTTCTTTAACAAGGTGTTTATGACAAAATTTATGGCAATAAATAAGATTCTCCATCAAATATAAAGTTGAAAGCTGAGGCTTCCTGTTGTTCTTAAACTGTTCCACTCTGTCAAAATGGTGCTGAGAAAAATATGTTAATTTCCTGTAGCATCAGTGGCGAAATAATTAAATAGATGTCCTCCCACACCTTTTGTTTAAAGAACAAAAACAGCAAAAAAACAAAACAAAAGCAATACAAAGTGAACTGAAAATATGTTTTTCTGGGGCAGTTATTTTAAGTAGGACCCATCGGTTTTTAAATGTTTATGACCATATAAGGTTATTGCTGCCAAGTTGTCTTTAAATACCACTGTGTGGCTGAGATAAAACACAGTTTTGTTATAATCCACAAATATGCAACCACGAATCACAAGGAAAATTATGAATCCGAAATCATGAAACATAGCAAAAGGCACAAATATGCATATACACAACCGCAAATCATGAGGAAAACTGCTAAGAAGGCAAATACACAATCGCAAATCACAGAAAAAGTCTGTGGATATATGAATGCACAAACCTGGAAGCGCGAATACGCGAGTACTGCACATGCGTCAACAGGGAAACCCCATGAATCCATGAAGATTATTTGCAGATTAGGAAACAGTGAATCAGTGAAGCCACGAACAAGAAGGTATGAATGAGCAAGATATTACTGTATTAGTAAGGGCTTCAGCAGACAGATCATGTCTCTCAAATACAGTCTTACCTCCATATTTGTGCATTAGAGACCTCCCACAGGTCCTGTGAATAGCCCAATCTGTGAATTAGGTTCGTGGCAAAAAAACCCTCAAATACACGAATACACAACCACAAATTGCGACAAAACCCGCGAATACACAATCACGTGTACATGAATACATGAACCTGGAAGCACAAACACGTGAGTACTGCACTGCGCATGCGTTGACCAGGAAACTCCACGAATACTATTCACAGATTAAGAAACCATAAATCAGGAGGCACGAATGACTGAGGTGTTATTATAATTGCTATTTATTGCAGAAATGCATTTCTACTCTTGGCTCAGGTAAAATTGCAACATGGGCTGTCATTACAGTTCAGATGCTTTCCCTCATCAAAGGCAAATACCATCCTAAAGGCAGAACTCCATCCTCAGTGCCAGCACAATAAAGACCTGACAAATATGACTGAAGAAGTAAAAAAATGCAGAAGAAAATCAGCCTCTCCCATCCTGTCAAGTGTTGGACATTGTTTTTTCTCCCAGCAGAATGTACAGAAGAACCATGATGTAGTCATCCCTTGATTATCGTGGGCTGTGGGCCTCCCCCTGCAAAGCCCTTGCTCTGTGAACATACGCAGCTCATTAATATGCAAATTTCCCCACCCCATCACACCACCCCCTTCAGCCTTGGCTCAATCTGGCAGTGTGTCAGCTTTGCCCCACTCACCACAGCGCAAAGCGACAGGAGGCTCCCGGTGTCTGTGGACACGCCACATCAGGAAAAAAGCACACTTCCTTTGCCACTCGCCTGTGCTTGCCTGTGCGTGCCAGCATCAGGACCCATCCACCCCACTGTACCCAGCATGCATCCCACCGGAGGGGGACCTGGCCGCCCTGCTGTGTCCACCAGTCCCAGGAGTGGCAGCTGCCACCATGCTGAGTCTGGGAGTAGTGCTTGACCACCACTAGTTCTCGGGTTGCACTCACAGCAGTTCCCAGGATTGAACACTTTTTTTTTTTTAATCTGGGGCAAGGTGGTGAGTACCGAGCATGGTACGAGCTGTTTTTAAACATGCAAGCAGAGGGACAGTGGTGGCTGCCTCGTCATCATGGTAATGGTGCTGCCCATGATGTGCTGGCTGAACAGTGTTCCGCTCCTGGTCCTGGGGGACAAGCGCTGTGGTGCAGAAAGGAACGTGGCCAGGGGATGCTTCAAGTGCACACATGAGCACAGCCTTGGTGCCAGGGGAGCTGGGCATTCTCTAAGAATTTTAGACGGCTCCCTGCTTCCCCAGGCCAGGCATCATCCGGGCCTTGGGGATGCACCTCTGAGGGAGGGAAGGAGCAGACAGGACCCTCCCATGGAGCTGCACCTCTGCATCCCTTCAGAAGCCACCCCTGGAGGGACGAGGGGCCCGGGGTGCCCTCTGAGGGAAGCAGATGCAAAGGTGTGGATCCCTGGCAACTCAACACTAAGCACACCAGAGCACTTCCATGTTTTTGGAGGTTGAATTGTTTTATCTGAAGTTGTTTGGGGCCAAAAGCAGCAGATTGAGCCTTTTGGTTTTATTCGTGGTCCCGACAGCCACAGGCAGCTTTGCCAGAAGGTTCCCCAACTTCATGTTTATTTTCCCGGGGAGCTCAGGAGCTCAACAGTCCTGGCTGAATGCAATAGATAAACACAGCCTATATCATTCAAGAGACAGATCAAGGGGGTTTTCAGAGCGCTGGGAGAACTGGTGTAGCACTATCATCAAAGCCTGAGCTTGTGGCTCTGTTTGGTCATTTGGTTGGCTGTTTGTTTGTGGGGAAGTTGTTTTGTTTGAGGGGTTTTTTTCTGGGAATGCAACAGTGTTGGGCTGAGTGGCCCCATCCTCGCTAACACTCGCAGGGAAGGAAGGGGACAGGGGAGGGGTTTCCCCTCTTTTGATTACTCTTTAATTAATTTTCAGTAATTTGTGGCAGGGGCGGTAGTGTGGACAGTCAAGATAGGGTGTGGAGCCAGAGCAGCAGCAGAGGGTTTGCTCCTGCCCAGCGAGGGGTGCGGGCACGGTACGGGCGTGGTGGAACAGCCCACAGTGGACCTGGCCCCATCAGCTGTCAGCACAGGCTTCCCTGCTCCCTCCCCCACATCACCTTCCAGGTGGCTGCTGGGCAGCGGATGGTCCACTGGTACCCCCAGTCTCTGCAATACTTTACACATACAGGACCACAAGTGTGTGCCGGTGGCCCCACCAGGGACCCCTCTAGGAGCTGACATGCGCTGCCACCACATGGGATCACTGCCAGGGAGCTGACAAGTGCTGCCCCACACCCAGGACTGCTTCTAGCAGCTGACATGCACTGCCTCCACTTGGGACCCCTCCTGGGATCTGACATGTGCTCCCCACCACCCAGGACCCCTCCTGGGAGCTGAAATGAGCTGCCACCACCTGGGACCGCTGCCAGGGAGCTGACATATGCTGCCACCACCCAGGACCACTCCTGGGGACCTGCCACCACCCAGGACTGCTGCCAGGGAGATGACGTGCACTGCCACTGCCCAGGGAGTCCCAGGGGGCTGTAGTGCCCCACCACAAGGAGAAAAGTTGGGTATTTCCCAGCACAGGGCTAGGACCCATCCCTGACACTGTTGCAGTGTCTCTCTGGGCCAGAAGATGTCAACACACACACTGAAACACAATGCAGCAGGGCCCACAGACCCAGTGCTGGGGAAGAGGAGTGAACACGGCTTAGGCAGCATGCTTCCAGCCCCAGCATGCATGACTGAGTGGAAAAGAGGGGGTTTTCCTGGTGTGGGGTGCCCACCAGGAGTGGGTGTCTCCACCAGGAGTCACTGACACACTGCTAGAGCGCACTTGGGCTTAGTGGGGCAGTGCTGTGGGTGGACCTAATTTGCGTACTCATGACCGCCTATCTTTGCATATTCATGACTGTCAGTTAGTGCAGGCGCAGTCATGAACACACTGTGAAACAGAGTGCCATCTTCGCAGAGAAAACAGCCTAGTGAATGCATGCTGTGAAAACAGCCTAGTGAGTGCAGTGAAGCAGTGAGGGTTTACTGTACAGTGATCCCTCACTGCATCAAGCTTCATTATTTGCAGATTTGATACATTGCAGGTTTTTTTCCCCTCACTTTACCAGCTTGTCCCAGATTAGAACAGTACATTCCAAGGAAGTTGGGAACCTGCCTGGAGTGGAAAGGGAAGAAAACCGCTCCTTATCGACTTGACTATACCTTTTGAATCAAANCTTTACCAGCTTGTCCCAGATTAGAACAGTACATTCCAAGGAAGTTGGGAACCTGCCTGGAGTGGAAAGGGAAGAAAACCGCTCCTTATCGACTTGACTATACCTTTTGAATCAAAGGAGCTTTTACTAAAAAAATGTAGAAAAAGGAAACAACATATATATATGTAAATATTATTTACATATATATATATATACAGTCAGCCCTCGAATATTGCAGTGATACAGTTCTTGTCCACTCCCCCACAAAGCCCCCCATCCGTGTTGATAGCTCATTAATATGCAAATCCCCTCCCCCATAGCCTTGCCCCCCAGCTCTGGAGCGAATGCGGGGTGTTCCTGGAAGCTCCTCGCGCAACATGAGCTGTCTGGGGAGAGAAGGGGGACTCCTCTGCCCTGTTCCTGCCTGGGAAGTCCCCGGGAATTGTGACCAAGCCCACACCACCTCCGAAGCAAGTCCTGGGTTTCGGCTGCTGTGCTGTGGGACCTGCAGCAGACAGAGGAGGCACCATGGGGCTGTATGTACTTCTGAGTCCTTCCCACCATGTTCCCTCATGTGGGACATGTGTGACCAGCTTGCTGATGCTTGCAACACTTCTGCTGATATCCTGCTTGCATGTTTCAATGCCGAGTGCCTCCAGATTAAAAAAAAAAATGTTCAAACCCAGAAACCCAGGAATTTTTTTTAATACAGGAGATCTTTGTGTAAATATCTCCTGTGGGATGTAGGGACGGGCAAGGGGAAAGAAGGGAAGGGGAGAATCACCAGACCTTTCCTCTAGTTGAAGTAATTTGAATGAACACTGAGGCAAGTGTTCACAGGATATTATGAGTTGGAAGGGACCCACATGGATCATCTAGTCCAACTCCCAAGCGAATGCCCACCCAGGGATTGAACCCACAACCCTAGAGCCATGGGCACCACGCTCCATCTGTCTGAGCCTCCTATCATCTAGACCATGTCACTGAGTTTCTCATCCAGTCTTTCCTTAAACACCTCCCGGGTTGGTGACTCCACCACCTCCCTGGGCACACCATTCCACTGAGAGATCACTCTCTCTGTGAAAAAGCTCTGAACAGGGCAGGCAGGGGCAGCACTGAGAGCTGCAGGGGGGTGGGCAGGGAGAAGTGGGGCTGTGGGAGCCATGCTTGGGATCCTGTGAAAGATTCTTTATGTATGCTGCATGCAGCTCCCACTGTGTGGGGCAAGCGGCACTGCTTTGTCTGCAACCAGGGAGGGCTCCCTCCCTCCTGCAGGCAGCCCAAGGCAGTCATGGGACCATGAGTGATCATGCCAAGCCATGCAGCACTGCTGAAACCAAGTTCAGGCTGGAGCAGCCCCTGACAGATGTGCTGGGACCTAGCGCTGGTCCTGGAGATGGGGGAGGGAGGCAGTGCTGCAATCCTTCCCTTTGGAGCTGCCATCTGACTTTTATGTGCACTGCTGCAAGCACACATGTTTAAAGTGGAGTTTCAAAGGCTATTCTCCACACTGGGGTTCGCACCAGCATCCCAAGGGCCAGGGCTGAATACAGAACAGCCCAGCCCCATTGGCAAGGCAGTGGGTACAAGGCAGCTCTCTGTCAGCTGGCAGCACCGGCCCCAACCCCACTCCCGCTGGAGTCATGGGGTCCTGAACCCTGTGAGCTTTAAGTGAGGAGAGAGGGGCTGATGGGATGTTGCTTGGACAGCATGCTGTTANTGTGAAAAAGCTCTGAACAGGGCAGGCAGGGGCAGCACTGAGAGCTGCAGGGGGGTGGGCAGGGAGAAGTGGGGCTGTGGGAGCCATGCTTGGGATCCTGTGAAAGATTCTTTATGTATGCTGCATGCAGCTCCCACTGTGTGGGGCAAGCGGCACTGCTTTGTCTGCAACCAGGGAGGGCTCCCTCCCTCCTGCAGGCAGCCCAAGGCAGTCATGGGACCGTGAGTGATCATGCCAAGCCATGCAGCACTGCTGAAACCAAGTTCAGGCTGGAGCAGCCCCTGACAGATGTGCTGGGACCTAGCGCTGGTCCTGGAGATGGGGGAGGGAGGCAGTGCTGCAATCCTTCCCTTTGGAGCTGCCATCTGACTTTTATGTGCACTGCTGCAAGCACACATGTTTAAAGTGGAGTTTCAAAGGCTATTCTCCACACTGGGGTTCGCACCAGCATCCCAAGGGCCAGGGCTGAATACAGAACAGCCCAGCCCCATTGGCAAGGCAGTGGGTACAAGGCAGCTCTCTGTCAGCTGGCAGCACCGGCCCCAACCCCACTCCCGCTGGAGTCATGGGGTCCTGAACCCTGTGAGCTTTAAGTGAGGAGAGAGGGGCTGATGGGATGTTGCTTGGACAGCATGCTGTTAGCAGCAGTGTTACTGTGGTGATGCAACTCAGCAACGAAGCGACCAGCACAACTTGCAGATTCACATGTTAATCAGGGTACTTGTCTTAGTAAACATATGTTACAAAGACCCAAGAAATGTACATACAGTTTTTATACTGTAACGTTTTAACTGTGTAACTGCACCGTGGAGAAATGGAGAACAGTGGGAACTTAAGAGGAAAAAAACGTACAAGCAGTGGTGCCTTTGCCCTACTGGGGACTGTCCAGGCACGACAGGGGCTATCTCTGCTGCATTCCCTGCTGCAGCTCTGAGGCAAGGCATGGTGCAGCTTCTCTTTGGAGCAGGGCGGGCTGTGTGGACGGGGTGCTAGCTATCCACTACAAACACCACAGTGTGAGGCGGGCACTGGCAGTCTGCGTAACTGATTTGAATATTCATGACTGCCTTATTTGAATATTCATGCCATGCATGTCAGTTCACACACGCGTAGTCACAAATGCCCCGCAAAACGGACCTCCTCAATTGCAGGAAAATTATACCACAAAGAGGTAAATCCACAAACGAGGAACCGCGAAGTGGAGAAGGTTGACTGTATATATATATATACAAAAGAACAAACGGTAACACAACAGTAACAAGGTAAGAAGAAAAACAAAAAAACCCCCAAAAAGAACACTCCCACCCCTGCCTACCCTTCAGGAGCCATTACCTCTCCAGCCAAAAGACAAAATAAGTCCTCTGCCTCCACCCAACAACTCTTGTTGAGAAATTTTGCTTTTTGTTAAGTTCATTTAACATCTCCCTTCCTTAGAGTTTGATAACTGACATGGTAGTTATTGAAAAATTAAATCTAACCCTTGTTTACCCTATTTACTGCTAGTTGGCAGATTTCATTTATTGCAACACATTTCCAAACCTGACCCCCGCGATATTCAAGGCTTTACTGTAATGCATTAGATTGTATTTTTAGAAGATTTTCAGCTTTGAAAATTTAGAGACCTCCTCTCTTTCTGACTATAAAGAACTTCCTAAAAAAGCTTATTGACCTTGAATAAAGCTGGTTTAAATACTTATTTTTGCTAAAAATTACATTAAACATTACATACTGGTTTACTAATAGCTAGGGAGTTCCATTTCTTATGCTGGGATCTGTGAAAGATTCCAAGAAGAAAAAGCAGTTTAAAAATAATGTTAACTTTTGAAAAGCTCTGCAAAGCAGACATTCCTATTAAAAACTATTAGAAAGCAGAAAGATTCATGTCATTATCTATATGCAATCATTATGAAAGTGTCGTTAAGAACACTGCATTGTAATGCTGCATTGTAATACAGCACAGATTAGTAAAGCCTACTCAAACCCCCTCATTGCTTTTCTCCCTGTGCACATACAGTTTTGGTTTTGTTTTGTCTTAATTGTGTTATGCACTTTTTATCATTTCCAAAGCTTATATTTGAGTAGATCATGAAATATTAGTCTCTCTGAGATCACAGCCAGGGCATGGCAGTAATTGCATGCTATATGAGTCAGACCACAAAGCCTGGTCCTGTTCTCAGTTTGTATTCAGTGCAAGTAGCACACAGTCAAAAACCCCAGACAGAAATGTGGCCTTTGGCATGTGCTGATTCTTTAGCCAGCAGAGAGATAAGTGATGCAGCAAACACCAAGAGACAGGGGAGCTTGTTTTCTCTAATCTTTTCCCCACAAAGAATTTGGGAATTTTTTGAGCATCTTCATCCTGAAGAGTTCATTTTTTTGTTTTGACCTTTGTCTTGGACAGGTGGATTATAACACTGAGGTGTTCATTGCCTGGCATGCCTGAAATTTTAAAATGAACAATGGAGACAGCTGATATTGTGAGTGAATTCTTCTCAAATGGCAAAAATTATATAAGTTTGAAGGTTTTTCTTCTAAGAACTAGAAATGAAGTTTTTAGTGAATGAAAGAAATATAGACAACATGGTTGCATCAATCCTGATCCAACTGCATTCTGTTACAGAATTCATGCTTGGAGCTTTTATAACATGTGAAGGGAAGGCATTTGTAAAGGCACAGGAAAAATATGTGTTTCTGACTCCTTTTGAAAAGCAACTAATATTTCTTCACAGCCTATTTTTTTGATCCTAATTATTTGAGGGGTCATGGGAGAGAATAATGCTAAAATGAAGGGGCAGAAAAGACATGAGAGGATGAATAGCCACTGTGGTGAAGAAATCTACCAGACAGTTCTTAAATATCAATGTACAAAAAAAATATTTTTGTTGGTGATTCTGTGAAGGAAATTCTACAAAGTCTGGTAAAATTAACTTGTCATAAATGTGAATTTCATGGAAAAATGCACACACATTAGTTACTGTTAAAGGAAGAAGAGCATGTGTCTCCTTTCAATTTATTCTGGAACACACTTAATTGCGAAAACCTAGGTACTTCAATTAAAAAATTTAGATCATAATATACTACCACTAATACATAAAAGCAGGCCCATACTTCTGAGATCAGAATAAAGCTTCTGAAGGAGAAATTAACAACTTCACACAGCAAAAGTCTAACTGTGACGGTATTTAAAATAAATAGAAGATCATTTCCATAGCCAGCGGCCATGATTTTAAACAATCTGGTTTTCTGGCCAGTCCTTACATTCAAAATATTTTGTTCCTTGCAAAAGCCTTTACTTCTTTCTGAATTGCAAAGCACTGTGTCAATATTTCACTACTATTCTCTTGAGTCACCACATGAGGGACTCGAGGACTCTTTTGTCGTATAATTGCGAACCACATTTATACTCGCATTAGACCTATTGCTTCTGTTCACAGATTCACAGAATATTCTGAGTTGGAAGGGACCCACAAAGATCATTGAGTCCAACTCTTAAACAGCACCACTGCCTCCCTGGCGAGGAATCAAACTCCAGTCTCCCACATAAGAGGTGGGGACACTCACCAGTATACTGAAATGGAAATGCATGAGTGCATGTGTATTTGACATGTATTTTAATGAAGTTACGAAAAATTTATAGATTTTGACACAAACAAATATTTAACGTTTATTCTCTTGAAATATTCTGTCTGGGGCAAATATCCAATGAGCATTAAAAATAAAGCACTGCAGAAGCTGGACACACACTTCTTCATGTGCTGACAGAACTTCATTTGTAACAGAATGCTAAAGTATAGAAGAAATAAAATTAGATGTGTTTGTGACATTAGTTTTATTCCATCCACTTTTCCTTGTTCATCCAGCAAAGATTTGGTAATGTCTGCACCATCCATGCAATGTCCTTATAAATATAACTTACTGCAATTGTTATTGGCACCATTTTAAACTTGTAATTTGACTATTTAGAAACATGTCTTCACTAGTGTTGTTCTTGACTGTTTTGTCGTTTGACAAAGAATGCTGAATGCCTCACAGTCAGTCTTGCATAGGATTATGCTATTCCTTTGTTCTCACTCTTTGAGGAATCTCATTTCACTTCACTTCACTATCTCTTCTGCTGGACAGGAAACATCACATTTTCAATTTTTATTTTCTTTCTCATTATGCTAGGTCAAGTGTTTCTATGGAGTTCCTATGGACCATATCCACAGAATAATATTGTGCACTCAAATAAATTAAAGAAATTACATTTATGTTGACATTTTCCTGGAAATGTCCATTTGTAAATGGAAGTATCCTTCTATTCTCAATGGGTTTTTTACTGAGTCTTTTACGATAAGAAATGCTCTACATGACTTTTATTGTCCTCAGGACCAAATGTTATCTCTTCCTTGCTTAAAAACCCTGTGATCCAGACAATTCTATTAATTTTCACCTACAGTTTAGTTTAAAAGTCTTAGTTTCTTTTGACAAACTTTATGCTCAGCAACTGCAAAATGCTAGTTTTGTTTGTCTTTGCAAATCTTTAATTTGAAGTTTACTAAATATTTTAAATATCAGATTTTACCTATCAGAAAGTTCTGGAGAATATTACTGCTAGGTGACGCCTTCTAACTTTCCTTACAGTTTACCTCCCCCAGTTTACCTGTTCCCGTTAATTTCCACTGATGCCACAGTTATGCTTGCTATGAATCACTGAGTTGGAAGGGACCCACAAGGATCATCGAGTCCAACTCTTAACACTGTCTCCCTGGCGGGAATCAAACCCGGGTCTCCCACACACCAGGTGGGGACACTTACCACTGTACTAAAGTGGATTTTAAAACACGTGTGGAGAAACGGCTTTAATCGTGATGTTATTGCATGTCTTGACCTCAGATTGATGGCCCAGAATTGCACAGGAACTGTTTCAAAGCCGGGAACTGAAAGCAGACCCTAAGCCATTGTTTCACAGATTCACAGATTATTGTGAGTTGGAAGGGACCCACAAGGATCATCGAGTCCAACTCTTAAACCGCACCACTGTCTACCTGGCGGGAATCGAACCCTGGTCTCCCACATGGCAGGCGGGGACACTCACCACTGTACTACAGCGGATTTCTATGCAGCACTCCAAGTGACAACTATGAAAGCAAAAGGCTTTAAGGCCACTTCAGTGAGAGAGTTTTCCTCCCATGTTCTCAGCTCCCTTATAGATAACTAGAGAAGCATCCTGACAGTCCCCATTAACTGAACTGCTAGAGAGGTGAGAAATACAATATGAGGGAGCTATGTCAACGAGATTACTTTTTTCCCTAGAGTAGGAAAGACTGTGTCAGTTTTATTTTTCTTTTTCTATTGAAAGAGAAGTGTAAAGCCTGTTTTTTCCTCCTATCACAAATAACATCCAATCTATCTTTTTACTTTTACTTGAAGAATGCTAATGCATTACTTCTTTTTTCCCATTCCTTTGGTGGAAAACATCACTCAGTTAAAACTACAATTATATGATCAAACCAGTCTTGGTTACACCAGAATCTAAACTGCTTATCATTGCCCTGATGTTCAGGCCTTCACCCCACTTCCCCTCACTTCTAAAATATAAGCATGTGATATTTGTGCACATATGTGTGCAATCCTTATGAAAAAACCCTCTGTTTGCCTTCAGTTACTGGCTCATTCATGGTCTTCCTTCTTTTTTTCAATTCATCCTTTGTCCTCAAGACTTTACCCACTTTGATCATATTGGAGCATAAGATTTGCAGTACAGGAAAATTGATTTGAACACAAACACAGAGCAAGAATGCATACTTGGAAGAAAATATTCAAAGAAACAATCTCAAGATGAATTAAAAAAAAAATAAGTACGTAACTATCTAGGAAATGGCAGATCAGAATCAAAAGAAAAAAAAAAAAGTGTATTCGTTTTAATAGACCTCTGAACCTGCCTCAAGTTTCCAGATTTATGAAACTAGAGAACTGACAATTGTGCAGTTAAGTCCTGAAAGCCCTCTGCTTAACTGATTGCTCCACAAAAATTCTTTGGCGCTTATATACAGATAAGATTTGAAGAAACAATAACACATACACATAAAACATTGATAATAAAGGGAACAACAGGGCACACTTTTGCATGTTAAGTAAATGGAGATGAAGACAAGGTCATGGTTTCAATAATGATCTGTCTACTTTTGGTTGTACAGTACAGGAGGGATCTCCACAGTTTGGCTGAAGGTCCATGTAGGCCACCAAGGCAGTGGGCCTGGAACTCTTGTCCATGAAAGAGAGCCTGCAGGACTAGGACTGGTTCAGGGAATAGTTTCAGGGCCACCCAGCAGCATTCCTGACAGCAGCAGCAGCAGCACAGGGAGAAGATGCAGCTGGACTTTCCAGAGTGTTTCTTGAAGGCAGGGTGAGAGGTAGCAACAAAAGCTGACAATAAGGGGAGTTCCACACTCTGGCTGTCAAAAGACTGGAACAGCCCTGCCTGAGCCCATGGCTGAGCCTTCCCAGAGAGACCCACCATTCCCCAGAATGAGTTTGTCACTCTGTGATTTATTGCTGAAAAACAAAGGTGCCAGATTTGATGTGTCTCAACCCTATGTTACTTCCCTCTGTCTTATCCCTTTGTACAAGATCTGAAAACAAAAACTGAATGAAAAACACAGAAGGTTCCAATTAGTTATTCTTTTCTTAATTAGACTTGAATGGCAAGAAACAAATCACCTAGACTCATTTAAGCAAATGCACAGTAATTAAACTAGGCAGCAAACATGTAAGAATATTTAATTATCCTCCTCCCAAATATCTCATTTAGTAAACAAAACTTTCACAAATTTTGTAGCAAGGATCAGAAGTCTCCATTTTATGGCATATAGAGACTCTGAACAGCTGAGTATAAAAAAAAATAGATATGGAAATGTTTCTCCAAACAAAGCACAATGCACAAAGACAATCTGTTTCTTCATTCACTCTAGGTTGTCGTCTTTATAAAAAGAATTTCAAGGATCTACACAGTCATTGTACATTTAGTCACAAATATGTGATTTCATGTACAGACACACATACATACATATANAGCCCGGCCGAGTTCTGGGGGGTGGAGCAATGGTCATGGCCTGCATGCATATTAACGACCTGCCGTTCTTTGCGAGAATAATGTTTTGCGATGCCTTTGGCCGGTCCCTTTCCTTGCGATGGAGGAGGTATAACTGTATATCTATTCATGTATGGACATGAACACATATCTAGACATACACACATTTACGTATATATGTATATATTTATTTTTATATATATATACACCCATATCAATATACACATTACTCCTTCCAGAGAGATGTATATAAGATCTCTCTAAAGTCAGTCTTAATTGGGGCATTGGATTTTTTCATACAAAACACAAAGTGTCTTCTTTGAATAGCAGTATTTCTTCACACTCCGAAATTCAGTACAGTTTATAGGAATAAATTTCTGAGAAGCAGACAACTAAGATAAACATGGCAATACTAAACCAAATCTTCCAATTCACTTCTTGTAAAAACCTGCTTGTTTGGATTTTTAAAAGGTGATTTTGTTCAAATGCTCTATGAAAGATATAGCCTACTAACAACAAAGTCATGTTGAGTCATTTACTCAGACAAATCCCATAGCATTCTACTGTAGCTAATTCTCTGCCTTTCAAGTAAGACACAGAAGTATGAGTACTCACATAAACACAGATAATTTACAAATTAGGACTTAAATTCAATTACCAGAAGCAGCCCATGTTTTGCAGCCATCTTGGCATTTTACAGAAGACACTATATGTACAGGGCTACTAAAATGGTCTAAGCTCGTGACTTCAGGAGAAGTTTTGTGAGCTACGGGTACTCTCTTCCACTTCACACCCCCCACATAGCAGCTTCACATCTTAGCGACGTGATTTTTCAGCAGTTAAGGAGGAACATTTCAGGACTGCGCACATGTCACATGACATGACATGCGTGAATATTCAAAATAGGTAGTCATGAATATGCAAATCCCCCCACCCCCGCAGCTGCCTGTGCTCCGGTGGCTCGGGGTGGGTGCTCAGCTTGGCTCAGCTCAAGCACCGCCTGCCCCACTCCCCTCAGCTTAGCTCTGAGTGGGGAGGCTTCGTGTCATTACGAAAGATTTACACACTTTCAGGTTAGATATGGTGTCCAAGATTTTCTCAGGGTAGACATCTCTAGCTTCTTGACCAAACTTTCTTTTTTCCCAGCTTTTCTAAAGGTTTTGGACACTGAGCATTCCTTAATGTCTTCATCCTCTCTTGAACCAGTCCAAAAGAGCCCACCAAGAAAACTTCACTGATTCCTCATCATTTAATACATACAATGTACCTGCCACCTTGCACTTTTATTGTGACTACAGAAAAGTGCCAAATGTTCTGTATGAATTGCTGTTTACAACTACCTGCGG
>WEKX01009923.1:6593-23966 GCA_013390025.1 Pitta sordida | reverse complement strand
TCTAACCGATTCCTAACTCAACATAAAATGCTTCTATCCAGTCCATGCTCTATGAGTTTCTCCTGAAGCTTACCATGTGAAACCGTGCTGAGTAGTTCTAATGTCATGGTTATTTTGCAGGTGCTGTATAATAGCACACAGGACTATCTGTTCCTAACAAAGAGAACTGAAGAAAAGAGGAGACTTCATCTTACATCAAGACATGGTATTCAGCATTAGGGAAAATAGTAGTAAGATATTCTGGAAAAACAGTCAGTCAGTAGAGTGGACACCTGGGGAAAGCTGGAACAGGTTGTAAGTGAAAAAACATCACACCATCTGCTCTTCTTGGGATTTTCAGAAGGTAATTTACCTTCTGGCACACAGAAAGAGCACAGGCAGCTTGGTGCTGTGCTCAGAGGGCTCCCTCTATCCTACTCCTCTCATTCTGTAAAACTTTGTTACTTAGCCTTGAAAAAGAGGACATCTTGTATTACCAAATTGCCAATGAGAAGAAATATGTATTTTTCATTTCAAGAAAAGTAAAAAATTAAATTCCACAGACATTTTTTTATTAAAAGAAAATGTAAATCTTTCTAGAAAAGATGTAGCTATAGGGAAAACAGTTTTTGGACTGAAAATGACTGGAAGGATTGAATATCTCCACCTTCCTATCAACTTCTATTCATAGAGTTCTTCTTATGGTGGTCCAACAAAACCAGACAGTAGAGGAAATTTCAATGTTCAGAAGGAAGTTTATTTTGCAATCTAGTTCCCAGTGTCTTGCTAATCTTTTGTGTGTTCCTGAAGTCAGAGTCAGGCTGAAATCTTTCATGAATCTTCATAGAAGCATGGTGAAAGCTCCCTTTATTGTAAACAAACTATCCCTTTTATCCCCTCAGTGTTCTAGTACACACAACACACAAGCCTATCACACACATGATACTATTCTAACATTGGTTCTGCACTACGTCCATTAGCTTTAGCTCACTCTTTCATTGGAGCATCCTCTGAGGGCAGACAGCTGCAGTTTTCTGACTCTACACTCCTCTTATGTCTGGTGGTTTCTTTCTTTAGCTGGATTCAAGGTCATGTTACCGTGGTTTCCTGGAAAGTCCCAAAGTGTTTGCAGCAGAGTGAATATTTCTATTCTCTAAAAATTATTCTCCTGCATGTTCCTAGAGGAACTTAGAGTTGACACTCCACATGAAAGCCATGGCTTCACAGGAAGTAAAGAATTAGAAAGCAAAGAATTAGAAAAACAGATATTTTTGGCAGAAGTGTGAGAATGATAAAATAAAATTTAGGAACAAATAACATAGATTAATTCTGTGCTTTAATACTGGTAATTAAACCTCATGCATCAGGATATGGGGAACTGAAGGACAGATAAACTTATACTTCTAAGGCCTGTCACCAAGCAAGCAATTGATCATCTTTCCTGAGTTTAGTATGAGGAAAGTTACATAAGAGGATGTAACTACTTGTGGAATCAATCTGACATAAGTGTAAAAGCAGTTCTGCTGCAGCTTCACAGACACATGGTTTTCAGTTACCCAAAGCCACCCAGAAGCAGCCCACCTACTTGAACTGTGTCTAGATTTAGAAAGGATTTCCACATTATTTCAGCATAAAATCTGTTGTTTAAACTCAGATCATGCTCCAGATTAAAATGTCACTAAATTTACATGTCTGCATGCATGTATGAATATATATAAATAGGTAAAGCAGTCAGTGTGCAGTTGGTGCTTAAGCATCTATTACCATCAACAGAAATCACAGTCATTTGACACAGTCTTTCAGAATTAGTGAAGTCACCCTGAAGTAGGCATCAAGGCTACATTGTATGACTAGATTAAATGCACCTGGTATTGCTCTCTGGCTGCAAGAAAACTGATGTGAAAATGGCCCATGTCAGTACTAATCTGCAAAATAGAATGATCACATCTAGTCTGCCTGTTGGATACAGCCTCTATCCTATATTAACTTGCTAGTAATCTAGAAAGTGTTTAGAAACATGCTAGCTAGCTTAATAGACTGCTAAGAGCACATCTCTACCTTCACTCTATATGTATATATGTATAAGTCTACAGTCATACCTCAGTTATTCACGTTGTCATATTCATCTCCTCAGTTTTCCACAAAAATTTTTCCCACAGTCCTTACTCAGTTATTCATGGAGCAGTGCATAATTCTGTAGGATGGCATGGTCCCACACTGCCACAACAAGCAGCCCCGACCGGCCCCGCCAGGAGTCAGGAAGTCTTTAACTGTAACACAGTAACCCATGTGGGACCTGTTTGGCCGTTCCGGTGCCAGCCTGGACTTGCCAGTGCATATGCGCGTATGCAGATATTCACAGCCTCAGGCAAAGCACTCCTGCCAGTGCTAGCTGCTGCAGTTAAAGGGAAAAAATCCCTACTCCCACACTTCTCGCTCCTCACTGCCATAAGGAGACCAGATGTTGCAGTGCTGCAAAGTTGCCATATTTCTGGCAATAATTTGTCATATTAATGTCCAACTCCTATTCAAGGATTAAAGGTTTCACGGGACCCGCAAGACACTCATAATCCGCGAGTACAGAGGGATGACTGTATATATACAGTTATACTTCCTCCATCGCGAGGAAAGGAACAGGCCAATGCTGTCGCGAAACCCTAACCTCGCAAAGAACTGCAGGTCATTAATATGCATGCAGGCCACGCCCATTGCCCCCCCCCCCGAACTGCGCNCAGTGGAGCAGAGGCACTACGCAAGCGCAAGCCAGAAAGTTTCGCAAATGGTGGAATCAAAACTGCGATAAATTCACATCGCAAATGCGCGAGGTCATGAAGGAGAAGTCGCGATACAGAGAGGATTCACTGTATATATATTCATTGCCTAGACTGAAGCTTGAATATCCAGTTCATACATGAATATTTACTTTATAGACACATTTGTGTGTATGCTTAACTCTTCCACTGAATCCTCTGTCAAAGCACCAGGACTTGAAGTTCTTCCTTGTGCTCTCAGGTGTGCTTGAAGATAAATAGTTCAAACATTGACGAAAAAATAGATGTAAGGGTATGGGAAAGCTATACCTCTAAGGCACTCAGTCTTACACAAAATGCCATAGAAAAGGCAAAGAGAAACTGAACTGAAGAGATGCACTGAATTTTAGGCTACACTACAGTGCTGTGTCCTTTCTAAGCAACAGAAAAAGAGACAGATTTTCATGTTTATATGTACAAGAAGGAGTACAGTAAGAGTGAGGTGTGAAAGGGAAAAATCTTGATACATCTATTGAGCAAGTTTATTATCTTTACATTTCTGAAACACTTCACAGGATGCAGGTGAAAAAAACATCCAGGTAGCTTGGTCCAATCCTGGTATAACACACTTGTGTTCCTGAGAGACTTTGGACAGACTAAACTACATCAAGTCACAACGGACTATGCTTTAACACGTCCACGAGGTGATACTTTAGACCTAGTCTGAGCTGTAACCTTTACTAGAATTCCTTCCATTTTTCTCTTAAATTCAGCCCTAACTATATATGTGTATGTATGTATATGTTACAGTTTTTTAGAAAGAGTGTTAGACAGCATTTTCTATCATAAGTGCTTATCCAAACTCACTTTCCATGTACTGTCTTGACTTTGGTGGTAATCACATTTAGTATTGGAAAGACCTGAAATAAACACGAATAAACCTTTGGAGAACTTGTTCACTGCACTACTATTAACTCTCTAAAATGTTCAACGAGTATATAGTTTCTGAGATCCAAAATAAAAGCTCACAAATAGAAAACACTCAAGTATTACAAAAAGATTATATAATTCTGTATGTTAATCAAGCAATTTTCAGATGAGTTGGTCTCACATCATGTAGAGACGTAGCTAAACAGAACATATGGGCAAGCACTAGTGTATTTATAGAACAGTCAAAATGCTTCTAAGAGCGCTGAAAGAGCTCACTTCCCTCAACAAACAAGGCGAACTGAACCCATTTCCCTTAACCAACAAGGTGAACTGAACACACACACAAAAGCAAACAGGAGCTTGATAACGCGTAATGTGATGGAAAGCCTTCACTTAAATAAAACTCACTCCCAGAAAATAAATCTGTCCTCTTACTCCTTTCAGTAAACAAGCACTATAACAAGCAATATAAAGTTTCAGTAAAATTAATTCTTAACTTGCATTCTTTATTGTTAGAATCATAAAACCATCCCTTTTTGACACACTACCTGCAGAATTCTTGGTTCATAGCACTCTCCCATGCAGCAACATTTTGCATGTCAGACAGTTTAGTCCTTAGCACAAAACATAACCTTGTAATAGTTCTGCATTAGGCATCCATTCGCCTTACCTTTCTATCTTGGTCATGAAGAAAATGGACCTTGGGCCACTGAAATTAGATTGAATTAAGTTTGCTATCCTCTGCAGAGCCAACAGAGCATTGGCTGATTTATTTTTAAAAAAACAGTTGCTGCCTTTCATACTAAATCACAATGTGCACCAGTCATATAACTGGATTATGGGAAGCACTAACACTAGCAATTGCCCTTTCAAGTAGAGTAACCAACATCATTGCTAAAGGCTAGAACAAAAAGGGTCAGCCAGGACAATACAACAAATGTTGATTTTTGCTCCATATGCTAAAAATGAAAAATCAGCAACAAGCAGTAAGCACTAATTCAAAACACAGAGGGAGCAATGTACAGGCAATTCGAAACAAATCAGATTCTCTTTGCAATAATATTAACACTACAATCTTCTTCAGTTGACACTCAAAAGGGAGAAACAAAATGCTGAAATATAGACACTTGGAAAAAGCATGGCTGTACTTGAACGATAACAACCACCCTGCTGTGGGACAGCTGCCCTTTTAAAGAAGACACCTTCAAAATTTCTGATGGTAGAAATAGTCCAATGCACTGTCTGACTCTCAGCACTTTGGCTTCAAACATACGCTTCCCTAAAGGCTTTTTCCAAAAGGATGACATTAAAAATAAACCAAAACTGTCCTTCAGCACATCCAGAGATAACTGAAGATCCTAAGCAATAAACAGCTTTCATGTCATGATTAGCTCATGCTGTTATACCCCCTTTAAAGCACATATGGTTCTCAGCCCGAACAGAAGGCTTTAGAGCAGCTGCTCCATCCCAGAAATGGAGTAGCAAAGCTTCAGACCGAAGTCACTTAATAAGAACTTAACTTTCATAGCCCTTTTTTTTTAATGTGAATTTATCTGACACTTGAAAATCTGCCTCATTTCACTTTTAATGCAGGCACAGAGGTAGTCAGCTGAAATCAGGGTAGCCCCTGAATACTTTGCAGGGATCTTCACTATAAGTTGAAGACTGTGGGTCTCCAAAAGTGTTCAAAACTCTACTCAAATAACACATTATAGGTAAGAGTGTTAGTTCATGAAAAAAATTAAGGGCCATGCATATTCTGCATTCCTTGCACTAATAGAAAAGTTTCACCTTCACAAGAGGTGAAAAAATGCTTGCTATGAATCACTGAGTTGGAAGGGACCCACAAGGATCATCGAGACCAACTCTTAACACTGTCTCCCTGGCGGGAATCAAACCCGGGTCTCCCACATGCCAGGTGGGGACACTTACCACTGTACTAAAGTGGATTTTAATGGAAAGAAGAGAGCAGATATCTTCACTATGGAGTTGGCTGTGCTGGCTTAGGGTAGCTTTGGGGTATTGATGTATTCAGCTTGCTCATCATCTTCTCCTCCTGATCAGTACCATTCAATATTGAGACTCTTTTGGCAGTTTGCATGTTTCCAGTAAAGTAAAGCTGTAAATACCTTATTTTGATCTGACATGGACACTTTCACACAACTGAATCTAGGACACTAACATTGCTAGCCATCTAAACTCAAATGCTCGTGTGGGATGCAACAAGTCCAGAGTACAGATTTCTCCCCCTAGTTCCCTGATAATACTTTATATTTATGCTTTATATTATAGTATTTATATACTAATATATTTATATTAACTTTAGAATTAAAAAATAAAATTATTACCTTCCTTTTTTGCCTTGATAATTCTTTTCATTGTCACCAGTATTTATTGCATCTGGTGCATTCAAGAGAGCAGATCTCCAGCGTACAATACAGGGAACTCATATGGGATTGTGAAACACTTCATGCCCTAGTGTTCTATGCTCTGTCTTTTTTCCTTTTTTGTAAAGGTCATTCTCTTTTAATCTAGCATTTTCCTCTGTACAGAGCAATTTACAGGTTTCGGTTTAATCTTTATTAGTTCACTTCAACGAATGGCTATTCTTCCCTCCAGGAATGAGAAAAATGAGCCCAATCTCTTCTGCATAATCAAGCAGGGCTGCATATGCAACAGGGTGAGGCAGAACAGTGTCTGTACAGAACATGTACAGATTGTGCCGTGCCTCCCGTTGAGGACAGCTCTACTGACAGTAGGCTGCTCCACTGGCACGACGGATGAGGATGCAGCAGGGTGGCATCAGTACCCCATTAAACTGACACGCCCTTCACTGCCGAGAGAGCACTGCCATCACTTTTTTGAGAATGGGAAAGATCACATACAGAGTGAACTGACAGGGAAAAGTCCCTGGTCTGTATGTCCCAAGAAGAAGTATATATGGACCAACAAAACCAGAGTTCTTATTATTTGTAATAAATAGGCTTTCTTTTTTTCCAAACAGCTATGTAAGCATAATGGTGGATTGTCCTAGGGTGGTGTGTATATATTCCATATCTTTGTGGTTTGGCTTCAGTTTATGAGGAATTTTGTTGTGGATACTGGTCCTTAGCGACATCAAGGTAATTTTCTCTCTCTATCCAGAAGATGAGAGAAAAAAAAATCCAAAACCAGAGAAGCGGCAGATGAAGAAAAAAAAATTTGTCAGTAGTTCACACAGCAGCAGGGCAGAGAGCTGGTTGGAACTCTCTGACACAGCTGCAGTTGTGTGGGGCTGGAGAGGGGCTGCTCTGGTGGGTTTGCTCCAGCTTTTGGGAAAGCCCCGTTTTTTTTTTTTTCTTTCTTGTTTTCCTTTTTTTTTTTTTCCTTGGACATTATTTTTTCTTGCTGCACTCCAGCCACTAGAAGAGGGAGAGAGGACCTGCAATTCCCTTCCCCTGCCCCCCGGGGGTTCTTCCTGATCATCTCTTGCTTTCTCCTGGAGTGCCTGCATCAGGACTCTGAGCTCTGGCTGCTCTCTGTGCACCTGAGGAGTTTCTTCTGGGACTGTCTGGTGGAATTTCATCGAGACCAGCAGGACTCTTCACATTCAGGACTTTTCACATCACAGGACTCTTTACATCACAGGATTTGCGGCATATTTCAGGTTTTGCCGTTTAATACTATTGTATCTTAATTTGTCTGTTTTCTAAAGTAAATAGTTCACACTTTTCACACTTTCCTTGTTTTTTTCTGAACCTGGGGAGGGGGAGGGGTGGTGGGGGTTTTTGTTTTGTTTTCTCAGCCCCAATTTGCCTCAAACCGCATCATGGATTTACTAGAGAAACAAAAGTGAATGAAACCCTTGTGTTAGTCTTAAAATCTCCCTGCATCTAGTCCTGAAGTGCATTTTCTTGTGCCCTATGCAGAAAGAGATTAAAGCCAACCCAGTAAAAGTGGTGCAAACATCATTCAAGGCAAGAGGATTAACAGCATTGATGCAAAAAGAAGTTCTTTAGCTATAGAGAGGCTATATTCCGCACTGGTTCATCAGACTGCTTGTTAATCAGAGTGAGATTATATGAATGGAAAGGCCACTAATGTGAAGCAACTCAAGACATGTCGTCATTATTTAGATTTAGACAATCAGTCAGGCAGTGGAATAGCAACTTCTGATATCCCAAATGACAATCTGTCTATATTTATCTACAGGCATGCTTATTCACAAAAAAAAAAAAACAACCCTCCAGAACCCAGAAAAAGTCACTTACCACAATAATCACATTCGTCGTAGGAATGGGAAGATTCTCCACTTCCAAATCTTGACCAGCCATTGCTAACAAATTGAGGGATGGGTCATAAACGGATCTGGGGAAGGCTGATTTAACAATTATTGCAGGGTGCAACTTGCTTATTTTGGTGTGGGAAGCAGAATGGAAATTTTGCTTGGAATTCTTATAACTGTCTGTATCCAGACTTTTCTCCACACTCTGCACATTGTGATAAATAAAGACAGGTTTTCCACTCTTTTGCTGATGGATTGCCAAAAAGTGGTCATTATCTCCAGAAAGGCAGCCTGTAGAAAAAGAAGAGTAAGTTTAGAATGTCTCGCTTAGCGTTTTTGTAGATGGCACTGGAAATTCAAAGAGATCTTTGGGTTCTGCAAAACCTGGAAAGGATATTTTTGGAATGCAAGGATTATCTTAAAGTCCAATAATACATTTTGCATAGCAATTGGTTAACAGCACTACTGAGAGACTACTAAGTATGTGAAGTGTACCAAACTCTTAAGTTTATTTTCACAGGGCTTTAAAAAATGTCATGGTTATATTTCAAAAATTATGTGAAAGAGCAGAATGCATCCTGAGCCAAGTTCAACATTTGTATTGGTATCAAATCCCATAGGAAAACATATCCAGTCAACTTGCTGATTTATCTGGTCACTCAGTAACACCAATTGCAGTGATCATCTTTTATATATGGGAACTTCAGGAGAAAAGGCCAATAAGCAGATAAAAACTTAAGCATGTATGAAAGACAAAATTCAGGTAAGTCCATAATCAAAACTTTGCATTCTTTGTTCAGCTGCTTATATCATGAGGCCTTCTAGTCCCTGGTGCCACTCTTGTTATGACCCATTCAAGCATCACCTGTCCAGCCAATGGAGCATCAAGCATCATCACGAAACAAGGCTAAATTTTTATTTGGTTTGGATTTTGCTGAGGTTTGTTGTTTGCTTGTTTGGGGGCTTGTTCGTTTTCATGTGTGTGTGTCTCTGTGTGTGTGTGTGTATGTTTGTTTGTGGGTTTGTATGTTTGTGGATTCGGTTTTGTTTTGTTTTCATGGATGAAACATAATGAATCTTCAGTGCCTTTATTCTGAACAGACTAGCTACAACAGCCCAGTTCAGCCCCCAAGGAAGGAAGGCAGTCTGTCTGACCAGAAAAATAGGCAAAGATCAGCTCCCTCACAGACAAAAAGTAACTGAAGCTGTATTAGTCACCTCCTGGAAGAGCATTCTAAGAATACCTCTATGGTACAAAAAGGACTTTGTGTTCTGAGAGAAGTGAACCCAGAGAGCTCACTTTGATCAGCCTGGAATTTCCTCTACCGATGCTTTGGAGTTAATGGCAATGTTAAATTCAGGAGTTGATCTTTAGTTAAAAAATATAAAATCTATGTTACTTTAATTCTTATAGTGAGCTGTGAATAACAGCTCATCACCAACAACATGCTTCAATTTAGGGTGAACAAGAAATCCTTTCATTCTATTCAGACTGAATTTTTTCCTGATTTTTTTCTTCTGTAAGCAAATCAAAATAATCAGTCATTTGCACAGCTCTACCCAGTGCCCTAAGGAAGTTTCAGAGCAGGTAATTACGTTCTGTTGACCTAATTTCCTCAAGAAATGTCAGTAAGGGAAATTAAGGACAATACATCTGTGCAATAGAATTGCTATGCATCATTGGGAAATGTACTCGCTGGCAAAAGTGGGTCCATGTCAGCAGGTGGTGAAGCAATTCATAGTATATATGAACAGAAAATCAATAGTAGTATTCTTTCAAATGGTTAAAACAAACATAATTTGCTAGATGACCACTGAAGTCACATATGTACAGCTCTTGTTAGGTTTTTGAAGATGTCTGAAAGCAGAGGAAAAAAAAAGAGAAATTGCAGAGTATAGTCTTAAATACAGCTGAATTTAAAAACTTAAGCTTGCTGAGATCTCATTAAGCTTTGTGGGTTTTGGTTTCATTGATAAAATCCTGAGGACTGGCCTTAACTAGCAGTTTAGAGAGTTGTGTGAGCAGCAAAACAAAAACAAGGAGGCATCAGCACTCCTTATTGTCTTGATACTACAGGGGAACGTATACTTCCTCTTAGTGTGATGAAAGGGTAATACGTATATTCCTTCTTGAACACAAATAGTAGGTACCAACAAGACATTTAGAGAATTAAGTAGTTAGAAACACCAGCACTTCTGCTATATACCACCTTTAAGTATTGTCACTCTCCAACCATTAAGGGAGAGAAGACTGAGATTCCTGTATCAAGTTCTGTATTTCTAGAGAAAAAGAAAATGCTTCTCTGTGGCTCACAGAGAGACTGTCAGAAGCAATGAAGAATTGGAATTTCTACAGGTTTCTCTTCCATAAGCTTAGCAAAGTTTATCAGAAAGTATGTTCTGATATTCTCTTCACACTATTCTGTTGGAACTCTACTTCAGGATGTAGAGTTATTTATGACTCACTCGAAACATTCACTCAGTGCTGCTATTACCCTTTAACTAAAATAATTGTATTCCTTTTCCTCAAATTCACTTCCCTCAAGTGTACTTACAGACAAATATAGTTTATTCTGCCTTAGAATTGAGAACACACTATTCAGATTGTGATTCCATACTACTTCTAACATAAAACCTCACCAATTTCTCAGCTAAGTATACCTATCTTCATGTCACACAGTCAGTGGAGGTGATTGTCCTGCTCTGCACTGCACTGGTGAGGCCTCATCTTGAATATTGTTGTAGTTTGGGGCACCACAATATAAGAGTGAAATTAAGCTGCTAGAGAGTGTCCAAAGGAGGGCAATAAAGATGGTGAAGGGCCTTGAAGGGAAGCCGTATGAGGAGCAGCTGAGGTCACAGTCTGCTCAGCCTGGAGAAGAGGAGACTGAGGGGAGACCTCACTGCAGTCTACAACTTCCTTGTGAGAGAAAGAGGAGGATCAGGCATTGATCTCTTCTCTCTGGTGACCAGCGACAGGACCTGAGGGAATGGCCTGAAGTTGTGTCAGGGGAGATTTAGGTTGGGTATCAGAAAGAGGCTCTTCATCCAAAGGGTGGTTGGGTACTGGAACAGCCTTCCCAGAGAAGTGGTCACAGCATCAAGCCTGAGAGAGTTCAAGAAGCATTTGGAGAATACTCTTAGGCACATGGTGTGACTCTTGGGGATGGTCCTATGCAGGGTCAGGAGTTGGACTTCATGATCCCTGTGGGTCCCTTCCAAGTCAGCATAGTCTGTGATTCAATTGAAAAATATTATTTCATTATTTGTTCCAAAATGAACAATAATCAATGGTCACTTTCAAATTCATGTCTGAATTTCTCTGAACAGCACCTTTGCTCCTACAAAACAAGCTGCCCTTTCTTCACATAGATCATCTCATGTAATAACCATTCCAACTCTCTTTAGTATCAGTGATTTTATACTGACACAATTTGTTGATTGTCTCTTCCAGTTCTTCTGTCTGTATGTAGTGATGTAGTGATCGGTCATCACTCTTTTTATTAGACCTTTGCTCCTGATGAATATTGGCATTTCTTCCTCTGTTCTTTACCTACAGGTTAACTTTTCCTTCCTCCTCGCAACTCCTCAGCGCTGCTGCTGCTTTTCCTTAGGTTTTGGGTTTGTTTTTTTTTAACAATAAAGCCCATCTTGATCTTGCTTCTACGTTTGTGCACTGTAAACCCCTTCTTTAATTTAGCTGCTCCTGTACAACAGTATTCTCCTCTCAGAATCTCAGATAACCTTCACTTGCATTTACAATTTCTGGAGTTTTGCTTCTAGAACCTCTACAACAACATTTCTGCAACAAGAAGCTCTAGGGTGATATAGAATGCATACTTTCTAAATCTGAACATCTTCACTGTTTGTACTAATTTCAGTATTCCTATTATTGCCACTATTTGCCATCTTCCTGAAAGCAAAATTGGACAAATCTTTATGAAACTCCCTGTTCTGCTGATTTCAATTGTTCTGCTTGCTGTGTTCACTTGATTTTCTTAGTTGTCTGCAGAAACATACAAAATCAAACCATTTCTGTCAAAATATCACATGGTCTCAGTATATGAAAAGCACAAAAATTCCTTATGAAAACAGAAAGGTATATCACAAGAATCCTAGACAAGGCACTCTTCTGAGCTGGTCTTACAAATCTACATTACATGAAAGCCTATGATAAAGGGTAAATCTCATGTGAAGGATGTTCTGGGCACTTTTGACTGTTCCAGCTGGTCTCTGCTTCACAGAGAAGCCCCAAGATTTCTCTAGACTGTCTTGACTTCCTGAATAGTCTCAGACAGTTGATATTTTATCTTAAAGCAACCCAACAGAAAATTTTTAGACTCCCAATTCCCAAATAGCTTCTCTTTCGCAAAAAACCAGACAGATAAAAACCTTCAGGATAGGTGAGATCCATTAATCAACCAGTAGCATGCTTTTTCTCTTCTTAAAACATAAAAATACCACAGCTCTGTGGATATTTTCTCTCACATTCTTGTTAAGGAAATGATGGGTGCCCTGCTTGACTCCCTACTCAGCCACTTTCTGACAGTCAGACAAGTTTTCCTTACCAGTTTGACCTCAGGTTTCCCCTAGCAGAGTCTCAGACCTGTGGTCCCTTTAAGCAATTTTATCATGATGCAATTACACAAAACCAGCTTGAGCTGGGTACATTCTCCTTAACATCCTCTACAGCTATAAAACAGAAATTTATTTGACTGGAAAAGGAAAGTCCCAGTGGGACATAACATAAACCAAACAGGGCCAAGATAATGGTTTCTAAAGTCATGATGTGTGTCTGGAAAAACAATTGGAGGTGATTTTCTTAAGTCTTCCTATTTGTCTTAATCTGAATAAATTAGATTGATAATAGGATATGTTCATGAACTGTCACATTTTCTATAATGAGATACACTGTATACTTACTACTTGTAAGTGGTGTCGTAACTCCAAATCCACTGACAGAAGTGCTGTGCTATATTTGATTAGTAGGTAAAATGCATAAGTGAATATAGACACATGTCCTGGTTTAGGTTTTTTGCTGCTCTTGCAGCAAGGGGGTTAACAGCTCAGCTCTTGCCTGGGCCTCAGTCGCTGCCATGGCATTCAAGGTTATAGAGATAGGGATGCCTCTGTGAATAATTATATTTGGGAGAAAAGGAAAAAACCTCAGTAGCAAGATGTAGTGTGCCGGAACAGAGCCTGTGTGGAGCGGCTGGAAGCCTGAAGGCCCCCCCAGGCCTACTAGAGAAGGGGTAGGAATGTTCTTCCAGGCATCCCGCTGCTGCTCGTGGAACGGACGGAACATGGTGCAAACCTATGGAGAGAGAGAGAGGAACCAGTGGTGCAGAATCCGAGGCTTCGACTGAAGATGGAGAATCATGCTGCAACAGCTGCAGATGTTTTTGGGAGCCCAGAAACACTTGGCCACTGGAGCTGAGCTTGGCAGAGATCCTTTGGACAGACATTTTGTGACAGAGTTGCATTGTGGTAGGATCTGAACTGTGTACTTTGGGTGGGCTCATTATGACGCAGCAAAAAGCCTGTACTTAAAAGGCTGCATCCTGTGATGTGACTCTTGGACAACAGAGAATGGAAGAACTGTCATCCAAAAGGGTCGAGATCTCACTTGGGAAAGGGTCATGAAAGACTTTTCTTCTCGTGAGAGAGAGAGAGAACTTTATGGAAGGGCAGAGAGATGGTTCCTACCCTGGATCTGGTCAGAAATACCAACTTGCCTGGTTTTACCCCTATCCCTGTTCCCCCTTTGTCTCCTGGTCGAAAAAGGGAATATGAGATCTGTTGTAAGAGAAGGAGGGGTGGGGAGAAGAGGTGGCCTTTAAATGATGCTTCTCACATAAGCTTTGATCTTGTTAGTTAATAAATAAAACCTTTATACTCTTCACTGGTAGTTTGCCTTGCTTTTGCCTGTGACCAGTTTTATTTTCCAGTTTTTTTCCTCCAGGAGAGGTTGTGGGTGAATCTCTGGCATCCAGCCAGGGTCAAACCACAACAACACGTAAGTGAATATAGTGCATATGTTTTAAAACTTACACATAATACTAGCAGGTAACTAGCACTACGATAACATTGAAGTCTCTTTATAGTTACAGATTAAGTTGGTATATTACATAGCTTGAGATTGTCATGCTAAAAAGCTGAAAATTGGAGGGGAAAGAAAGCAGTACATGTAGAGTCATTTCACAGAGGAACCACATGCTGAAACTTGACTGATTGCTTTCTAAGATAAATTTAACTCAAATGCAATTTGAGCTACAGTACTTACTGCTTTTGTCAAATAATTTATCGTTTTCAGTAAAAAAATATTTACTTTGGTAATTAAATTTTGTACCCTTATCTCCCCATGCTTTTTTCCTTTCTGTTTGGTTCACCACTCTGAAAGATGATCTTTGTCCCATATAGACTTCCTCCAAACCTATAAATCGGCCTTAGATTTTGGACAGGCTCAGCTTTATCATCTCTTGCACAGTGGCTCATTACTTCTTGAATAGCCACCCTTGTCACTATGAGGCAGGTCAATGTACTTAGGCATACCATTGATCAAACCTCCCCAGTAATGTCAAAGTTCCTACAGCTGGGAGATTCACTGCCTCCCTCTTTTTAGTCTGTTGAGATAGAAATGGACTCAGACTCTGCAGAGAAGAGTTTGCAATTCTTTCTTCTCTTTAGAAGAGCCAAGCAGGTGTTGGCTCACAGGAAGGAGAAAAAAAATGCTTAAATGCTAAAATGCTTAATATTATGCTGGCCACTTATGGGCATGGTTCTAACTCTCAGGAGTCACAAAGAGCAATGACAATGAGGGAAATTCTAACTACTTGTAATTACAGACAAACACTGCTGTAGATTTAAAAGACTTCTGTCTCTCCTGGGCTGTGAAGGTTGTGTCTTCTGGTGTAGGCAACAGAACCTTCCTTTGCCTTTGCCTTTAAAAGACACAAAATCTACTGTTCTATCTCTATTTCATCTACCTTACCAAGGGGAAAGAAAAAAGGGGAGAGAAAAAGGGAAAAAAAACCCCCAAACAAACCAATAAACATATCAAAAGAAGTTGACATATCTGAAGGAGGAAGGGAGAGAGATGATTGCAAGGATTTTTTTCCCTTTTTAATAAGCAATCTGCTGAAAATAGAATCAACTGTATATTTATTTATGCTGAATTTGTCCTTTTCAGTAGGGAAAACAAGTGCTCTGACCAAAACCATCCACAGCTACAGTGAATTTGGATTGCACATATGTGTTTTATCTTTTTCAGGAAGAAACTTTGCATCTCGTTTCATGGGCCTGTTGCCTGATATGTCAATACTGAAACTAGGTATCACAGACTATTGATTTCACTAGGCCTACTAATGTGAATTAGGAGATGAGCTAGTGGTCCCAAAGGCACTGAAGCGTTCTGTGATACTTATGTGCTGGCACTAATGCATCATACAGACTAACAACTGACTTTTTTTCCAGAAAGTGTGAGAAAGTGATGCATCAGCTTGCTAGTTTTGTGACTACTGCCATTTTTCAAGTGAAGGTTGTGGATAAATTCTGCTCTGCATAATGTGGATGTAAATGCATAGCATCTCCATGAAATACATAGTATCTCCACAGAAACCAGTAGATGGTATGAATGGAAGTCAACTTCAGTCTTGAAGTTTTGACTCTTTTTTTAGCAGTAATATTGCACTAGAAAATCCCACTGAGGATTTCTGAGCATTATTAACTTCTCCAAGTATTTATTCCAAAGCCATGCTGAAAATCCTACAGGACAATGACTGTGCTTTATGGAATAGGAGTCCTACCCCTCCTTCCATCCCACACATCAAGCCTCATAACACCCTCGTAGAGGAGGGGCACCATGCAATATGGCCACACACTGTTATCTCATCAGCCTCCTTCCTCCTTCAAGAGGTCAATTCATGGATTTTCAGCAATGATCCTACTTCACTTTCCAGAGAAGCTGGAACCAGCTTTGCTGCCTAAGATGTTTCAGTCTTCTCATAATATCTGCAACAAATGACATTAGTCAGAGATTCCAAGACCACAAATCTCGATAAGTTCCTAATGGATGTACTGAACATAAATCTCTCATGGAAGATTATGTCTTTTCATATTACGAATAGCAAGAATTTCCACATGTAAAAACATGACAGGAGTTTCTTTTCCAACTAAATACTTTCTCAAAAATATTAAGTCAGATGCTGAATTATAATACTATTTCTCCCCAGCAAAACCTTTAGAGAGACAGATGACTACCCTCTGATTACCAATGACTCTACTAATAAAAGACAGAAAATTCTATTCTAGTAAAAACACCCACTCAAGGCCAGCAATATGTTTTTGAGAAGGCAACTGTAAGTACCAGCTTCATTTAGATTGCGTTAGTGTAATTAAGCAGAACCCTTACACATTTAAAAATCAATAAGTTCTTCATTTTCAGTCTAAATGTATTTAGAACCTAGAAGTATTCACTCACTAGTATGAGATTACTGAAATGGACCTGATACCAAATGCATTTTGTGCAGACCTCATCTCAACACTACAAGTACAGTCTCGAGATTTTCTTATTTTTGTGACAGAGCTTGTGCATTCTATAGAAAATGGGCCCCAACACTTAAGTAGAAACAAGAGTGCACTCAAGTAATTTCCAACCATAAGAATACCACACACAGTGCATGTTTGATCAGGAAAGCTCAACTCAGCAGAACTTAGTAAGAACACCGTGCTAACAATTAACGGAGAGTAAGCCTAGGATATTTATAAGACACATTTCCACACCTAGTGATTTCTACCCAAAGTAGTGTTACTTTGTGGTCAAAGACATTGCAGTTTTAATATAAAGATTCCTCCTGTTATCACAGCATTTCACCAAGAAGATAAAATGCCACTATTTTCTACCCTGAATTTTATGTAATCCTGCTGAGTGGCTAGAAGAATGGATCCATTAAGAGGTTAAGACAAGGATCTACTTGCTTCCTCCCTGAAAAGGGTAGTAGGAAAATACTGGTCCATACTGACTTAAGTTTGGCACGGATCTCTCACTGAAGAGAATAATATAGTGAGGTAATAGAAGCAAGCTAGTATAAGTAAGGCCTTTTCTCAAGAAGCCATGACTTAGATGACCTGAGTAAATATTAAGTTGTTAACTCTTTGCTTTCAAGGATCAGGATTTGTTAATCTTAAAAGCAAATTCGGCCAAAATACTTTCTTATGGAGTGATTTTTAAAGTAAGGCAGGTGGTGGGTTGATATGGTGATTGTTAACTGTGTAAGTTTCACAGATTCACAGTTTATTCTGAGTTGGAAGGGACATGCAGGATCATCTAGTCCAACTCCCCCAACTAGACCATGTCACTGAGCTCCTCATCAAGTCTTCTCTTAAACACCTCCAGGGACAGAGACTCCACCACCTCCCTGGGCAGTCCATTCCAATGAGAGATCACTCTCT
>WEKX01009921.1:89613-112515 GCA_013390025.1 Pitta sordida | reverse complement strand
CTCATCCATATCATCAATAAAAACATTAAGCTGTACTGGGCCTAGCACTAATCCTCGTGGGACTCCACTAGTGACCGGCCGCCAGCTGGATGTGGCACCATTTGCAAAAGACTGATAATGCAGCAAAAAGGAAGAGGAAATATCCAGCCCAACACTTTGACATACTAAATTTTAAGTCACTTTGGTGGACTGAAGGTCCAATTTCACTATATAGTTCGTAATGCATCAAGCAGCATCCACAACAGACAACTTACTCTGTGTGCTTCATTGATTTCTCTTGTATTTACTCTTGTGCTCCCCATAAAAAAAATGGCTCATGGATTTTAACCAGTAGAAAAGTAACCTTAGAAACATCTTTTCTCTTGGTTTATTTTCTTGAAATAACGTATCTTGGAATCAGAAAAGCATTAGTGATGGCCTCAAGGAGAATGGGGGTGGTCCATGGATAGTCCAATTGTCTAAATAGCAGTATTGTTACTCAACTCTATAGTCAAAACTACATCTTAATTTTCTGCAATTTTTTTTGTGTAATCTCCAGTCTACATTATCACTGTATGTCAGGATCTTATTAATAATTGAATCAGGACTTATTAATATTCAGAACAGGAAATACTGACTTTTATCTTTCATGTTCCTGGTATCATAAAATATATTAAAACTATAGTGTTCATATCTTAGATGGTGCCTAAAATCATTTAACATTGACAGATTCCTCTGAAATCCAGGTCACTGAGCTACTGCTATTCAGATCACTGCAGGATATTAGAAAAAGTAAAGGGAAGCTGATAACATTCAAAAAGAGAAACGGTTTCTATGAGCTCAAACAATTCTATACACAGTTTATCCTTTCCTTCTTTAGCACTTTTGCACAGCTTTTTGCTCTCCACATTTGAAAGAACTGTTGCTCTAATCTTGTTCCTGTTTTTCACAGCAGGCCTACACAATCCCTCCTGCTGTCTGCAAAGAGTTACCAAATTGGACCTATTACATTGTTCCCGTATGCAGAATGACACGCAATCAGTAAAAACTCCTTTTGTTTATACCGCTAATAACAGATGTTGCTCTGCTACATCACACATGCTGTTTAATATTATCAAAACAATTATTCATTTATTCATATTTGTGCAGTGTGTGCAAGCTGGCATTTCAGATCTTGCAGACACGGCCTTCATAAATTCATAAACAAAAATGCATGTCATATATAATAAATTACCCCCATTCCTGTCACCATTTTTAATCTTATATTTAAAAATTTGATCCTAACTTTATTGTTTGTGCATGGACAAAGGAGTGAGAGACAAAACTCTGTGCAAGTGGAAAAGCTACTGGAATAGTGAAGGTCCCCTTCCTACAGGGAGCTATTGTATGTGCATCAAAAGAAGTAAGCTTTGCTTTGTCAGGGTCCAGAGACAAACATTCTGGTGTAAGTTCATGCTTCTTCCCTTTATCCTCTCAGTCCTCCTCCAAAAGAAAAACACAAGGAGGAAAAGCAGTTCAAGAGTTGGTTTGATTCATTTTGATTGAATTAACAAGGGTTCATTTTAATTGAATTAACTAGTGGGATAACAGCATGACTGAATTTTAAAGTATAATTAAAGGATTCATCTTCTACTTAATGACAATTGGATAGAAAATTACCTCAGAACAGACGCTGCACACGTCTGATTCCCCATTATAGATGTGCTTTTTCAGGTAACACGGCCATTAAAATATCTTCTATACATGACACAAGGTTCGGAAAAAAACTTACCAGTTTAAAGAAAATTCATTTATGATCTTGTACCTGTCAAACATTTACATTCTTTATAAGGAATGCCATCATTTGCTTTCATTAAGATGTAGGATATCTTGGGTTTTTATAAATTAAAAGAAGTTAATAAGGATTTTTTTTAAACAAAAAAAGTCTTTTTTGCACATACAAATGTGCAGTATGTATATGGTTCTGGTAGTATGTTTGTGTTCTAAACAAGTATATTTCCTTCATTTGTTTGGCAGAAATCAGTTTTTCATACTTATGCGGTAAAACAATATTTTACATTCCCTACTCTTTCAGCATCACCTTCACTGGAAAATGAGACAAACCGACCCTTACAGGCATATAGTAGTTAAACAAAAGTTAAGGGAGAAATGTATCCATGAAGAGAATGATTTGAAGCGAGCAGAATCTGCTTCTTCAGGCCTGAAAGTAATAGCTTTTCCTAGAAGTACATTCATAAAATAATTATCAGGTACCTGATACTCTTACTCTTTGTAGCTGCATGATATGGCTCAAGGTAGACAGAGGTGACTAAGGGGAGAACTGAACAATTTTTATCAACTTCCTGTTTCTTTGGAGTTCAACTTGAAGGATCTGGGTTATATATTGAGTACATTATTGAAAATAATAGTTTCACTACAAGTTGGGTTTCAGTTTGTTGGTTTGTTGGGTTTTTTTTGGTGCTCGCTATGAATGGTTTTTCTTCATCAAATTGTTCACTTGTAGAAACAGTAGAAACTCAGGATCTTTCACAGGATCACAGGATATTCTGAGTTGGAAGGGACCCACAAGAATCATCTAGTCCAAATTCCAAGCAAGTTTTCATTCACTTTCATACTACATTAGACCTGTAGCCACTGTAGATTAATGTCTTTCCTTTGAGACTGACAAGTCTTAAGGTCTGTAGTGCCTAGAGTGTCTAGTGTTTGCAGTCATCTGAGACACCATACTGTCACCCAAGACAAAATCATGTAGCCAAGATGACTGAAAACAAACCTCAAATATCATAGAAAAAAGTAAACTTGAATAGTTCCAAGAGCTATTATTATTCATCACATGTTCATGCCAAACACTTTCGAGGATTCTCAGTTTCAATCTTCAAAGATTATTTCCACAATGTAATCATAGATTGGGTGGAAATTATGTTTATTGCTTTAGAAACATTAACCATCTTGAAGGGTGACTTCCTGTAAAATCTACTTTCTCAATTCAATCTTATTTCATGCACTTTTATCATGTTCTCCTTTAATCATTTAACATAATAATATTTTAGTCCTTGAAGCAGAATTTTTTCCATACCAATATCTTGTTCTTATCTATCTTCAATCAACCTGCCTATTTTTGCAGTGTGCTTTGCCTGATAAGATACCGGTCTGAAGCAAGAAGTATCGGTGACAATATAAACGATATTTTCTGTATTACTCATCCCACTTTTTATGCCCCTCAGGAATTTATTTGTTTCTTTTCAGAACAGCTATACCTGGAGTAAAAGTTCATGGTGAACAGTCCATAATATTTCCCTTCTCCTTTTTCAGTAACACATTTGAGCAGTATGTATTTTTTCATTATACGTATGTGACTACCATGGAATACTGCTTAACCCATTGTTAAAGACAAGATCACACACGTAACATTATTTTCATAGCTATGTATTCCTCAGCTGGCTTTCCAGTCATCATCAGGGATGTTGTCTGCCATTGTGTTGACCACTTTTGCAACTTGATTCACTCCTTTTAAATTCTCTTCTGGCCTCTCCAGATTTAACCAAATGTATCTATCTGGGTTATTCACTTTTTTTTTTTTAATTTGGTATTCACTTTGCAATTTGTAGATCATTATGAACATGTTAAACAGTGATCCTTATACAGAACCTTTAAAAACCCATCTGTTAACCTTTTACCGTGAGGAACATGACCATGCACTTACTGCTGCTATACCTGCACTTACTGTTGCTATATCCTTATCGAAGCACTCTTGACATGGCCTGTGATTATACATGTGGTGTTTCAGGGAGAAATCAAGCAAATATCTACTGATGGATACTTTTAAATTGTAGGAAATGTTACTAGTGCATTGAATGAGCTGCTTCTCTCATAACTGAGAGAAAATACCTGAAATACAAACGATATCCAAAGAGTATGATCTTCCAAAGAGTATGAAAGACTGTCCATCTAGTCCATATAGGTTGGACTCGATGATCTCTAAGGTCTTTTCCAACCTTACTGATTCTGTGATTCTGTGATTCTGTGATCTAGTAATGACACAGTTGAATGTGAATTTGCTTACAGGGAAAAAATTGTATCTGCATCCTAGTTTTCCAGCACTCTCATTGTTCTTTTTTTTCCATGAGAATGGAAAGAACTTGAAATCCCTTAAGGTTAATTCCTCTGTGTTTCCTGTATTCAAATGTAGCTCTTTGACAACTTTTCATTGTAATGTCTTTTACAATACATCCAAATAACATATGTCAAATACATTTATTGACAATGATTAGCAAAAAATTGTTGGATGTGTGAGATGAAAAAACAAATCAAGTTAGTATTTTAAGCATCAATAAACTATAGGAGTCCACAGACATATGAATTTAAAATAAAGAAATGCTTGGTTAAGCAAACATCATCAAATGATAGGGCTGCTTCAGGACACAGTTTAAATAGAATACATATGTCCACAAAAGATATCATAGATGAGGGGATTATCAAATTTCCAACTCTGAAAAATGGCTATAATAATAGTGATACTGTTCCACATGCCCCAGAGATCTGTATGTATAATAGTCTTTAAAGGTGGGCAGGTACTATTATAGTCATACTACAGGCAGGGAAATTGAGTCATAAAGAGGTTAAATAAATGTTGCTCAGAGTTAAACATGAAGTCAGGAGAGAGCTTCAAAGAAAAAAGAAATTTCCTGTATCGCTCACTGAGGTGCTCACCAAATTTAAGCACAACAGTTGCTGTACCAACTTCTGACCATCCAAAGGATTGTCCCACCTTTCCATGACTTCGGCCACATTTACCTCAAGCTAAAACTATTTGAATTTGCCCCATTAAGCTTGTGTCACTCTATTTCTTATCTCTTCCAGAAGTTTTCATTCCATTAGTACCTCACTGCCGGAAAACTATAAAGCTTCTTCATCCAATAAAATGAACACTTCACAATAAATAATCTTTTAATGTCCACCTCCATCATGTCATATGAAAAATGCACCCAATCTAAACTTCACCTTAGAAAAACTATGAGATGCAAATATTGATCATGGCAAGTATATGAACTTAAAATTCACCTCATTATGAAGATTTCGTTTGAATTTTACACCAGTTAAAATGTTACTGACACATAAAATGCTGTTCTGCTTACATGGAACCTGTTGTTAATTTAATGTTGATATTACTGATTTTTTTTTCATCCTGGGACCATGCAGATAAGAGTATAAGGTCAGACCAACACTAAAATTCTAGCTGCTGATTTTAATTCTGCCTTGACTTGTTGACAGCAGCCATTGATATGAATCTATCACTAACCCTTTTTTTGCTACCACTGCTAGAACATTTCTTTTATAATGGGACTCTCAGAGCCTAACCAAAGGCCATGGTTTTTCAGTTCCCATAATAAAAAGCATTCATTAAACTCTTTGGTTAATGTATCTCTTTTTATTTGAGAGTTTATTAACAATTATGCACATCAAAAGACAATTTTAGAATTGCAGAGGAACTGCCTCTCTATCTAGATTTATGGGAATCAGCTCTAAAATGAAAGAAAATAACTCTCCAGGGGTTGGTCTATATGATCTTGTGGGTCCCTTCCACAGAATCACAGAATCACAGAATATTCTGAGTTGGAAGGGACCCACAAGGATCATCAAGTCCAACTCTTAAACGGCACCACTGCCTCCCTGGTGGGAATCAAACCCTGGTCTCCCACATGAGAGGCGGGGACACTCACCACTGTACTAAAGTGGATTTTCACCTAAACTCGGAATATCACAGGTTCACAGGTTCACAGGTTATTCCTGTGATCCTGTGATCCAGGAGTGATATTCGTGCAGTCAACAGTCTGGAAATTACAGAAAAACTGGTCAAAGCCAAAATATTAATATATATAATATTGGAAGTTTTTGGGTTCTACTAACTGATCAAAAAACACTTCCTGAGAGACTTTAGCTGCTTATGCATTGTTCCTCTTAAAGATCCCAGCATAAGAGTGAGGTCTAACTAGAAGTACATGATCCCACTCATCTCTAAAGGCATCCAACACTCTCTGGGCTCGTCCATTCAACCAATTCCTAACCCAAAATAAAATACTTCTAACCAGTCCAGGCTCCAAGAGTTTCTCCCGAAGCTTATCATGGGAAATAGTGTCAAAGGCTTTGCTAAGATCCAAGTACACAACATCCATGGCCTTTTTATTGTCAACCTGGTGAGTTACCAGTTCCCAAAAGGAGATCAGGTTGGCCCGGCAAGACCCCCCTCTCCTAAATCCTTGCTCACTCGGTCTAATGTCATGGTTATTTTGCACGTGTTGTGTAATAACACACAGGATTATCTGTTCCATGACTTAGTTCTAAGGTTGTTCTAGGTTTTGTTTAGACTTTAATGTTTACCTTATCTGGTAAAGATAAAAATTTTTAAGCAAACTCAGGGGCTGTTGAGCAACTAGAAATTTATAGCTTTAGGAATTCTGGGAAAGCAGGAATACAAACCTTGATGCCTCACAAATGCCTACACTAATTCTCCAGTGCAGTTTACACTCCCTCTAAGAGTCTGTTCCATGCAGAACTGTGCTGTTCTGCCTCAGGGGGTTTCAGTTTCTCCAACTATCAGGTATTTTCTTTCAGCTACAGTATTAACTGTATTTCTGGACTAGAATCTTAACTTGTATAATTTTAGATTCTTTCACTGAAACCAAAGGGTATTTCTCAGTAATCAGCCAAAGAGTTCATCACTGGAACTGTAGCTTTTACTCATTGAGAACAACCAGGAACTCAGGAAGAGCTCAAAATGCAGAAGTAAGCAATCTTTTTACAGCTACAAAAGGACTAGATGTAGTATACAGGAAGATAGGTGGGTATGAATAGCTCATTAATTGAATAAAACTCTTGGCAAAACCAGTGAATAAGAATAATGCTCAACTTCTTGGTTGTAATCATATATAAAACAACTTTGATACTGATGCATGCCATTTAGTATTTGCTAGTGGTAAAGGAGATATTAGGTCCACTGTATGTGTGACATTTGTAAAATTACATTTGTAAAATAACATCACAGCAAAATGTAATCACAAAAGTTACCCTCTCTGGAGAAGTCAAAAATTAGTTTCTCAATAACAACTGTGAATCATGCTTGGCTAATGGGGTCATCGTGTAATAACAATACACAACAGATATTATCCTGAACCTTGAACAAGTCTTGCCTTGTGGTATGACCAGGAAAGTCATAGAGCACAAGGAAAATCAAAGCTAATCATTGTGTTGTGCATCAATACCATTTCTCTGTCCTCCCACTCTTTGTCTCCTCAGATCTCAACATTCACATTTGTGCATTCTCTCTCTTCTTTTTTTCCTTCATCCTATCATTCTGCCCTGTGATATATGCTAGTGATAGGGACTTTCATGAGTTAATTTCTTAAATTACTTCAGTCATAATTTCCATTTGTCCTCCCAATCTTTGCTCCTGGCAAGTGCGTTTTTGTATCCAAGATGTCAAATAGTTCCATTTGGGTTCTACTGGAGCTGAAACCTCTGTCTTTTTAGAGCTTTTTTTTCCTATTGAGAAATCGGCAAAGGAATATGACCTTTACAAAAGAAGGAAAGATCTCCAAAATCAGAACAAAATTGCTCTAAGTTTTCTTAGTAGGAAAAATGTTTATAGTGATATTTTGAAAATGTGCTTGTAAATCAAACTTGTTAAAAAAATGTAAAAGTCAATGCTGTTTATTAGTTAATTTGAAGAAATTGTGTTACATACAATTGAGTATTCTGAAGGGTTTANACTGGGCCCCTTCCGGCTCGGAGTGGCCTGCTAGACTGTGAGGGATCTAGGTTGGTGTTATGCTCTGGGATGTGCTCTCGGTCTCTGTATGGGTGTTAGGTGGTGAGTTGGACTAGATGATCCTTGTGGGTCCCTTCCAACTCATAATATTCTGTGATATTCTGTGATACAGTTGAGTATTCTGAAGGGTTTTTGAAAAGTCCAACTTTCCTGTGAGGTTTTAAAGCCCTTTAGACTGACAATGGAAGAAAAATTATTTTCAGTCACACAAGCCAGTTCAACTGAATAGACTTTACAAAGATAACAACACGCAATTGAAGTACATATGCATTTCCAGTATAATTTGCTTTCTATCCCACATTATAAAAAAAAAAAAGAGATGATTTTGTACCAAGTGTTAATTAATAGTATCTTCCTGTTTCTTTCCTTTGTTCTGTTTCCTTTACAAAACACAAATAAGCTATAATAATATAGTTCAGTAGTCTGGTATGTTTGTGTGCATGCCTGAACACACACTCATCTGGTCATACAGAAATTACAATTGTGATTACTGCTGCTACAGAAATTGGCATGGCTAATTCCTAAAATTCTTCGAACGTATTTTACATGCTTTTAAAAATAAACCAAAGGAAGAAGACTGTAAGGGAATCGGAGAAGCAGAAGAAAATAAATAATCCCACTAGCATTAAAAAAAAAAATCTTAAAAGAAGACAGAGATGCTGTAAAGACAAAAAATGTTGATACAGAAAATCCAGAAGTGTCTATGACCAATGTGCTATCTCTTCATATTGTGCTCATAGACCACCCATTGAACATGATGCTCAGCTACAGGCTCTTTGCCATGGCTAGGATCCAGTTTCAAGATCCATTAGCGCTCCTTACCTCTTGAAACTTCTTCTAATCAGCTACTCTTCATGATAAGGAAATTGCGCATTAATTTGTTCAATAGAATATAAAATGAGACATACCAAGATTGCCCTTGGCAGCAGTCGTGTGCTGATCTATGTTAACAGTTCCCTAATTTCATTTGTTGTTCAATGTTACTCCACTTTGTCTTGCAATCCATGGTACTCATAACGAAAGAAAGCAGCAAGTCACACCTTCTCTGGCATTTCTAATATAAAAAGAGCTCTGGGTGTAATGGATCAACTGTTGCAAAACAACTTCTGGGAAGAAATTCATGGCTGATGTTTGAGTAACTAAGGTGATGCAGCTAAATCACTGTCACTATCTGTTTAGCAGATGAATAGTTGACCCATGTATTGAAAGTGGTACTGGGGGTTTATATTTATTCAGTGCTGTCACTAAATATTCTAATCTGTGGTGTGTGTAGTTTGGTTTTATTTAATGAACGCTCATTGAGTAGATGAGATAGAAAAAGATCTGTAATGTTATATGATAGGAGGACACAGAGGTACTGTGTTAATGTAAGAACATATTAAAAAAATGTTCCTCCTCAAACCTAGTAACCTCCTGACAACTCTTTCTGCTTTAGCTAGAGATTGATAAAGCCACCAAAGCAAATCCCTAGGAGAAAGCTGAAGTTCCATAAACCGGTATTTCCTGCTGCCTTAAAACTCCCAAGCCATTTTCTATGGTATCTAGTGGTGACCTCTTGTGAAGAGAGAAGATCAAGACTTTCCTAAAGTAGATATTGGCTTTTGAAAAACCATTTTCTGCTCTACCTACCACCTGAAAACACATCTGGGGCTAAGGGCTTCAAATCTCATATCCATCTCTTCTTTCTGACAACAGAATTGTTACCACTAATTAAAGATAATTCTAGAAATCTCCTCAGGCAGAAGTGGCCAATTGGAGAGGATTAATAGTCTGGACCCTTACCTTCTTTTACACTGCTCTATTTAAAAGTCCTGTGCTCTGCATCCATACTGGTGATGCCCAAAGTACAATGCACAGAGGCACAAGATCTAAGATGCTTCCAGCAAGGCCCAGAAGAGGAGCTGTCAAACTTGCTTCTAAAAATAAAGGGTGATAGGATGGAGGTTCATAGATTATTTTATGTAAAATAAGACAGCTCATTCTCTTTCTCAGTGAGTCGTGGACAGCTATTAGTCTGCAGTATATTGGTCTTTAATTAGCTGGAAGAAGAACATGATTAGAGAGTATGGGAAAGAACAGAAAAAAAAAAGTTAAGTTTTTCTCAATAAGTTTTTCATTTTAGGAAATCCCTGAAGATTTTTAGGATCATAGTGTTAATTTAAATATCTAGAACACTCTGTCTTATGCTCCCTTGAATGGCAGGAATTTGTTTTTAGAGAAAATATACAATGAACAGGGTTTTATATCTTGCATTTTAAAACTGTATTTCCAAGTTAGATATAAAAACTTCCCTCCCCCCCCTCCCGGTTTTGTGGGGTGTTTATTTGTTTGTTTGTTGGTTTGTTTGTTTTTCTTTGGGGTTTCTTGTGGGCTTTTCGTGTGTTCATTTTTTGTGGGGGGTTTGGTTTGTTTTTTGTTGTTGTCGTTTGGTTTTTTAATGCCTCAGATAATTTTGGAAAGCATCCCTGCTGGGTGCCTTGCAAGCTGCCTACTCCTCTCATGTATAAAGTTCATACCTTTTGTGAAGTTGGTTTAAATTCTGACAGACTGGCCTCCAAGCTGGCACTCTGAATGCTAGTGACCAACATGGGAACTAGCACTTTCCCAGCCGTCTGTACAGAACTGGTTTGAGCAGTCCCTTCTGGGACATGCCAGCCGTGCTTCCAGAAATCCTGTTGGAGTGCCACCTTTCGGGATGCCTGGGGACCACGCAGCTGCTCCACACCAGGAGGACTTCACTCAAAATAAAAATGACAATAATGCACTTTTTCCCACCTGGAGATGCACATAGCAGTGATCATGCCATTTCCTGCTCAGAAAAGCTCCGTTAGGACTTTTTAATAAAATTAAACATTTAAAATGTTGAAACTGGATGTGATTTGTCTTTTGGCCATCTGGAATCACAACCTGTCCAGATCAGATGCATGTATCCAGAGCATTCTTAGTCCTGCTGTTGGCTCTCTGCCGCCTTGCTGATTCCAATGAGATTTACCATACACAGGGACTGTTGCTTTTGACTTTTTTTTTTTAACTCACCCCTTTCCTTCTGCGCTCTCTATGTCTGAACTTTTAGACTGCATTATTTGGTCTTACACTTGACAGACTGTATAACCTCTGCCCAGGGTCCCGTCCCTCCCTTTAATACATTTTTGCTTTAGCTGCAATGGCACACATGTGAGACTTCAACAGTTCTGTCATCTATAAATCATCATAACAATTTGTGCGCTTCTCTTGCAGCTATGGAACTAAAGCTTTCAATTCAATTTTGCTAGTCTTGGGGTGAATTGGCTTTTGGTATACAAATCTATATGAATCATCCAATTCCTGTTAAAGAATAACTTGCACGTTTACCCTTCAGTGTAGCACCAAAGCATCTTAGAATTAACCTAAATTTTCATTTAGGTAATTTGCTGCATTGCTTTACTTTCTGAAATTACCAATTTGCCAAACTTCATTGAAATTGTTCTCTAAAATATTTAACTCCTTTGGGACTCATTGGCCTTCTCAAGTTGAAGTCTTCCCTTGAGCTTGACTGCAACAGGGCACAGTTTAGCAGTCATGTGTATGCAAAAACGAGTTCCAGTTCTGTATTATCTACACAGAAACCCAACCAACCAAAACCCTAAAACTTGGGTTTTTTTACAAAACTTAATAAATAGTCACTTGGAGACCAGAAACAGGAATCTAACAATAGACGTCTACCTTCTTGCCTTTGACATAAAAGACAAAGACAATATTCAGTGGTCAAGTCTCTTCAAAAAGTTAAAAGCTAAATTTTTAAGCTACTCTCCCCTGTGTTGTATAATTTACCTATTTTAAAATTTAATTTGTTTGCTAATACTTCTCCTTCTACAAATCTTTCTTTCTTTACTGTACAAAAAATCAAATTTCGTCGCAGAAATGTTTCATTCAGCCTAGAGTAGCTGTGAACCTCTCTCATATAGATTTCGCAATATGTCATTGAAGTTGATTTTGAAACACTGACATGAATTCTGTCATGCTGTTTTGTAACAGTAACTAACACTTTACCTGACATTCTTTACCTGCAAAAGTCCTTGATTTTCTGTTTCTTCAGAAAATCTTGTAATTTAGTAGAAGCCATCATTGTAAACCAATAATATGCTTTACCTTTCTTTTTCCCCCACAAAATGCAAAAGCATCAAGACCTAAGTGCAGACAGTCCTACATATTTAATCTGAAACTTCACTAGACCGTATTTCTAGATGTTGTGCATTTCTTCTACAGATATTGGAGTATGTACTATCTTGCCAATGTTCCCATTAAATATCTGCTGGGATTTGGCAATAGCTACATTAAAAAACTGTCGGAAGGGTCTCCAAGAGACAGTCCGTCCCTGAAGACAGGATTAACTATATGTTATCATTGCTGACAGATGGCTGTCTAGCACATTCCTGAAGACCTCAGCGGTGGAAAGTCTCAAAACAAAACATTCTTTTTTTCTTAACTTTTCACAGTTTAAAATTTCAGTTTCATTGTCTCTTGTCGTGATTTATTCTATAGATGTAGAATACCTTCTCACTTTTTTACAATACCTTTTCATATTTGAAGGTTTTTTTCATGGCCTTCCCCTGGTCTTCCAATGGGAAAGAAATTTCAGCTCTTTCAATCATAATTCATAGATCATGTTTTCTAAACCTCTGGTAATTTACATTTTCTTCCTTTAGACTGCTGACTTCTCACCATTCACCTTGAGTCTTCTCTGCTAGATGAAGCAGAATGTGTTCATTCTCAAGTCTGGCCAGGCATATTCCTGAGTGAAGATTACCAGCTTCTCAATAACATTATACCTGGATGAGATTCAAAGCAGGTATCTTTCACCCTTGTCTTTAGATTCTTTTCCCATAGACTGATGTTCCTTATCTTTTTTTTTTCATCTGGTAGTTTTTATTTAAGCACAGCTTATTTCACTTTTATGTAGTGAATCATATCGTATTTTTAGTAAAATACCGTCATGACCTTTTTCAATGCTAATGCTGTTTTCCAATCAGTATGTAGTCTTTCCCCCTAGGTAACACCTGTAAAATTCTAAAAATCATGTCTTTTATTCCATTAATTAGATTATTAGTTTACAAAACTAAACCAACAACACCCCACGGGCTTCAAATCAATCTTCCATTTTTGCTCCAAATTAGTGAGTGTGGTGATCCGTCCTGTTGTTCACCCTCTCTCTGACAGTCTGTCCAGAGCACTGTGTACCAGTGAGTTGCCCAGAGCTGGACAGTCAGACTAGAGGGTGACCCAGCACTTGCCATACCCTCACTAGTGGGGCACAGTCCCATGGGGCTGGTAACAGGTTGGTGGATCAGCGGTCTCCAACACAGCAAGTGATGAACCTTGGTAAAAGAAGATGGGAGGAAAGAAGAGGCTGGAGAACGAGCACTGCTGCAGCACTGCCAGGACCAATGGCCCTGGGATGCCAAAATGAGGTCCTGAGTGCTGGGAAGGGGAGTACAAGACTGGCTGGGGATGTCTTTGGATACTGTTGCCCACAGAGCCATCATACATGTTAGATTATCCCATGAGAATGTGGTTTCAGTGCTTTTCCAAGACCTGTTATTGAAGGTGTTAAGTTTGTTTTTTTCAGTATGACTACTAGCAGACACAAATAGTCAATTTCATTGTGTAAACAACACAAGAACACAACCCTGTCCTGAAGCAGGGACCTTGTGATATTTTTTATGTTTCTTTCTTTTTGGTTTCTTTCTTTTCACACTCCTCTCCTCTCTCGGTACAATGTCATTAAAATCCATGGGATATTAAATACCTATGAGCAGGCAGATTATTAGATTATTAATTATTACATTGTAATAGGTTTTACCCGAGCTGGATGCCAGGGGCCTAAACAGTCACAGAATCACAGAATATTCTGAGTTGGAAGGCACTCACAAGGATCATCGAGTCCAACTCTTAAACGACACCACTTCCTCCCTGACGGGAATCGAACACCCAGTGTTCCTCCTGCATGAGAGGCGGGGACACTCACCACTGTGCTAAAGTGCATTTTGCTCAGTACCAAATAACAAATGATACATGAAGAGTGGGTTGGGATAAAGCAGTTTAATACAAGCAAAAATAAAGCAAAGCAAAAGCGTGCGCAGAGGCAAAGCAAAAGAACTAATCTCTACTTCTCATCAGTAGAGGTGTCCATCCACATCTAGGGAAGCAGGTCTCCTATGAGTGATTAGAAGGTAGTCATCGAGATCAGTGAATGTCCTCGCCTTCCTGCTCCCTTCCTCAGCTTTTGTATCTGAGCTGACGTCATGTAGAATGGAATATCCCTTTGGTCAATCTGGGTCACCTGCTCGTGTCCCCTCCCAGAATCACATCCCCAGCTGGGGGGAAGGGACATTAGTGCCATGTGTGCCCAGCTGCCCTTCTGACGGAGAGCATTGCGAGAGCTGCTATGGGCTCACACAGACCCAATACATATACAAAGTCTTACCTCCGGATTCACAGGATTTGTGTCTTGTGAGGGTCCTGCGGAACATCAAATCAGCGAATTTGGGTTGGACATTAATATGGCAAATTATTGCCATAAATATGGCAACTTTGCAACACTGCAACATCCTGGGCCCCCTTACAGCAGCGGGGAACATTGGAGTGGGAGTTTTTCCCTTTAACTTCAGTGGCTACCACAGACAGGAGTGCTTTACCTGTGGCTGTGCATATGCACTTATGCACTGACAAATCCAGGCCAGGAACGGGACCCATGTGGTGCCATGTGTTGCAGTTTAAGACTTCCTCACTCCTGGCAGTGGTGGGCAGCCAGATGCGGCTGGTTACTGTGGCAGTGCAGGAACATGCTGCCCTGTGGCACTATACACCACTCCGTGATTCACTGAGTAAGGATCATGAAAAAAATTTCCGCGGATCTCTGAGGCCGTGAATATGACAGTGAGAAGTAGCGAGGTGTAACTATATTAATAGAAATATTATTATATTATTAATATTCTGCCATGAACTTTCAACAGAGAAAGTGACCACAGCTTTAGGTGAAAGATATACTGAAGAGTGAACTCCTTACTATTGTACCTGATGCATTTGGGTTAGTTGCTATGGTGATCCCACCCATGTGATATTTAGTTTTGACTCACAGCTGCTGTAGTCTNGGAATATCCCTTTGGTCAATCTGGGTCACCTGCTCGTGTCCCCTCCCAGAATCACATCCCCAGCTGGGGGGAAGGGACATTAGTGCCATGTGTGCCCAGCTGCCCTTCTGACGGAGAGCATTGCGAGAGCTGCTATGGGCTCACACAGACCCAATACATATACAAAGTCTTACCTCCGGATTCACAGGATTTGTGTCTTGTGAGGGTCCTGCGGAACATCAAATCAGCGAATTTGGGTTGGACATTAATATGGCAAATTATTGCCATAAATATGGCAACTTTGCAACACTGCAACATCCTGGGCCCCCTTACAGCAGCGGGGAACATTGGAGTGGGAGTTTTTCCCTTTAACTTCAGTGGCTACCACAGACAGGAGTGCTTTACCTGTGGCTGTGCATATGCACTTATGCACTGACAAATCCAGGCCAGGAACGGGACCCATGTGGTGCCATGTGTTGCAGTTTAAGACTTCCTCACTCCTGGCAGTGGTGGGCAGCCAGATGCGGCTGGTTACTGTGGCAGTGCAGGAACATGCTGCCCTGTGGCACTATACACCACTCCGTGATTCACTGAGTAAGGATCATGAAAAAAATTTCCGCAGATCTCTGAGGCCGTGAATATGACAGTGAGAAGTAGCGAGGTGTAACTATATTAATAGAAATATTATTATATTATTAATATTCTGCCATGAACTTTCAACAGAGAAAGTGACCACAGCTTTAGGTGAAAGATATACTGAAGAGTGAACTCCTTACTATTGTACCTGATGCATTTGGGTTAGTTGCTATGGTGATCCCACCCATGTGATATTTAGTTTTGACTCACAGCTGCTGTAGTCTCTGGAATTGTTCTGGGTTTTTTGGTGGGTTTTTTTTTTTTGCTATAATAAAAATACTCAGACTATAAGCATCCTGCTTGAGGCATAAGAAGCAGCTTGAAAAGGAAAAGGTGCCTGCTGCTTAAGCAATNAACATCCTGGGCCCCCTTACAGCAGCGGGGAACATTGGAGTGGGAGTTTTTCCCTTTAACTTCAGTGGCTACCACAGACAGGAGTGCTTTACCTGTGGCTGTGCATATGCACTTATGCACTGACAAATCCAGGCCAGGAACGGGACCCATGTGGTGCCATGTGTTGCAGTTTAAGACTTCCTCACTCCTGGCAGTGGTGGGCAGCCAGATGCGGCTGGTTACTGTGGCAGTGCAGGAACATGCTGCCCTGTGGCACTATACACCACTCCGTGATTCACTGAGTAAGGATCATGAAAAAAATTTCCGCGGATCTCTGAGGCCGTGAATATGACAGTGAGAAGTAGCGAGGTGTAACTATATTAATAGAAATATTATTATATTATTAATATTCTGCCATGAACTTTCAACAGAGAAAGTGACCACAGCTTTAGGTGAAAGATATACTGAAGAGTGAACTCCTTACTATTGTACCTGATGCATTTGGGTTAGTTGCTATGGTGATCCCACCCATGTGATATTTAGTTTTGACTCACAGCTGCTGTAGTCTCTGGAATTGTTCTGGGTTTTTTGGTGGTTTATTTTTTTTTTTTGCTATAATAAAAATACTCAGACTATAAGCATCCTGCTTGAGGCATAAGAAGCAGCTTGAAAAGGAAAAGGTGCCTGCTGCTTAAGCAATATATTTTACTTTTAAGGTGTTTTTTTTAAGGGAAATGAACTAAATTGCATCTGCCTCCTCTTACAATTTTCAACTTAGATTGCAAAAAGTAAGTTTAAAAAAATTCTAAGCTACTGCAGTAAAAGTGTATTTGTTTTCTCTTAGATTACAGACTTTGAGGGTCTTCACACAAATGCTTTTTTCATAAAAAATGAATTGAGCAAGCCTATGTTTGAGCACGGACCACCATTCTGCTCTATGTGTGGAGCTCCTAGGGCAATGGGAATTCTGTAGCAAAATAGACTCAGAGTTATCTTATCTCCTGCAATATACAGAGTCCACAAAACTCTTGTACTATTTTTCAATTCTATGTCAGGTTTTTGTTTAAGACCCTTGCACCAAAAAATCTCCTTTGATTGTCTACTCTCTCAACCTACCTTACCCCAGTCTTTACTTAAGTATCAGAAGATAGCCTTTCCCCTGTTTTTTTTTAATGATGTATAATTCTACCATTGTTTTATTTTCATCTCTTCATTCTCTTTCTCATTGCTTTACAGCATCCTGATCCTGAAGTAGTCTAATTAAAAACATAAAGTATATTCTTTCGGGAACGTCAGAACAGGAGTACCTAATCCATGTGGTGATACCATAATATTCTTAGAACACAGGACCAATTGCTGTGACATTATGTGAAGAGATAAATCTAACATGACTGTAATAATTAGTTTAATCTTATTTGGAACCCCTAATACAACTTATGTATCGCCATATGGATACTGTGTGATGTATCACATGGAAAGCTTAATATTGTTTGTTAGCTTCACCATCCACTAGTTATCAGCATATATGTATTTTATCCTAAATTACTTCCACTCTCCAGCTATGGTTAGGGTGTGATATGTACTAAAGTGTTGACATTTTTAATACATTATATTACTTCAATTTGCTAAACCTAACTACTGTATTACTATTTGTTACAGAGTAGAAATTTTAATGGGTTCTTAACATAACTATTTATTTTACATCTCTGAAGAAAATTAGTTATAATTTGTCAGTGAATAGGGTTCTTTTTAAGTAGATTTAATGTATACACTGCAAGTTTGATTATGTAATCAGCAGCCTACTCATGTTCTGATGGTTTATTGATAGCCTAAAGCCTTTTAAGCAATATGAAGATTTTTTTTCTTGTGTTCTACTTCCACTAGGGAAATTTAAAGTTCAAAGTGAAAAGAAGGGATCGAAAAAAAAGAAAGTCACTTTCTCCTGCTGGTCCCATTAAAAATTCTGCTTGGAAGTTTGGCAAGATCAACTTACTGAGAAACTTGCATACCTTAGCAGTTTCTTTGCTAAAATCACGGAATTGCAGAATATGCTGAGGTGTAAGGGACCCACAAGGATCATTGAGTCAAACTCCTGGCCCTGCGCAAGACCATCCCCAAGAGTCACATCCTGTGCCTGAGAGTATCATTCAAATGCTTCTGGAACTCTGTCAGGTTTGGTTCTGTGATCACCTCCCTGGGGAGCCTGTTCTAGCAGTGTTCAAACACTCTGTGAGTGAGGAACCTTTTTCTAATATCCATCCTAAACCTCTTCTGACACAACTTCAGGCTATTTCCTCAGATTCTGTCATTGTTCATGAGGGAGAAGAGATCACTGTCTGCCCCTTCAATTCCTCTCACAAGGAAGGTACAAATATCTTTGAATGCTCGGTGCAAAATGCTACATGTTGGTATCTCATGAAAAAAACCCCTATTATTTCCGTTGTCAGGGTGTCAATACCTAGCCATTATTTGCTGTTTACTTGCTTTGCAATCTACATGCTTTCAGGCTGCATATGAACTCTGCAAATCAACATTTGCTTAGAAAAAAACCCTTCTACTTCCTTCAAAAGTGGCAACTACATGAACCAAAAGAATTGCTCTACTACTATGTTAAATACTGTTGTATTTTTGGACTATATCTCCCAATTCCATCACTTGTTTATGTAACTTTTCCTCAGCTGTGCATGTAAGTGGGTGTAAAAAGTCTAATAACAACAGAATTTTGTATACTGAACAGTGAAGCCTAAAGTGAAATCCCAATCTGCCTAATATATTCATAAGTTCAAATGCCTCACAAAGCATTTTTTCATAAGATTTTGGCCAAGTTTTTTGCCTAGTCAGTAGAAAGAGGTTGGAAAATCTAAAGCCTTCAGAAAGCAAACTGATAGTCTACCTTAGATGCTTAAGCTTGATCACTCAGCTTTCTGTGTCTGAAGGTTGTTAAAAGTAATTCTTTCCTTTGATAAATTAAGCAGATGCTTCAAGAAGTGCATAAGACATATAATACATAGTCAAAACATAGGTAAATTATTCAGGATATTTTTCCCATATACACTTTTTGTGACTATCATGCTACCTTCTCCGACACAGAGCTCAACAGAGCTATATTTTGACAGCAATGTTCTCCATCATCCCCTATACAATTTGCAATCAAATGTTCTGTTGTCCTTTCATTACAATATCGTTTTGACTTTACTCTATGCCCTAAGAGATTAATTTGGATTTTTATTTTACAGTTTTCCCTTTAGATAATTTCTCAGTTGAAGAATTTCTGCATTAAATGAGAAATTTTGTTCCTTGATTTTATAAGGTTGTCTTCCTGAGTGGCTTGGAAAATACCTGATTTTAGTGTTAATCCTCAACATTTTTTCTTAAAAGGAGTTTCAAAAGTTGCTTTAGACTGAACATAACAAATAGAGACTTCTAGATCCTATCTATAAGTTGTAAAAATGTAACATCCAGTTTTGTTTTGTTTTGTTTTTTAAGATTTTCTGACACCTTTCTTGTACATTCATATATATTTCTTACATTTTGCATTTAAGATATTCCCTATCTCTTTGTTCTTCACAAACTTCTCTTGGTCTGTTTCCTTTTAAAACCACTATCTATTATTTACCTTCTCTATCACTTAATTCATCCCAGAATTGACGTAATTAAACTCCTCTGTGCCACTTCTTAAGAACTTGACCCATTATCTCTTCTGAATACTCTGCTGAAATAATAAGGTTTTTGAAAAGGAGTAAATATTAGAACATCCATTAATAGATATAAATTACAAAGTGGTAAGCTTGGGTTATAAAGAGAAAAAAAACACTCTCTTTTTTTACTTATAATTTAGTATTACACAGTACATTTTTTATTTTAGAAAACACTTCTCTGAAGACCTTGACTTCTGATAGCAACATGATTATGTTTGAAGTGTAGTGTACTGCTGCTGTCTCACCCGTATTTTTTAATGCAGCAACCATTAGGGATTACGTTTGTTGCTACAGGGCTTCTAATATTTGTTTTCTAGAGTTGCAAAACAGAGCTATCTTTCTTTACACTTGTTGGTGCTGTAAAAATAAAAAATAAACATTGAACTTCCAAAAACACTGCAGATAAATAGCTAAATGTGGGCAAGAATAAGACCCAGGCTCAGAGGTTTTCTATATTCTATGTCGAAATTTCCAATCCATTTGTGTGCCCACTCCATTTTAAGGAATATGCAGATTGCACAACTGCAGCGCCGTTCCCCGTCTGCTCCTTACCTGTAGCTCTCCGTAATCATTTCCATACCCTTACAAATCCTTTTCTTCAATGAAGCATATAACCAGAATCTTTAGACAGCAAAGACACAAAGATACATGCAAGAGCTTTGTTGGCTCATTGCCTGTGCTTGGGAGGCCAAAGACTATTTCACACATTGCACGCAGTAGACATACAATGCAGCTGTGGAGCATAGCAGGAGTATTTCTTATCTTGCCGTAGCGTCTGCTTGTTCTAGTTTGAATTCCAGCAGCAAAACCAACTCCCAAAGGAGTTTCTACTTCATTATATACCAATCCTGAGAGGAATAGTTAGACTGCAGTTCAGCTTTTTTGGCAAGGAAATGATGTCTTCTTGACAGACACCAAATTTGTTCAGATATTGGTTGAATATTTTCCTTGCTCTTCTGCTTTACTTTATACAAGTGACTGCATACATGTGAGCAATTTAATGGAATAAAAATGTTTCTATATTAAGAATGATTGTCTATTTTCTAATATTTTTTATTATCTTAAGCATTATTTAATTCAGTTTTGGGGAAGCATTTGGGTTAGAGTAATATGCTAACTATGAAACACCTGTGTGCTGGTTTGGGCCTGGGTAGAATTTATTGTCTTCACAGTGGATAGTATGGGGCTGTGTTCGGGATTTGATCCATCCTCAGGGTTGATAATATAGAGAGGCTTTTGTTATTGTGTATTTTGTTATTGTTGAGCAGTGCTTACACAAACAGAGACCATTTCTCTTTCTTAAACTGCCACTCTAGCAAGGAAATTGAGAGTGCATAGGAGGATGGGAGGAGATATAGCCAGGACAGGTGACCTGAAGTGACCAAAGGGATATTCACAGGTTCACAGGTTATTCAGAGTTGGAAGGGAGCCACTGGATCATCTAGTCCAACTCCCAAGCAAATACCCACCCAGGGATCAGGCCCACAAGCGTGGGCAACCATAGTCACTATACTCCATCCATCCAAGCCTCNATCATCTAGTCCAACTCCCCACATACTAGACCATGTCACTGAGCATCTCATCGAGTCTTCTCTTAAACACAGGGACGGTGACTCCACCACCTCCCTGGGCAGGCCATTCCAATGAGGGATCACTCTCTCTGTGAAAAAACTCTTCCTGACATCCAGTCTAAACCTCTCCTGGTGTAGTTTAAAGCTGTGTCCTCCTGTTCTGGTGTTGTAAGCCTGGGACAAGAGACCCACACCCACCTGACTGCAACCTCCCCTCAGGTAGTTGTAAACAGCAATGAGGTCACCTCTGAACCTCCTCTTCTCCAGGCTGAACAGTCCCAGTTCCTGCAGTGACTCCTCATAGGGCTTGTTCTTCAGTCCTTTCATTATCCTTGTCGCTCTTCTCTGGACCCTCTCAAGCAGCTCAACATCCTTTTCATACTATATGACACCGTGTTTAGTATATAAATTGAGAGGAAGAGGGAGGAAGCGGAGGTATGATTCAAGTGATGTTGCTTGTCTTACCAAGTAACTGTTGGATGTGTTGGGGGCCCTGCTCTCCTGGAGATGACCTGCCTGCTCACGGGAAGCAGTCAAATAATTCCTTATTTTGCTTTGCTTATGCCTGCAGCTTTTTTCGGTTTTTGTTTTGGATTTTTTGTTTGTTTGTTTGTTTTAGTCTATCTCAATCCACGGGTTTTCAAGCTTTTGGCCTTCCAATTCTCTCCTCAGTTCTTCTGGTGGGGAAGCGAGGAAGCACCTCCATGGGGCTTGGTTGCTAGCTGGGGTTAAACCGCAGCAACCTGCTACTAAACTTCTTTTTATACATTTTTAATGAGAAATGACTCATTTTTATTCATTTTCTCAGTTGATTTGAAGATAGTGTTAAAATAATGACATTTTGATCAGTGAGTGAAATCGCTAATGGACTCACCTCAGTCAAATAGAGCTACTCAAAAATTTTGCCGAATTCCCTACATGCCCAAAAGTTAACAGACGTAATATTACAAAATCAAGAAAGGCCCATAGAGCTCTGCTACTGTCTGTGTCTAAGCATCTAACCATCTATCTTCCTTCTACAGTTAGATGTTCAAATAATTACTAATTTTGATAGATGTGGAACAAGAATTAAGCAGAAGTACCTCCTGCACCTTCAGTCTGTGCTCTGATCTCTTGTGTTTGGAGAAGATAACTTTAAAAATGAGGCAATTCTAATAATAAAAGACTGGACACCACCTATGACCATTCTTACTACGTATATCACAAGCTCGAATATATGGTTCTTAATGTTTGTTCTCTGAGTAGGTGACTTTATTGCATAGTAGTCCAGTTTCAACAGGATGCACTTCAAAAATTTGTTTAATACATAATGTCTGCTACATTCTGGGATATGACCAAATATATTTTGGCTCATATTTATTTTGGTTTATATATAACCTTTCGGAGGTTACTGTGCATGCACCTCAGCTCACTTGCATTCAACCAGACTGTTCTAGAAAAGGTATATTTTATACGCTATTTAAGTCAATGGTGATAATTTTGTTTAACCTGAATTTAAAGATTGACTTTTGTAAGATGCTGACCCAGCAGAATGAGTCAGTAACTGTCACGGTTTGACCCTGGCTGGATGCCAGAGATTCACCCACAACCTCTCCTGGAGGAGAAAAACTGGAAAATAAAACTGGAAAATAAAACTGGTCACAGGCAAGAAAGCAAGGCATACTACAAGTAAAGAATATAAAGGATCATTTACTAACTAACAAGATCAGAACTGCGAAGGAAGCATCATTTAAAAGGTAACCTTTTCCCCC
>WEKX01009921.1:63750-89314 GCA_013390025.1 Pitta sordida | reverse complement strand
TAACCTTGAATGCCATGGCAGCACTGAGGCCCAGGCCAGAACTGAGCTGTTAACCCCCTCGCTGCCAAAGCAGCAAAAAAACCTAAGCCAGGACAGTAACATAATGAGTGAGCAAGTCTATTGGAGGCACAGTAAGCCACAGCTGTACTACAGCTTTGCTTTGAGACATCTGTTACTTAAGGGCAATACAAGACTAGAAGCAATCCATACTTCCTTCAAAGCCTTATAGCAACACTTAAAAACACTTAAATGCAAGAAATTAGGCAGTGATCCATTTCTTAATCTGACAGCTTCAAACTCCTCTGCAAACATCTAATCATATGGATCCCGTTTTGTCACTTCACTAGAACTAGTTCAGAATATTATAAGGGTTTTGATAAAGAACATAAGCCTTGGAGATTCACAGTATTCACAGTATTCTCAGTATAGATAAGGTTGGCAAGGACCTCGAAGATCATCTTGTCCAACCTATAATCCAACTAAACCTGACATCTACATCTACATCATATCATTCAGCACTTCATCCAGCCTCCCCTTGAACACCTGCAGGGATGGCGACTCAACCACCTCTGTGGGCAACCAATTCCAAAACAGGATCATTCTTTCCAGAGATGGAGAGTCCCTGACAAAATGAGAGATTTGTATTTTTCTGAGACATATTTTTCTTGTGCTGAAGGAAAAAAACCCTCCTATAAAATATTTTAGTTTATTACAAAGACTGTAATTTTGAATGCTGATTCTCAGGTAGCTATCTAGTTCAGGTTGCTACTAGTTTCTAAGTCCAACACGAGCACTGAATAGGAACATTTATATATGTTTGTAAAATAACATTTTTTTCCTCTTGGCTTCAAAATTTTAGATTAAAATTTCAAATATTATTTCTTTGGAATGGGGGTGCTTACATTGTAATGCAATGGTGGTTGGCCTTACTACTAATTCTGATTATTGCTCTGATCTAAGCCCTACCTCTGCCCTCCAATTCCTCAGAACCTAAGCTGTTGTGAAGAGACAGCCATCTCAGTAGCCTGACAGTTCTCTCTTAGTGATAATATTTCCCTCTTGGAGTGCTGCTTCTCATCTGCCTTTCTGGCTTGCTCAATAATCATACACAATAGCATCATGTAAAACATTTTACTTTGGTTATCTTCTGTTCATATTGCAAAGCTCTAGGGAGAAGATTACCCATCTTTTATTGACTAAGTAGCACAGTCCTTATATACGAGAGATTATTATTTGAATTCTTTCTCCTCCAGCTCTGAGGTATATTACTCTCACTTGCAATCAGGCATCCAGATTTCTGGGAGGTTTTTTTTTTTTAATTCCTTTCTGGAAAGCTGTTTCATGGCTCTTTATTATAAATTGCCAGATTGTACTTTCAAACTGAAGATACATAGGGATAATGTTAGGAAAATAAAATGAATTCCAGCACAAAAATCCCCCACCTCTGCAGTTTCTCAAGGTTGGTGGATTTTTATATAATAGTCTTTTTTTAAAGTCATGTATTTTTTATGAGTCTGAGATACACTGATTCCAATAAGTCTTTGCACTATAGAAATAGAAAAGAAACAGGATGTAATGTTGCATATCATAATATATGAAGCAATCATTCAAATGTAGCTTGCAGTAAGGCAATAAACCTCTACTGTATTGAGACAACTGAAGTATAGGATATTCATGCAAAATTGTTTATTCAGTGCATGTGTAGATTTTTTTCTAATTTTTGAAATGTGCCTGAAGTGTATTGCTAATTCCTTGCAACTAAACCAGTAACAATGTGGTAGATGCATTATTGGTAGTGAGAAAAATGGAACAAGGACAGCTTTTGTTTGTACATTTCTTAGAACAGAAGGCAACGTCCTGTGAATGTAAAATTATGCACTTTTTTAGTCTGCCTTGTAATAGGTGAAATTATTTCAGCTATGGGTGTGCAGTTCCTTGTGCTCTTCCCAGTTTAGCAAAGCAGACAAAAGTCTTGTGAATCAGTTCTTCACAGAATCTAACAGCCTTTAGGCAGGAAAGTCTATGCTACAGAGCCTCTGGATAATCCTGGAATGTTACTAATAAATGTTAATGGCTACACAAGATAAACCACACGTCTTGACAATCTTGCAAGCTACAATGGCTTGGTTAAAGCATTTCTCAGTACAGAAATATTTGGACAAAGCAAAGCGAGATGGTCAGTCTGATAGTCTGTTCAGTGCAGGATGAGGAGCATGAGGCCCAGGACAATAGTGCTGACTGCATTTGCCAGAAGTTACCCCATGGGAAAGAAGTGACAACAAACAATGCAGAGGAAGTTGGTCCCATGGATGCACTCTGTGTCTGGAAGTGGGAATAGGAGAAAAACTTTCCTTAGTGCAGAACCAGGAGTATGACCTTTGCAAAGGCCACATTGTGTGTTCTGCAATGATTGTGTCGATTCATGCCCTCAGTGGCAATCTCAGCATGTGGAATACACGTGTTACTACATCTTGTGTGATGAATACAACCGAAGTTGTAAAACTGACTTTTTTGCTTACAGGACAAGCAAAACCTTATCTGCTTATCAACAGTATCTGCTGGGTTGTAATGAGGAAACTATACTGATGTTGACGTTAAGGCCAGTCCCGAGCATAACCAGGGGCTCAGAAGTCTGCTTGGCAGGAAAATGTTTCCATCTGCTGCTGCTGCATCTACTCTTGTGTATGTGGCAGTGATCCACAAAGGCAGTTATTCTATTTTATAAAAAATGATACATAACCAAATCAGAGGAATGTGATTCTCATTCCTTCTTATCATAGCTGTAACACAGGAACAATTAGGCAAAGGTCTGATCACGTAGTTGCAACAAAGACTACACAGATACATCCAACTGTTTTGAGGTAATGTGAGAAAAGTGATGGGCATGAACACTCTTTTCCGTCTTGCCTCCCTAGACCTTGTAATGATGCAGGAGTCCAGTGCAGTTCAGAATAATAAGCAGCTCATATTCACATCAATAGAGCTGTGAATTAAAAAGGAAAAGGAATAGAATTAATGTAAAATATCTTAGCTGTTATAGGTATTTATTTGCCTGAAAGACAGAAAGAAAAATGATTTCATTATTCTTCCCTCTAGGTTCTAAGAGGAGCATTCACTCAGGGAGAATGAGACAAACAATGCTTTATGATTTTTCTGATAAAGTCAGCATGAGTCAGATTTCAAACATTAAGTAAAAAATACTTATCTCATGCTGATCACAATCAGTCTCCAAAGTAAAAAAAGACAATGGGAAATCAATATACATCTCTCCCAATTTGTATTCTCTGAGCAGAGATGAAGGTTCATGTAATTGAATAAATCACTTTCTACAAATTCTTCATTCAGCTTTCATAACTAGGTCTGAAACCTCACCATCAAGGATCATTATATAATCTACTTTATATTTCAGGGCCACACAAAACTATGTATTGATAATTCATGAAGAGGTTTCACATTTTCCTCAAAGCAGAAACCTACTTCCAGCTATGTCCTCCTTTAGCAGGAGCAACGCCCTTACAAGGATCTCTGCAAGAAATTTGTGCAGGACTAAGGTTCAAAATGCAGAATTATCAATAAGGCCTTTAGAACCTGAATTAATGGAACAACTGTCAAGGAGTTTTACACCAGTGTAGCATCTACTTGTGAACTTAAAAATGGGATAGAATGTAGTTCATTGTGCTACTTCTTAAACAGAAGCGTAGAAACAAATAAACATACAAACAAGCAAACAATTGTTTTAATAAAATCCAACTTTATAACACACTCTATGGCTGTCTTAGAGAACATTCTGACTAACAGAATGCAAGAGGCCAGGAGCAATTTAATTATAATTTGTGCGTATGGAGGTTTACCAGATGGCAAATATCTTTCCTGCAAGAAGAAATCCTTGAAGACAGGGAAGGTACAAAGCTCAGATGATAGTTTTTATATGTCTGATGTTAAGTAGAAGTGGAGCAAATGATAAATGACTTGGTAAGAAAGACTCAGAGGTGAATAAGACCTTCCATAGGTTGGTCCTCTTAATTACCCACACATTTATGCTACTAAGTAATGCATTGTTAATTCTAGCAAGGGTGTTCACACTTCAAGGGTGGCATATGTGTACATCTAGACAATGCCAATAAAAACTTTTTTGTACAAGGCTAAAAAACCTCTAAACATCTGTCAAAAGTTTAGTTGTTTTTCTTCCACTAGAGAAAAATACTTTCCTGGAATTACACATTGTCTTGGATAATGCCATTCTATTTTCCATTGCATCATCATAATAATGTAGAGTGTGAGTCAGGGGACAGATTGCTAGAATTCCACCTGTGTTAGATTTAGATTCTCATTTAAGTCCATATAGGACTCCAGAACACCTATTTTGTTGTGTTTTACACCAAAATGATACAGTTTAGATATCCCTGTGATCGCTGAATGGTGGTTTGTGTGCCTTCCTCTTCCTGCATCTTGTGGCATTCTCCATTTTCCCTCTCAATGTAGGCCCTAAGTTTTAAGGGAGGCAGTTATAAGGGATGCAAGCAAATAAGCAAATGCATTTTGTTTTACCCAGATCCATCTGCTGGGGAATTGTTCTTCTTTTTATCAGGGTTTAGTCCTTGACAAAGCTGTTCAGAGACGTATGACACCTGTCTATACACAAAATCACTCTTGCTGTTGCTGGTGACTGCAATTCAAAAACCTCCACACTATATCTGCTCATGTGAGTGTGGATCCAGACTCTGTAGAGATGTATGTAGTGAGGCATCCTTGAAGGTCATCCGTTCCAGATAGCACCATATTGTCATAATCGGGTTATTTTCAGGTCTAAACAGGTACAGTAGTGCGTTACAGTAGGCTGGCACTAGTTTACACTAGTGAGCTATGCTTCAGACTGAAAAAGCCAGAAAAGTTGTAGAAACAGAGTTTCTTATGCGTATCTATGAGCACATTTCAGTAAAGGAGAAAATAAGGAAATTGCTCTGGTTACATCTTCACTATACAGTCGCATCTCCTATACCACGGTGCAGGGGTCTTAATCGGGTCCCACGTAGCCCGCCTTCCATGTTGATTGGCAGCTCATTAGTAATGCAAATTTGACGCGCACCCTTGCACGGCGCCCTTTTCTGCTCAGCCAGGGACACTGGTGCAGGGAGCCGCCTGTGCCGCTGTCCCAGCGGCCCCGAGGGGAGGGCGGGGAATCTGGGGTGGCCCTGAGCAGCCTGGAGAGGAGGGGGGAGGGCTGTGGGGGCTCAGAGCGGAGGGGCAGAGCAGGGTTGGCGTGGCTCGCCACGGGCAGAGCAGTGTGCCTGTGGTCCTTGTGGCACAGTGTGGGCCTTGATTTGAATATTCATGAGTGTCTAATTGAATATTCATGCATGCAGGTGGCACATGCACAGTTGCGAAAAGGGACCTCCTTAACCACTGAAAAATCATCCTGCTCAGATGTGAAGCTGCAATATGGGGGGCGCGACGTGGAAGAGGGCCGACTGTAATTAGAAAATACTTAAATAATGTGTATTTCATTCAAACTGCCCCTGTAACACTGAAAGCAAGACAGAACAGTTTTCAGCTCTGACAGCACAAGGCTATGTGGAACCAGGGATGTTGTCTCTCTGAACAGAGGTTGTACCTGCACTGGTTTTTATGCTTCTCAGCTCTGAGCTAAGCAAACTGAAGTAAATGCAAACCTATTTCTGTGGGCTGTGACTACATGCCTGACTGCAAAGTGAATATATCTTGAAAAGTAGGAGGTCCTGCTACGTTTACCAACACTTTGTATTGCACTAGGAAGATGGCAACATCAGCTTTATAGTATTGGCTTTGAAAGCAGTGCAGATCCATCATGTGTTTTACAAATATGTTTGCTGTCATTTTGTTGTTTTTCTTCAATGAATTAGTTAAATCAGTAAAGAATTTAGAACTAGGTCTCATAAAAATATGTGCCTTGCTTATCTTCTAACTTGCTCCAGACAGAATAATTTCTGCTATTCTCTAGACTTCTGAGGGTCTCAAGGTTGAGTGAAAATAAATAAATTAAGTCTGTACCTACTGGAGTTGGAGTAGAAAATTATTATTTGTCTATTATACCTGATCTTTTTATTGAACTTCCCAGTGTAGATTCTTACTAATGATCTGCCTGTAGTCTTATTTTCTCAAGGCTGAACAAAACCAGATATCTCAGTCTTTCCTATGTCATCTTCCTCAGTCCTTCAATGTCTTTGTGACCCAGCTCTGGACCATTCATTTGTATGACAGAGACTAAAAGTGAACAAAGTGTTCCAGGTGTGGTCTGACAAGTGTTGAGGAGAGTGAAAGACTGATTTTGTCTAAGCCAGAGATGCCCTTGTTGATCCAACTCAGGATCCTGTTGGCTTTCTTTGCTGCAGCAGCACAGTGTTCCCTCATATTGAGCTTGTAAACAGAAGACAACTTTCTTCTTCACTTTGAAGTGCTTACAGGCACTCTTAAACAGCTTTCTTTACTGCACACTGTCTCACTCTCTTTTTTTGTCTAGCAATCTTTGTTGAAATACAGTAAAGTTTCTTTTTTATTTTTAGCAGAACTGCAGAGCACTGGATGCTGGGGACAGCTGGAGTGTGTGGGATGTGGCATGCTATTTATTCTCCTCACTCTGAGAAAGCAGCAGATGGGTGACTACTTTATTAAATCAGAGTCCATGTATGGTATCTTCCAGATGTTGACCACATGATCTGCCGAACTAGGGCATAAAGAACCTATTCCTGTGTGCCCACTTTTTAAAATTCTGGTTCATAAGTGCTCATTCCATCAAATTGCTGAGCTACTGATTCACATCTGTCTTGTTTTACTGATGGAATAAGAGAGATGGGCATTAAAAAAGAAGAAAACAACAACTGAGTGCTTTTCATATAATTTTAAGTACTTTCTGATGCATTTATAAACATACAACAGAGCTTGCAGTCACTTTATTTCAAGTACTATGGTGTGTGCTTTAATGTCACAGCATGCTTATAAATACATTAGCATTTAAAGCAACAGTAACATGGACCTGTAAGAAAGAGAGTGGAAGTGGGCATTTTCAAGTCTTTATTAACCAAAGGATATAGAAGAATAAAGAGTTATTGATGGTGCAGCTGAAAAACTCTGGAGGAATAAACCTCATCATCAGCTTGGAGGCATTGGTGATTGGACCTACAGAACCCAAAACCCAATACTTACATGGTAAGACCCAAGCAAGTCAAAAGAGCATCCCACTCAGCTCTTTTGGTGATCCACACTCAGCACAAGGAGACCTCAGCAAAACTGCTCTGTTTCCTTAGGTGCATGGGAGACACTGTGGCATGAGGGCTGCAGGTAGGCTGTAGAGGTAATTACTGTTTTCTTTGCTGAGAGGAAAAATAGGTGAATATTTCACAAGTGAACAGAAACTGTTACAGGATATAAAAAGCAAGGGTATGAAAACTTTTGATATTTCCAAAAATTTAGACCAAGTAAGTCTAAGAAGCAGCATTTCTTGTATCCCCAGGAGGCTCCACATGACTTCACACCATGCATGCATTTCAAGAGATGTGTTTCTACTCAACCAAGCAGTACCTGAAGGCTAAAGTAGTCTGAATCTGACAAAAGTTGTCCTTTCACATGAAGGCTGTAGAGGACTGATAGAAAGTAAAATGTATTCCCTTGTCATCTTGCTTAGCACCATGAGGAGTGAACAGACATCCACCCTGGGGCTGTGAGAGCTCTTTTCTCCACAATGGTCAGGCGAAAAAAAGGAATGCTCAGTGAAGCACTCATGAGCTATTTCCTGTTCCAGCTACATTGTGGGACAGAGCCATCCAACAAAACTTGGAGAAGAAGTTTCTACACAAAGAAACAGGTACTCAGGGTGGGTGCAGACTTGATTTTACAAGTACATCTGTTCTGTTTATTTTTGCTTCTTTGCAGTGTTATCAACTTCTGCTCCATATGGATGATCCATATTGTGCCTTGGTGAAATGATACCACATTATGCTTTTATGCTTTTATCATCAAACACTACTCATGAAAAAATCACCAGGTTTGCCTAGGTTCATCTGTTCAATTTATTTTCCCAAAACTTTATTTTGAATAAAACACCTACGGTAAATGTGATTTATGTAAATGAATAAAACAAAACAGTTATATAAGCTTTTTGAATCATTCAGATTCTTTCTGTTGCTCTTAAACCTTATGAAATACTCTACCAGCATATTTTCTTTGGGCTATTTCATTTTGAAGTCTTACAGCTAAATACATGAAATAATAGGATATGTACAAAGGCTTTCATTTTGATTTTATTTCCATTCTCTATGCCAATCTTTTCAGACAAAGCAGCTCTAATATTTCAAAGAGAGTGTTACTTATGAGTTTTTCCAGTCTTTTTCCAAATGCCTGTTGTAATGTTTCCCTTCCAATCTTGGAAGTGGACTTTATTTTCATCTTCCCTTTTCTTCTACATTTTCCCCCTCCAGACCTCAAGTCAGAGGAAACAGGCCAAAGAAAAAGAATAATTGAAAAAAAAATCTTAAAACTAAAGATGAAACTTGATAACTTTTTAGTCCTGGATTGCTATTTCCTCTCTGTCCTCTCGCTGCCCCAGGCTCAGCCTTGCAGGCCCGTGACAAGTCTTTTGCTCATGGTGACCCCAGGAACGCTCAGAGAAGTGAAGATATCCATATTGGGTCACTGATATTTGTTCTTGTTGAAACAGGAGTAAAATAAATTCCACAACAAAAGGTAAGAAAGAGAAACCAAGTGATATCAGCTGTCCAACCTGCACAGCTAGAATATCTTTTGAAGGTTCTGCTGAAAATTTACTCCCCTTAAAAACCTGCACAGCCACGTGACCCCTGCTAGATTTGTTTCTTGAGACTATCTAAGGGCAAAGGATGGTGCTCTTGCTCTGTCAGGTAGCTCCTGTGTCATGACCCATGGTCCCACTGAGCCTCATCCTGTCCCTGTCCCAGTGCCCCTGGAGCCACTGCTGCCTTGGCCCAGGGGAGCCATGGGCACATACTGTGCCCTGACATTCCCTATGCCATCAAGGTGGGTCCAAAGTTTTCCTGAAAAAGAAACAAGGTGAGTTGAAGTTTTCTTGCTCCATTTCTCACAGGGGTTGTGCTGGTCAGGTGATCCCACTCCTTATGCTGCTGTTGGACTCCCAGTTCCAGCAGATCCATTAGGATGTCTTCTAATGCTGGTATGCCCTTTTAAGGACCCACATGAATACAATCCAGCAATAATCTGGACCAAAAATGACAAAAAGAAGCAACTGCTTGGACTTCTAGGAGTTTCACATGATTCTCATTGCCTTAGAGCATCCAACCTTGCCCAGATGGTGCCAGTCTCGATACAGAAAGGTTCCTCTTCTCAGTTTTGAGAGAAATAGGAGAAAATTCTTTGCCTTATGTTTATCACACATGTGTCCATTCTCTATAAAATTACTACCTCACCTTTTAACTATTCCTTTATAAACAATAGTCCACTGGTATGACTGATGTTATAAAAATACTGTAAATGATGACTGGAGCTAGTCAAACAATTGCAGATTTTCTGTCAGATTTACAGAAGACAGCAATACATACTGTTCCTGTCCTAATACATTGTCAGGCTGATATTAACTTAGCAGCCAGACAATCCTGGTTTCAAAACCTTTGACCTGGTCTAGAATTTAGGCCTGTCTTCTTCCAGCAAAGTAGCACTGCCCATGGTGACTTTACTTCATGCTAGTTTTCTATAGACAGAGATATAGCTTTAGCTACACTACATCACTATTATGTGGTAGGACATCAGCTACCACCAAGGGTGAACAAAGCTATTTTGGTCTAGCAGTTCTTCAAATGATGGAATAATTATTTACAAAAAAGAAATGTTATACTTGTCCAGCCAGTTTTTTTAGAGGCGTGTTTCTGCATTAGAAGGTATTGTTGTAAAACTATTTCTTTTTTATTTTATTTTAATTGCAGCAATCAACCAAGCCTCCATGTTAACAGGTTATGTTTCCCTCAGGCCTTCAGCTGCACCCCACGACTACCTGAAAGAAGGTTGTAAAAAGCTGGGGGGTTGATCTCCTCCCAAGTAACAAGTGATGAGGTGAGAGAAAGCAGCTTTAAGTTATGCTAGAGGAAGTTTAGATTAGATATTAGGAAAACTTTCTTCACCAAAAGGTGAACACTACAACAGGCTGCCCAGGGAAGAAGTTGAGTTACCACTTTGTAGGAATTTAAAGGATACATAAATGCACCACCTGAGGACATGGTTTAGTGGTGCACAGGGCAGTGCTGGGTTAATGGTTGTACTTGATGATCTTGGAGGTCTTTTCCAACATAAATGATTCTAAGATTCTATGATACAAAAAAAAATGCATCAATTTCCTGTTGGTATTTAGATTTCTTCTATTGACAGACTATTGTTAACAACATATTTCATTGTTTTGGGGTGTATTTTCTGTCAGTGGAAGTGTATTGTTGGCATGAGGAGAAAGGAATTGAACATGTTTAGGGACTGGGAGAAAAAAAGAGGAAATACAGTATTGCTGTGATTTTATCTGTCCACATTAAATTTTGATTGATTGTGTTGACTGCTTATCTTTAAGAGGAGAAATAACTTACCTCATTGTAAAGCAAAAAACAATTAAGGATATAGAAGTGGTACAATTAAGGTCTCATTTTGAAACAGTAGGCAGATATTGTGTGACTTTTACAGGTAGCACAAGAAAGGGAGTAAGAAATCACCTTTTCTCACAGAATATTTTCTCACAGCCTGTGAAGATCTCTGACAGATGGCATTAAAGAGGTTATCTAGATTTGGAAACAGAAGTAGCAGTACAGTAACAAATACATATATTTACCTTGGCTGAGATTGAGATTGAAGATTGGAAGCATCCTCCTTTTGGCTTACACCAGAACAAGAGGACATAACCTTAAACTACTCCAAGGGAGGTTTAGACTGGATGTTAGGAAGAGGTTTTTCACAGAGATACTGATCCCTCAGTGGAATGGTCTGCCCAGGGAGGTGGTGGAGTCGCCATCCCTGGAGGTGTTTAAGAGAAGACTCGATGAGGAGCTCAGTGACATGGTCTAGATGTTGGGAGGCTTGGATGGATGGAGCTTGGTGCCCATGGTTGATCAGGCTTGTGGACCTGATCCGTGGGTGGGCGTTCGCTTGGGAGTTGGACTAGACGATCCTGTGGGTCCCTTCCAACTCAGGATAACCTGTGAACCTGTGCTTCATGATATTGCTCAGCCCATAACGAATATACCCAGAGGAATTAGTATTTAAATCTATCGGTTTTCTTGTTTTTGTTAACATCTGCTTACTGCCTAACCAAACTGAGCAAGATGTGGCAAAAATTTCTTGAACCAAATGGATCAAGAAATAAACAAAGTACAAAGGAGTAGAGTGATACAGTATTAAAATGAAAATGTAAATGAGAGAAGGAAGAGAAAAAATGTCGTGATTTATTAGGATGATTTTGATGCTATTGAGCACTATCAAAACCATACACAGCTTAAAGTAGAAGTGAAATCATAGACATAAATATACTTGTGTATTTCACTCTTGTAATAATAATGTTGAAGAATGGGTACCGGGTAGATATGGCTAAAGGTACTGTTTAATATTTATTCCATTTGTTCAAGACTTTGTAGATTAAGGCTCAGAGGGGTCTCCTTTTTATTATGAAAAAGGGTAGACCAATTATTCTGTTCATTAAATGTTTTAACACATCTGCTATCACAAAATAGTAGAGCTGCTCTTAAAACTTGCCTTCAAACTGCTTTGTTCTCTCCTTTGATCATGTGCTGTAGGTGGGCTAACTTCTCTGTATGGACATTGTGCTGCAAAGTAGTGTTTCTCCTGGTTTGGGGCATTATGATGCTGGGAGGAATTCATCATGATACGTTTTGTTGGCACCAGGTATAGATGAAAAATCAGTCTCTATATTACATGGGAAAAGTTTGAGAGACTTTAAACAAGTGGTTGACAGAGGCATGGACAAGTATGATTGTGAACAGGCACTTATTGGAGTTCCTTTGTCACAAGGAATTACATTATCCGCTACTGGTCAAGGCTGGTGAAGTATTATTTTCCTTACCTGTTCAAGGGGAATGAACAGATGTGGTGTAGCTCTGTACAGATTCTTCCAGCCTGGAATGGCAAATCTCTTCCTTGCAGTTTGGAATGGTGTTCTGCTCTGCTGCTAAGAGAGACTATTTTCTTTCAAAAAAAAACCAATCTAAACTAAACCAGAACAAAACCAAACAGGCAAAAAAAACCCCCAAAAACTCTAGGTATATAGAAGTATTTCAGCTGGTAATCTACAATAAGCTGTGGAAATTTATATGTATACAAATATTTATTCCTTCAAATAGCTAATTTTGTAGTATTTACTCAGTTCTAATTGTCCTATTTTTGTTTATGTATATAAGCACAGTCACTGATACTAAAAAATATTAGTGTTTTGAGCAACTGAACACCAAGAACAGCCAAGAAAACAAAAAAATGATGTAACTGTTCCTTTTCTACTTCCTCTTCTTCCCTCTGTCTCAGTCTGCAGTCCTGTTACATTTGATCCACTGAACACAACCGAGGTTACTTGCTCTCCAATGCTATACAATAGCTTCAGTCTAGTATCCTAAAAAAAAGGTCAAATTCCTTTTGTTTAGTCCTTCTTAACTTTGGGGAACAGGGATTTTGAGAGAAAGGGAGTATAATCCCGTGTGTGGCAATTCTTGGGTATCCTACACACCAAAGCCCAACAAAAAAATATTCTGTTTGTAGGTTGCAACTTACTGCATGCTCCCATCTATCTCAAGTCCCAGCAACACAGAGAAAAGGGTATCTGGTCTGAATCTGCCAGTGCTCTCTTCATGAGATATTAGATTTCTTTCCTCATCACTTCATATAATTTTCCTTTCTTTCTACTGATTTTTAAATCAAGCCTTTCATTTGTTCTGTTTTCCTGTATCTCATGACCCATTTTTTGCTATATTTTCACTGAAATTTTAGGAAGCTTTTAGCTCTCCTGCTGTAACACCTGTGGAAATGTCTTCTTCCCCTATGCCAGAATACAGTCAAAAGCAAATGTCACTCCTGTCCTAAGAAAGACAGGAAGAAGAACCCAGGGAACTACACACTGGTCATCTCCTCAATCCTCAGGAAGAAGACACAGATAATGAAGCTATTACTCTACTCAGTAGTTCCCATTTAAATATAGTAATTCAATAAACACCTCTGGTCATGTGTTATCCAAAAGCCATCATTTCAGTATAGATAATTTGGACCTTTAGTTAAAATGATTGGGTTTGTGTACTAATCCTTCTGAGAAAAAAAAAAATGCCACAGGAAACTTAAAAATTGTTTGTCTAAAATTCCAAAGAGTTTTTACAAGTTCTAAGACCTCCTTAGGCCTACATTTGGCATCACTGGATGCATAAGCAAAGCGATGTGGTGCTGCCGTCTAATCATGGGACCATAGTTTGAACTGCTGCCAAAGGTAGGTTATTTTGCCTTCCCGGCGGGACAGCTGGGCAGGATCAGTGTGAATTGACACTAGATGTCAGTACTGATCCATTAAAATACTCCCCAGGCTGCCTTTTATGTGGCTGTAAATAAGGTGAACTTCAGAAAGAAGTTCCATAAACCTATGTTTAGGCCTCATTTATGAAGGTCCCATTTCTCATTGGTCTGCAAATCACATTCCCATGGAATCACTTCGGGCTACACTGCTATGCAAGTCATCTTTCTCCACATCTTTCTTCTTGAATTCATCTTTGTCTTATTCTCCAAAGTCTTCTAAACGAGTCATCTTTTATTATGCTGCATATATGCAGCATCAGCAACTTTTGTTTTAAATTGATTTACATTTAGATGCAATTCACTAACTACATTTCACATTTGCCAAATGGAAAAAGATGAGATTAGGGATTGATTATTCTGCCACTTAGATTTTCCTTTCTCTGCAACATGAAACTTTCAGATCGATACAGCTGGACAATAATGTAAGCAGAGGTCAAGTGTCTTTTTGATACAGATATGTTGAAAAGGAAAATTTAAATCAGAAAAGACACCCACAGGCCAGCCTTTCCCGGATGAAAGTGCTTGATATTTTCATTCATCAAAACCATCACTCGTTTCCAAAAAGTGAACTCATGCCCATACTTTTTTTCCATCTCAGAGGAGATTTAATTTTATCTAATGTGGCCCCTGTATCCCTCCCATTGCCAGCAGGGTCATGTGCATGTGCGTGCACACACTTTCCCCCCAGCATTTCAAACACTTGACAGCTGGGTGAAGTTTTCCTTCCGCCCAGAGAAGGACTTTTTGCATTGCATAATGGATTGCCAGTGCTGCCAGGGCTATTTTCTCTCCAGCTGTGAGAGTGGCTTTTTAAAATGACTCACAAAAGCTGCTAGCCAGCTGCTTCACCTCAGCCTTCACAAGGGCCTTGCATTTTAAACAGGGGTAGTGCTGACTTACTTTAGAAGGGCTCATTTATTTGGATGTTGCAGATGTATTCTGCACACAACAGTTGATCCTAAAGAGACCTCCATTCAAGCAGGTGAGTCATGGGCTTACATCACTGCAGGTGTTGACTTCGTGTTAATGTTGTGAAGAGGAAACATCCCATGTGTTAGTCAGTCATCCTTGGATCCCTTCCAGAAAGCACACAAAGAAACGTATGCACAATATGCTAATTTGTAGCTACTGTGAGTATTATACATCTTATAAGACATCTGTAAAAATCAGTGGTTGCATAGGTATTAAAACAAGAATGTTTTTCATGATGTCCAGAAATGGGAAAAATACTAAGCTGGTTGGTATTTATGTGGTGACCGATCTTAAATCAAATCATAGAATTATAGTGATTAGAAATTGCAAAGACCTTGATGCCATTCTTTCTTTTAAACCAGCGCAGATGTATTCCCTGCAATATTTTACTAGCTGGGGAAAATTAATATTCTCATCAATTGTCTGAAATCATCTAGAACTCTATGTTTTGGTGTTAGGCAAGACGCACTTTCCAATTGAAGCGAATGAACATCTATTTACTTCTTGAAACCATAAATATTTCTACCAGAAATGTTGACTTTTTAAGAAAAGCAGAGATTGCTTAAACTCTGCTTTCAACTAGCGCAAGCAGTAGTATCTCACTATCATAAGCCATTGTTCATTAGGCGTGCTCTGCAAACCCCAACCCACCTTCTCACTTCCCCTCTTATATTGCAATTGTAGGTATATGAGGATTGAGATGACACCAACTCACATGATTTAAGCATAAACAACAGAGGAAACCAGGAGTGCCTACAAAATGGGAGTCAGAGAATTATTGGTACTCTGTACAAGTTTTGGTATTAGTTTGATGTCACGGTGCAGTGTGAAATACAAGGTCTTGAAATCACCAACTGCCCCTCAAAAACAGAGCAACTGTGGGAATGTTTGTCCAGACTAGTGCAGACAAGCCTGAGATCCTCTGCTGCAATCTGTCTGGACTCATGAAAATTCCAGTCTGGAATCCACGTAGCCATCCTATCCACCTGGCTGCTGTGCCCTCCCCTGCACTACTATCACAGAATCACAGAAAATTATGAGTTGGAAGGGACCCACAAGGATCATCTAGTCCAACTCACCATCTAATACCCATACAGCGACCGAGGGCACATCCCAGAGCGTAATACCAACCTAGATGCTTCACAGTCTAGCAGGCCACTCCGAGCCGGAAGTGGCCCAGGGTCTGAGCAACTTCTCACAGTCCTCTAGGTCTTTAAGTCATGCAAGATGACATAACAGATTATACATAGTATAAAGTAAGTTATCTCTTGCTTGGCTCATGTGAGACACAAGCATTGTAGAGTGGACTTGTCTGTACCTATTCACATAGACTCAGTTAAAAACGTTATATGAGCTTTTCCACCTAAATTTGGTTTCTGTTTCCTTGAACACCTTCCGAGTGTTTGAGAAACCTTCCCACGACTGAAAATCTCTGAAGACATCTGCATTTATATTCTGAACGTGCAGAGGTCATTCAGCTGAGAAGAAAAACCTAGAAACCTACTTACCAGCACTGCTACCATGAAAGTGGTAATTTAGGTGTTGCTCAGACTTGAGTATTCCGAAATCTTCACCCATGCATTCACTCTGTGCATTTCTGAAGTCCCCTTAAGTGTCATGAAGACTACTCAAAATGAAAGGTGTTTCCTATAGATGACTTAAGCGCAGGGTTTTGGCTACTAGTTTGAGGTTTTTTTCACAATGTCAAAAGATCACTCATCACTGTAACACATTGCAACAACCACACTTCAGACAGGCTAATTTTAACAGATTTTACAAGGAAAGAGAGGGTGTGATCCAGCAATTAGGTTGCAGTTCTGTAGGAGATGAGGTTAGACGGACAGAATAGTTTTTTTCTCACNTAATTTTCTGTGATTCTGTGATTCCGTGTGACGGACAGAATAGTTCTTTCTCAAATGAAATCTAGGACACTAGAGAATTTTTTTAGCAAAAGGAAAAAAGACTGAAATCTCCATTCCTATGTCACATTGTTTAGGCTGGAAACCAGGAAAATTCATTCCTTTTGACTTCACATAGAATGCAGGGTGAACTTAGGGCAAATAAATATATTGAGAGAGAGAGATTTTCGTAGTTTTATCCTGAGTCAATAACTCTGATTGCTGACACTTCTAGTTTTCACTATCCATTATTCTGACAACTAAACTTATTTGTTTCCACTGCTGGCAGTTCTCTGTACAGTGTTTAGAAGTGCTGTTAGCAATGAAAGCAGAATATTTTTCAGTTCTAGGGAAAACTTTATTGCCTCAGATTTCTGACACTTATGAGGTGGGTTCTTTCAGAACCTGTTTTTCCTGTGGATTTGTACTGTTTCTGTTTCCATTAGCCTTTCCGTGTCGTCAATAAAACACATCTCAGAAATCAATATCCTTTTCCTATGTCCCTAACGTCTGTAAACTTGTGGCCCAAACTTCGGTATACGTATACCCACCATATCAATTGCTCTGAGTATTGCTGGTCTTAAACATGACTGTGTCTACCTTTGGGGTTTTTTCACCATAGATTTTCACATCCTTTTCATATGCTGTCTTTTCACATTCTGCCTGATAGGATGCACGAATTATGTACCCAGTTTGGTGGTCTCCTTTTTAAGAAAGAGAGGGATGCTTTGTGGGACTTAACGAATAAGAAGGTAGCTAGCAAAAAAAATTCTGTTAAACTCAGACAGCCTTTGTTTTGTTTATATTTGTCTTTGGTCCTCCTTTCTTCACCATACTTTTCTTGCCAAGACCTTGCCAGCACCTGGCAAAAATAATCCTTCTGTTTTAGTAGGGGGGACCGAAGGAAATCAAAGTCTCGTACAGTAAGTGATTCCAAGATAGTCACATCTTCAGAGATAGCTCTCTTCTGAAGTCTTTGAGCCATCAGGGAATGTGCCACAGGTGATCTTCAAGATATTCAGCTTAGCTGAGGTGAACACCTCTGTTGGCTTATAAAAGACATTGGTATGTCAGCCCTGGTAAGACATTTAAGGAACTTATTCTGTACAACTGTGCCTTGAAAACTCCAGCTGCACAACATAAACATCTTGAAGTGACTTCTTATTACATATTGCTGCAATATGAGATAACTTAAAAGAAATTTTTTCTCCTCTTAAAACAACGCACGACAAGACTTTCTACCAGAAAATGTGCCAGGATGGTGAGAGAGACTCACAGTTATGAGGGAAAAAATCATGATATAAGGCATCTCACAACATTCATTATCTTCTAGTTACTGTTTAGATGCTAACTCACAACATCTGTTTATTCATAGTCTGCACTGTATATCACACTCTTTCTGACCTTGTTAGAGTCCCCTCAAATAACATTAAATGAAGGAATTTATGGTTCTCAGTCTTAAGTCAGAGATACTATTATGGAGGAAGAGATTATGAGTTTATGTATCTCATTTCTCAATCCTCAATCAACATTAGAGCTTCATTCCTGAACGTTTTTTTCCAAGGAGAAACAGTGGCCCACACTAATGTCTGAAAGATTGTTTTAAGACATCAAACTCCCACTGACATGTAAATTAACAATTTTCATTTGCCTGGTGCAGTGTATACAAAAGTGATTGATCTGCGTAGAAGAATGTGATTTCTAAATGTTTTCTATGGCCCCAGCTGTTCAATCCTTTAAACATGTGGAGACTATCAAGGACAAAAAACTACAAAGTATGTGAATTTTTTTCCAATACAATGATTGAATTACATACCACAAGAGGCTTCCTATTGCTGTATCAGGAAAAACTCATCTAAAGCCAATAAAATGGAATGGATCAATGGATATTTCATCATAGGAAGCCCAGCTGCAAGATAACAAAATGGAGTGCATTTAGCTCTTCATCTCTCAAATGTCTGACACAGAAAGTGGGCAGCTGTGACTTTTTTTGGTTGTACTGTTTGTTTATTTTGTGGCAGCTGATTGCCTTTGAGAGTGTAGCAAGTACTAGACGTTTAATCCCTTATTTGAGGGAAGGAGGGGGAAAGCCACTATTTTTTTTCTCTTTTGACTTGTTAAGATACTTGGCACATAGTATTTAATGAAACCTAACTACAGAAGAAAGAAAAAAAGTTAAACACCACACTTTCAGTGTAGTTTACTGAACACCCACACATTAAATGCACTCTGTAGAATTTACAATAATAACTCATTCTTGTTACAGGAGGAATAATTTCTAAAAACAAATGTAAGGAACTTTAAAAGCACAGATATTGTAATCTTAAATCGAAATAAGATTTGTTTTTTATATATTCTACTTTTCTTTAAAAGAAAATTCTTAACACTTTCCTTACAATCTCAAGAAGATTCTATTGGTGGAAGCTTCAATGCATATGAAATGTTCCAGTGAGCATCCACAAGGCTCTGCAGCATGCCTGATACCATTCAACAGTTTCATGAACAGTCTGGAAATAAATGTAAAAATAATTCAATAAAATTTTTCCTGTACTTGAAAGCTTGACAGGAATATATTGGCAAGACAGTAATATGATATTTCCTTGGATCTTCCCATACTACCTGGACTTGTTCAAACAATTTCTCTATGTAGCCTTGTGCAAAATGAAATACCTGAGTCAAGAAGTCCTTCAGCATCAATCCTTGGTTGTGTTCATCCCAGACAGCTTTTGGTACTTGGGTTAGGCCCCACCACAAATTGACATTAAAATTAGTCTTCCATTTTCATCAATAAAAATTACTAACTTTGTGAACAATTACTGAGAATAATGGTGGACTGTCTCAGCCATTTCCCAAGTGCTCCAATCAAGACTGACGGTTTTCTTTTCACAAGGGACATTTTCAGAGGACATAAATAACATAAGCATGCTGGGTCTATGTGTTAGACTGTAAGAAAATGAAATTACATTGATCGTGTAAAATATATTGGATCAAGTCACACTTTAAGATCCCATAGTTTCTGTTCTCTTAATCTCCTTTTGTTCACTAGTGTCCTACATCCCATTCAAATACTGAGCATTATAGTATTCATCCAATGTAGATATTGTTTTCCCCTTACACATCAATAGGGAAAAGAGAAGAGTAAGAATTCTTCCAAATCTAGCACCAAAAGTCAGATAATTTACTTAGATATCTGAAGGAAAAAAGTATTTAAGCCTCCCTATTAATCTAAGCACAGAGCAGAAATATTGATTTAAAATACAATCTAGATTTAAACTCAAATTTGAAACAAGTATGTGTAGATTGTAAAAATATGTGCAATTCCCGATGCTCTCAAAACTTAAAGTACGTACTGGAAGCGCACTGTAGGGCAAATCTGTCCATGAAAAAAAAAAAAAATAGTTTGAAGTATTCTAAACTCTCTATCTAAGATCTTATAATATCTGTGCCCCTGGTCAGATACAGAATTATGGATCATGCTGAAATCAAATTCATATTTTTCTGAAAGCCTGAACAGGTATACAAGCTCCGCAAATTACCCACAGATAAAACTTCCAAGAGTGTATTTTTTGAACTCTCACATACTTCCCCCTCATTTTACTCAATGTCTTTTTAAATGTGAGGAATTTCATAACTGGATGCCGTGTCCTCACTGTTATGTCATCAGTTCTGTAGGTAAAAATGGTTTTCCTATATTCAATCACTATACTAATAAACTCTCCTAGGATTTGATGTATTTTGTTCATTCTATGTTTATGTTAAATTCTATATTTAAAGATATAATATGTTCATAAAGATTTCTGGTATGTTTTCTTCATTCACAAAGATCACATTTTAAATCCGGAACTCCTTTTTTAAAGTTATACAAGGAGACCTGTTCAGTATTGCATTTATTTGGTGCATTTTAAGTTGCCTGAATAATATATTATAACAGCAATAAATATAAATTCCCTCTGTTCTCAGAATTCTCTAAAGCATTTATGAAGGTAAATCTTACAGCATACATTGGTTACCTATAATTAAATCCACAATTGTATGATTTACCTGTATGAGGGTGACATTTTATTTAGTAAAGTAGATTAACTCTTATCTGAAGACAGCAGCATTTCACATGTAGGTTATGGCAATTGATGTTCTTGCAAGTGAAAATGCTCTCTAATTATTTTCCTTTTCTTGTCTTAAAGGGAGTGAGACTCAAGTTGTTTAATTTAGGAAATAATTTCTGTGTTAGGTTAATGTCAAACTGCATTACATTCAGCCAATTTGTTGCCAGGTTGAGTCGCTTATACGTTTTCCTTACAAATAATAGAGTTTAATTTGTTGTCTATCCAGAACTGAAATATCTATTCTGTTAACATTTTCTGAAACACACTTTGAAGGAAATTCTTTGTAGTTCACAGGAGCTTCATGTCAAGCTTTAATATTTTTCAATATTGTATATCTGAAAGTCGCGCCTAAAAATGCTTTGATGAAGAATGTAATAGTCTCCGAAGAGAAAGTCTGTATTTTTCATGTATATATACCCTACACAGAGATATAGCAGGGAATATTTATACAGATTGCAGAAGGTTCTCATATGGCCCACTGTGACTAGCACCTGATAAAGATACTTGGAATCCCCTACATCATACTATGAAAGTGTTCAAAATTCAGATGTGAATCTTAAATAAAAATATGTCTGAGCAGTGAGTTTATAAACCAGAAGAATATAGACACAACTAACACAGAAATTTTGCCCTGCCAGAAATATTTGTTCCAGATATTTCCAAAAGTTGTTGTTTTAGTTTGGGACTTACTACAGCTATGATGCAAAACAAGAAGAATAAAATATAAATACCAACTATTCCTAAAATATATTGTTTCTCTAGATTTTCAAATAAATATTATTTCTACGTTTTTAAAAATATGTTATCTAAAAAGTTTGTGTTCTCAGACATATCCCTGGACATGGTGCTATGATTGGATGAACAAGGTACTTTAGTAACCAGAGACCAGTCAAAGAGTCAAACTGGGCATTGCTGTGGTAGGAGAACTATGCAATGGAATTTAAACTGGAATGCAACCAAGATTTACTCTGAAGCTGGTAGGATTGATCACTTTTGTTTAGATTTGGTACACAATGGTTTTCAGCATTGCAAAATTATTCTATTTCAGCTGTTGTTTTTCTCTGAGAATTTCCTGAGATGCAACTGTTACAATAATAACTGTGATTTAAAAAAAAACCTGAACAAAAACAAACAAGAAGACACATACATACACACAAAACAACAAAACCCCAAACAAATCTAAGATGGAAAATTTAAGACACCCTTTTGTCCTTCATTTAGTAGAATGCTAAATTTGATAGTAGACTTCTCACGAGAGGGAAAACAGGCTTGGACAACTCTCACTTGAGCCCAGTGAGAGAGTTCACTGATGCATTTGGAGATGGTAAAGCCCCAGCTTCACCATGACATAGCGTAAGGATTTGGTCACGTCCAAAGGTAGGATTTCGTCGTCAGTCATGAAGTTATGCTGCTCTAAGTGTTTTTAAACAAATGTAATGTACATAGTAACTACCTCCAAGAATCTATAAGGATACTTAAGTTGCAGTGGTGACACATAGGACATTCACCCAGCTTGGGAATTTCTAAAAACATTTTTCTTTTTAATTTTTTGTGATGTAAGTATGTAAATATATAAATTAGTTATTGAAGGTAAAAGGTACTATTGCAGAAACTACACAGCAGTGTAGGATGTTATCTCACGCAATGGACCAAGTCTTGAATATGACAAAAATGTATCAATCAGATACACATTTTGTGCTTTTCCACTTTTTGAAGTCAAAACATCTCCACTACTGTATTAAACCTCATTCACCTCTGAGACTGGATTTATCTCTGTAGGTAAGGTAAAAAAACATGAAGGTTTTACTGTTTCCTCTGTCTACTACTGTCGGGTCTCCTATATCATGGCCGCGAGGGCTTAATTGGGTCCCACAAAGCCCTACTTCCATGTTGAATGGCAGCTCATAAATATGCAAATTTTCCCTGCACCTTCATGCTGCCCCCTGGCACTGTTTGGGCACTGTGTTGCTGTGTATCGGTGTTTGTGTCGGCCCTTCCCAGCACCCACAGCCACCCCACGTTGGGGAAAAAACCCTTTTCGGCTTGGCCAGGGACATGAGTGCAAGGAGCTGTCTGGGCCACTGTCCCAGTGTTTCTTGGGGTGGGTAGACCTGGTCTCTCCATACTCAGAGTAGACAGGTTTGTCTTGGAGAGTCACTCAAGAAAGTCTGAGACACCTGAGAGTGTGTAAATCTTTCATAACTGCACCGGTGCCACGCCATCAGGGAAGAGTGGGGAAGGAGCGGCCCCGGTGCAGCAGCGGCCACAGAGGGGTTGGGAAAACCGGAGATGCTGCCGTGCCACGGGGGGAATGGGGAAGGAGAAGCCCTGTCGCTGCACTGGGGCCAGGAGGAAGCGTCAGGGCCGCCATGGCAGCTGTGTGAGTTGATTTGTATATTCATGGCTGCCTAATTGAATATTCATGCCTGCCAGGTCGCGCATGTGCAGATGCAAAAACAGGCCTCCTTCATTGCTAAAAAATCATGCTGCTACGATCTGAAGTCGCAATATGGGGGGTGCGAAGTGCAAGAGGGTTGACTGTATTTCCATGAATGAATCACTTTCACTACTGGAAGTGTTTGGTTTTTTCCCCAAATAGAATTAATCAGCCTTTAAGTACAGATTTTTGGTTTTCTCAAGTCTCTTCAGTTGTCATAGACTCACAGAATGTTAAGAGGTTGGAATGTACCTTAATGATCACCTAGTCCCAACCCAGCCCCTGCAGCCCATCATTGGCAGGGACACCTCCGAGACTAGATCATGTCACTCAGAGCTCTGTCCAATGGGACTTTGAATAAATCTGGGGATGGTGCATCCACCATCTCTCTGGGAAAACCGTGGCAGTCTTTCACCACCCTCCTAATACCTTCTTGTTCATATCATGAGACACAAACACTCTGCATCTTCTGCCTTATGCTTTAAGGATGGCTCCTGGTCATTTGGAACTACAAAAATAGTCAACTTAGCTGATTAATTGCACCTATCTTAATGGACATTTTAAATTCTTAAGTTTGTGATTGATCAGTTCTCTGTTCGTGGAGGTTTTCAAGAGTCTGCTGGGCAAGGCCATGACTGACCTGATATAAGCAGCATATGATATAAGACCTGATATAAGTCTTGCTTCAGACAAACCTAGAGAAGATTGTTAAGGAATATATTCAGTGCCGGTCACACAGGGTGCATCTGCAGTGCAAGATGCAGGACCCCAGGCAAGTCCTTCATTTAGTAGAATGCTAAATTTGATAGTAGACTTCTCACGAGAGGGAAAACAGGCTTGGACAACTCTCACTTGAGCCCAGTGAGAGAGTTCACTGATGCATTTGGAGATGGTAAAGCCCCAGCTTCACCATGACATAGCGTAAGGATTTGGTCACGTCCAAAGGTAGGATTTCGTCGTCAGTCATGAAGTTATGCTGCTCTAAGTGTTTTTAAACAAATGTAATGTACATAGTAACTACCTCCAAGAATCTATAAGGATACTTAAGTTGCAGTGGTGACACATAGGACATTCACCCAGCTTGGGAATTTCTAAAAACATTTTTCTTTTTAATTTTTTGTGATGTAAGTATGTAAATATATAAATTAGTTATTGAAGGTAAAAGGTACTATTGCAGAAACTACACAGCAGTGTAGGATGTTATCTCACGCAATGGACCAAGTCTTGAATATGACAAAAATGTATCAATCAGATACACATTTTGTGCTTTTCCACTTTTTGAAGTCAAAACATCTCCACTACTGTATTAAACCTCATTCACCTCTGAGACTGGATTTATCTCTGTAGGTAAGGTAAAAAAACATGAAGGTTTTACTGTTTCCTCTGTCTANTGATTAATTGCACCTATCTTAATGGACATTTTAAATTCTTAAGTTTGTGATTGATCAGTTCTCTGTTCGTGGAGGTTTTCAAGAGTCTGCTGGGCAAGGCCATGACTGACCTGATATAAGCAGCATATGATATAAGACCTGATATAAGTCTTGCTTCAGACAAACCTAGAGAAGATTGTTAAGGAATATATTCAGTGCCGGTCACACAGGGTGCATCTGCAGTGCAAGATGCAGGACCCCAGGCAAGAGGCCAGGAACTGCTGACCCTTTGCATAACCAAGGCCTGGAGACCTGTGACCCTGCCAGGAGACCTGACATTCAGGGACCAGGCAGGAGCGACAACCCTCAGACTTTCCCCACCCTTAGACTGTAAGGGCATAAAAGCCCAGAAGTTCACAGGTTCACAGGTTATTCTGAGTTGGAAGGAACACACAAGGATCATCTAGTCCAACTCCCAAGCAAACGCCCACCCAGGGATCAGGCCCACATGCATGGAACCATGGGCACCATGCTGCATCCATCATCCAAACCTCCCATCATCTAGACCATGTCACTGAGCTCCTCATCCAGTCTTCTCTTAAACACCCCCAGGGTTGGTGACTCCACCACGTCCCTGGGCAGACCATTCCACTGAGAGAACACTCTCTCTGTGAAAAATCTCTTCCTAACATCCAGTCTAAAACTCCCGTGGCATAGCTTTAGACTATGTCCTCTTGTTCTGGTGTGGTCAGCCTGAGAGAAGATGTTCATACCCACCTGACTGCAACCTCCCTTCAGGCAGTTGTAAACAGCAATGAGTTCCTTGGGTCCGTCCTTGGAGGGNAAACCCTTTTCGGCTTGGCCAGGGACATGAGTGCAAGGAGCTGTCTGGGCCACTGTCCCAGTGTTTCTTGGGGTGGGTAGACCTGGTCTCTCCATACTCAGAGTAGACAGGTTTGTCTTGGAGAGTCACTCAAGAAAGTCTGAGACACCTGAGAGTGTGTAAATCTTTCATAACTGCACCGGTGCCACGCCATCAGGGAAGAGTGGGGAAGGAGCGGCCCCGGTGCAGCAGCGGCCACAGAGGGGTTGGGAAAACCGGAGATGCTGCCGTGCCACGGGGGGAATGGGGAAGGAGAAGCCCTGTCGCTGCACTGGGGCCAGGAGGAAGCGTCAGGGCCGCCATGGCAGCTGTGTGAGTTGATTTGTATATTCATGGCTGCCTAA
>WEKX01009921.1:18623-62817 GCA_013390025.1 Pitta sordida | reverse complement strand
GATGCCTCGTTTTCACCTCTGATCTCTACCACCACCATTTTGCCCAGGACCACATGGACCTTTGACTCCTCACCCCATCACAGCCTTTCCCCTGCCAACCGCTCAATCTCCCTGCAGCCCCTTGGACATTTCAGGAAAGGATCACTGGCTGTTACTCCACTGGTTTGCCTATCCTGAACCCTATTCTTCTGCCCCTGGAATCTTGGAGGTGCCTTGTTTTTTCCCTTGAACTAAGCACCCTCCTCATGTTTGTTTATTATTTCACTTGTCTACAGTTGTCATTGTTCCACTGGGTTTTTTTGATACTGTTATTATTCAAATATATATATATATATACACATATATATATTCCCCTCATTAAGTTTGGTATTTTCTCTTAACGGTCTCTCGTCCAGTTTCTTGGAAGGTAACCCCCAACAGTGTCCAAACCAGGGCACTTGGGTCCCTCCTTAGAGGCACCAGCTTAAGCTGTTATTTTGTTGTTTAGTTATTGGACCATGATCAAGTTATTTTAAGGATCTAGATGTCTGTAACTCTGCTATGGAAAACTTATCCCTGAGTTGGTAAAATCAGGTTGGAAATCAGGTCTGAATGTTTGAGTGTTGAGGGTGTAGCTGCGAAGAGTCTTCAGTCCCAGATCAGGTGGTGCGAGAATGACTGCCAGAGTGTCTCCTGGGTGGTCGGACTGGAAAGCTTCCTTAACAAAGATGGCTTACAAAACCTCCTTCCAGTCAATGTTTCTATGGCATTAAGATTCAAGCAGCTCTCTGCAGCTGGACCTTCTGCAGAACCGGCAACAGAAAACTTCAATTGAAATTTAACAACTAAATTTCTTCCTGAGGTGGACTTTACTTTCTAAAAATCCCAGTCTGTCTTTATTTAAATACATCTGGAAAAGACTATTTTCTGAATGAGAAAATTCCTTTAAAGTTTAATTAGCAGTTCAAAATATGATTACTGGGTTTGGTTTCAAATTAGGTCAAGTGTAGAGGGATTATGTTCAGTTTTGTATCGGCTCTCCTTCAGGAATATTGCCTAGTATGCTTTTTATAAGCATGCTGAGAAACAACCTAAAAGCTGATAGGCCTTGATAATACTTACAGTGAGTTTTGACCACTTAGTATTTGTAGTAAATACTGAAGTCCTGTAAAAGAAAGCACAGAATAATGAGTGCAATTCTGAACGCACTGAGTTTACGCTGGCATGACTCCAAGACTGCTTTGACCGAATAAGGGACAACGAATATGAAAGGTGATTAGTTTAAACAACATTAACAAACTTTCTTGGAAGAAGAAATACCTTTAGTTTCTGTGCTACAGTTAAGTTGTAAGTTAGCTGGGGTTTTGTTTTTTCAAAGTAGAGAACATTGGTAGCTGAAGGATGTCTCAAGAAAGCACAAACTACTCATTACCTCCAAAAATCAAGCCAATCACTTGTGCAACGAGTGTGAAAGCCTGGGAGAATCCAGTCCTATTTACATTTACAGAGAACTGAAATGGTGAATACAGTGAATGTTGTTTTAGTATTGCATCTTTATTCACCTTTCCCAACTGTCTCAAGATTGAATGACTTTCCTTCTCATCCTCTCACAACTGTGGATGTAACAAAAAAATGCTCATTGAGGTGGGTGCTGCAGTGTCCCAGTGACAATCAAAACTATCCAGTCAAAAGCATATAAATAAGTGGGGAAATTAGGAGGTCTCCATTTAGGATCAATTGTCTGCCTCTTCAGACATATGAGGGCATAAATATATGTCACAACCTCCAGCCAACTTTTCCTGAATCTTTCACTCCATTTAACAATGTACTTGAGTCACATTTGAATTTTTATTCATTTCCTCCTGAGTTCTAAAGCAATCCATGAAAGGTGGAAGAAAAAGAATGTTGTAAAAGCACCAACCTGATAGAATGTCACCAGGGAAGAATATAACATGGAGCAGAGATAATAATAGCCTGTCTGTCCTTCAGCAATGGGCTACAATAAAAGTTGAGAATCCTAGGTGAGAATAACCATTTTAGCCTAATCACCTTGACATATAACAAGATTGAAAGGCGATGGGAGACAGAAAGAGGGGAATCAAAGTTCCTGCTTATTGAAATGCTCCTTTTAACAACAGTATTTATTTCACCTAGGTTGAGTAAAAACTGTGACTTCTATAGGCTGTCTCAGGAAAAGCATCAATTTGTAATGAATGGGGTTTTTTTCCCCTGCTCACATTTTTAAGCGGATCTGCATAAAAATATCAAAACCCAGAAAACAATCCTCTACAAATTGAATTTCTTTAAAAGAAATAAAACATAAATGAAAAAATAAATGAAACAGCACCATTATTTGGATTATATTTATCTTTAATCCACTTTGTCCTCTATATGAAATACAGTATGAAGACATCTGTCAATATTTTAAAGGCTTGTGCCTGTGTCTGAATTATATTTTTAAATTAGACCCTAAAGCTGCATTCTAATGCATTACTTTCATTTACTGGAGTATGCATATACTATCATACTACTCCCATGACATTCTTTATTTAATCAGTCTGAGAGCTGTGCAGACCCATATCTATTCCCACATAAATCTCTGCCAAATACTGCTGACTTTTAGATTTAACCTCACTGGCAATGAATGACCTCCTTGGGAAAAAAAAATATAAAATGGACAAATATTTTAGGGGAAGAAGTAATCTTTTTGGATAATCAGTGTAAGGTATGCAAATCTGCCTGGTTCAGAATGGAGGTGGTGTCCTTGTGGTGAATAGGAACTGCTGCAGTAAACAACTTTAGCCTTTCCTATTAAAGGTTAGGGAGAGTGATTGATATGTTTGACAAAGAAATGTAAGGTCAGGAGCAATAAAGGCAATCTGTTCTTTATACAAAAAGTACATGAAAAGCAGAACATATACTGGGTATTCTCTAGTTGGTTTTGGTGCACCTGTTATTTCAGAATAATAAATGGAGCTGAGTCCCATTGCAGCTTGGGCAGGTAGGACGGATCAGTGTGAGCTCACAGGTTCACAGGTTATTCTGAGTTGGAAGGGACCCTCAGGATCTTCTAGTCCAACTCCTAAGCGAACGCCCACCCAGGGATCAGGCCCATATTCTCTGACCATCAGTTCATCTTTATAAAAATGATAATCCTTATAAGCTGCTCCTTGACCCTATTTTAACCCCACCTTTTTCATAGTAGTTAAGGTACAACGAAATCTACGGTGGTAACACCCATTTAAGTAGAATTCCCTGAAGAAAAGTAACATGAGGTTTTGGGTAATAATGACCAAATAATTTTAGTCCTGTCTTGGCTTAAGGTTTCCAGAAGTATAAATTACAGATATAATATGACACCGTGCTAGAAACATCTGTTGCTAATGTTAAGAGTTTGTGTATATATGTAATCACTCCTCAATTGCAGCTCACTTTCATCCACGCTCCATATCAGACACAGAGGGCAAAACATCTCAGAATCAAAGAATCATTTAGGTTGGAAATGTCCTGTAAGATTGTCGAGTTCCAACCGTTAACCTAATGCTGACAAATACACCACTAAAACATGTCCCTAAGTGACACATCTACACATCTTTTAAATACCTCCAGGTATGGTAATTCATGCAATTCTCTGGGAAACTTGTTCCAATTCTTGACCACTCTTTTGGTGAAAAAATGTTCCCTGATATCCAACCTAAACCCTGACAAAACTTGAGGTATTTACCTCTTGCTCTATCACTTGTTACATAGGGGAAGAGACCACTGCTCATAAGTCTTACTTTCTAGACATTTCACCAGCTTTGTCAGCTTTCTCTGGACATGCTCCAGCCCTTCAATACCACACTTGAGGTGAGGGGCTCAGAACTGGACACAGAATTCGAGGTGTGGCCTCACCAGTGCCAAATACAGAGGGATAATCACTGGCCTAGTATTTTTGGGCACACTATTTCTGATATAAGCCAGAATTTCATTGATCTTCTTGGCCACCTGGGCACACCGCTGGTTTGTGTTCAGTCAGCTCTCAAGCAACACCCTCATGTACTTTTCCATCAGGTAGCTTTCGAGCTGCTGTTCCCCAAGTCTGTAGGACTTCATGGGGTTGTTGTGAGACAAGGACCCAAGGGCCCAGCGTTTCATACACAATTCTCCTTGTACAATTGTCCTTGGCCCATTGTTCCAATTTATTAAGATCACTCTGCGAAGCCTTCCTATCCCTCAGCAGATCACTGTTCCCACCCAGCTTGGTGTCATATACAAACTGACAGAGGGTGCACTCCACCCCATTTTCCAGACCATTGATAAAGATTTTAGAGTTGTCCCCAATACCAAGCCATGGGGAACATCACTAGAGACCAGTTGCGAACTGAATGTTTCACCGCTCCCCATCACTCTTTAGCTTAGCCATCCACTCAGTTTTTCATCCCGTAAGCAGCACACCCTTCAAGCCATGAGCAACCATCTTATTTCTGATTCTCACAGACCTCCGACCAGAGCTGTGGCTACAGACACTTGTCTTAAGGGTTTAATGTTGCTGGTGCATTGTGATCTGAGGCCTAGGCTTGAACTCAAGGAAGTGATCATAGAGATTTCTAGCTTAATAAAAATCATCACAAGTGCAGCATTAACATGCTGTTCCAGAAAGCCTGAACCTCTCTTTCTGCCTTCAGTGTTCCCTTTCATTCATTCTGTGCACACATTCAATCTCCCTTCTTTAAATCTTCCATTTCACCACTTTTTTTTGTTCAGAGTGTAAAGCTACCCAAAGGTCTTAATATAAATGCTTGTCCTCTGGACTGAACCCCTCTGTAGAGCTTTACACATCCCACAGAAATAGATTTATTTGTTTCAGTAGGTTTATCCTCTGAAGCCAGGATTTTCCAGTTTAGATTCAGCTCTCAGGAGAAAAACTTGCAGAACAAGTCATTATATATATCCAGGCAATGACTCTCAGCTGCCAGAAAATTGCAGGCCAATGGGACATTGCTGTAATCTCTGATTCCAACTGGCCCATACATTTCCAGTGGCCATGCATAAAGAGACTCAGAATTGTTCATTAAGTTTGTTGTGAAACCAAGTGTTTAATATCTGTAATTCCAAAGGATCAATGGGAAGTTAAATTGAGTGAAACTAGTTTTGAACTCATGGAGTTGCAGAGAAACAACAGCATTACATATCTCAAAAGAACTCACATTTTTAATGTAGAAACATGAATTTGAAACTATTTCTACTGTTTTGGGCTGATGAGAGTTTTTCATTGTTGTTGATTTGTTTTTTAATGAACAGTTTCTCTGTGCATGTTAAGGAACTGCTTCTGCAAAAAAACCAAACCCAAAAACAGCTACACTGTTCATGAGTAGAAGCATTTCTTTCACTGATAGGTTATCACCCAAAACCATATTATTTGAAATGGTTTGTCAGCAAGAACATTGATTTTGTTTCCTTTTGTACACGTCACTTGAATATTCATGTTATTATAATGCAAGAACAAATCCATGTTGGGTATATAGTTGTCTTTAGTAATAGTTTATAGGTTATAGCGGGTTCTTCTGTCTATTTGGGTACAAATTACCTGGTTCATTGATTAAAATGTAACAGAATCAGTGACTTCACTCTTCGTATTTTTTTCTGTGCAGCCTGCTGGTGTCACAAGCCTCTCCACCAAAGGTGCCACAGCAGGGCTAGTCTACAGATTACTACAGCAGCTCTGTAGAAGCTGGTCTCTTTCATCAAGCCTGGTGTACTCATGGGCTCATGTTCTCAACCCCAGAGAGGTACTAAAGTTTGGGGCAGGAGCTGCCCTTAACTGCCCTCATCTACCCTGCGCCTAAGGTGGTGGGTCATGCCTTGGCTATGTGAGTAATTTGGTAAAATCTGATGCTGTTGGTCTCAGATACATCTTCTCTACCCGAGCAGAGATAAAAACATTCAGTCCAGGATGGGCTTATTGGCTCAGGAAGCAAGGAGAGGACAGACAGCAGAGAAAGGCTGTCAAGAAATAAACTGCATCAAACAAAAAAGTCACCGTCCCTGGAGGTGTTCAACGGTAGGCTGGTTGAGGTGCTGAATGATATGATCTAGATGTTAGATGTTAGGTTTAGTTGGATTATAGGTTGGACTAGATGATTTTCAAGGTCTTTTCCAACCTTATCAATACTGTGATACTGTGATACTGTAACAGTCCTTTTCTGCATTCCCCAAAATTTCAGCTAAACAGAATTTGTGGGGCTTTTAGGTATGCTGATGTTTGTGAGCTAAGATGTAGATGATGAGAAATTGTAAAGCATTTTGAACAGTATCATAAAGGAAAATTATAGAAATGCTAATACATACGAAATGCATATGATTCTTTGGAAATTTCTTTGGAAATGTCCACTTGAAAATTAACATCTCTCCATAGCAATTTAAGATAATGTTATAGTTCTCTATTATCTCAGTCAGATTGTTTAGAAAAAACCCAAAGAAACTACAACTGTTTAAGGCCTGAGACTCTTTAATGGCACTGTTTCATAAAAGTACTTAGGTAGTTGCCTTGAAGGCTAAAAGAAGAATCCTTGAGAATGCTGTCTGAAAAAGACTGCAAGGAATATATCATTGACAGTATGAGAAAAGATACATTCTATTCTAGCTCGAATGAATATATGCCTGCTGTTAAGAAAAAAGAGGTAGGAGCTGGAATGAATGAGTTTCATACCATGCCTTGCAAATTAGAAAATTAGAACTTATTACTCCATCATCTGGTACCTTCATAAACCAACTTTCTTAAAAAAGGATTCTGAAACTTCAGGAGGACATGACAAAAGTGGATCATGGAGTTTTTTGTTGGTTTATTGATTTTTATCATACAGGTGGACAAGAATATCTAGAAAAAATACAGTATCCCAGTGAACTCTTTGTAGTTATATCTCCACACACGTGGAAGAGTCTGCACTCTGGAATAGAGCACAGCAGAGCAGTTTTAGCATCAAGGTAGAATCCATACTGTGCAAAAGAAATAAGAGCAGTGTGAAAGCAGTAATGTTGTTGCCAGCTAAGAGGTAGGAAAAGTGAACTTTCCTCTTTCATTCATCTTCACCCTTTTTCCCCCCCCCGCCTTGGATCTGTAAAAGAAAAGTTCTAATATAACCCAAACCTACATTTGCTGTAAACTCAGTGATGGACCTGAGATTTCTGTCTTTGTGACTGTGGTGGTTTGTATGAGAAGGCATCAGATAAAGGATATTCTAACAGAGTTTGTTGTGACGAAGAAAAGGCAGCAGCAGAGGCTGTGAATGGAATATGGAACCAAGCATTAACCTTTATTTTCTTAATCATAAACTGAGGAAAAAACGGTAAAGAAATTTCTAATTCTATACTCTGAGAGCCTACAGAATAAAATTTCTTTTCAACAGTCTCTGCCCGGCATTTTGCTGCCGTTCTAGACATAATTCCATCTAAGTTACAAACAACAAGAACTGTGATTAATTTGTTATACACTGCTCTGAGACATTTTTTCCCAAACAGTAAAGATCATTCCACAACATTCTTTTTTTTCTATGAATCTCTTTTTTCTCTACTGCCACACCGGATAATAGTATACTGGTGAAATAGAAGCAATTTCTTATCAGAATATCATTATATAATGTAGTAAATGTTAATAAGTATTATTAGAATAACAATTTTTTAAGGCCAGAAGGATCTGGTCTTATTATTTAGTCTGAACTTTTGTTTAAGAGATCTCACATAGTCCCCAATTTGTCACAGCAGAGTTATAGTTCCTGTACTCCCAACCCAAATTCAACAACTGAAGAAATAACTTTTTTTCTTCTTTTTTAAAGCAATAGGTATGGAAAATTACTTTGATATTGGCTGTTTTTCTTATTCTGTAAACAGCACATGGCCATGCAGTGTCCAGTACAGTATGTACAGCAATATGGAAGTGTTTTCTTGGCAACAACAAGAAAGTAAAGCAAGAGATGTCCAAAAGAACATAAGCGGAAGGCTGGTTGCTGATGGGCAAGATAAGTCTCCCCACCGAATTAGCCTACTTTGTCATTCCAACTGTTGAAAACCTGACATTTTCCAAGATGCAATTAATATTCACTTTGAAGATGCTTTTAATGAGCTATGGATGCTAAGTTATTCTCTAACAGCTTTCCAGTTGTAAGTAATGATTCATTCAGAGAGTAACAGATTCAGCTTTGGAATGTCCCATCACTGCCCAGTCTTGCTATGCTCCTGCCAGCAAAACTCAATGTCTGTAGTGGTCGAGCAAGCCATGTGGCACTAGTACTATGTAGTCTCTTGATACTAACCTGGCATCTAGCCCCCTTATTTCAATATTCCTCATTTCATGTTGCTATTAAGGTAGACTATTATGCCTCTATTATTCAGCACTGAAGGACTGTTCAGTCCAGCTATTAATATGCACAGCTAAATGTTCTGCTTCATGCATTTTCAAGTGACAGGGAAAGAAAAGACACTGAAGATTTTATTCCATTTTTATCCCATATGTACGAATGTGTTCAGTTTATGGCCCCAGAGAGAAACTTTCCTGCTTCCAGAAGTGCATACACAGACTGGAATTTGAAAATCTGGTTGTTTTCTTTTTCTTATTTTTGATAATAAAGATGGTACAGTCACATAGCTGGCATTTTTACTAGTGATTCATAAGGAGGAATAGTATCTAATCCACGTGTCCTTAACTATCTTTGCTCTGGTGGTCTAGTAAACAGAAAGCACTTATTGTCAGACAAGTATGTAGAAATGATTCAAGGATAGAGGGGGACAAAGCTCTTTTCAGCAAAACAAAAAAAAAAAAGCTGTTCTGTGAGCAGAACAACTAACGAAGACTGATTTGTTGCACCTTCTTACAGGCATCCCAGCGTATTTCTTCCTTCCCCTTCTCTTAAATCCTCTCCTCATTTGTTGGGCTGGATCCCTGTAAATTCTGGTTGAAACTGAATAACATATTTTTTCATTTAAAGAAAGTGAACAAAAGAGTGGCTCTTCCAGAGAAAGACAGACCAGCAGATAGGAAGTATGTACCATTACTATAAGACCTTAATTTGATTGGGAAGGCAAGCTACGGTTTGTTTGATATTCTAGCATTCCAGAAGTGATTTGAGGCCCTAACCAACACCTAGTCTTGATGCATTAGGCTGTTAGAACATGAGGAGAGGGAAGAAGCTGTCTGGCTATGTCCTACATGTTGACAGAAGGCACATTCAGGTTAAAAAATTTATCATGGGTCATGGTCTGCTTACTATGAAGCCTTGTTTTGAGTTTTGCCCTTAAAATATAGTCTCTTATGTAGTTCCAGCTATTAGCCTTGAAGCATGAAATCATTCAGAAGGTTCAAAAGTGTATTTCAGTTAGAAGGCATCAAGTGGTTTCTTCCAATTTTAAAATGTCTCAGCTGAAGAACTGCTTATAATCATGTGAGTAGTTCACCTATTCCAAATACATAGTTCAGTTTACTAAAACCATCCTATGTTCTCAAATACACATTATCAATTATGAAAGCTACAGTCATCAATTCGTTTTCTTTTGTCACCAGTAAAGACAACATTGGTCTTTGCTGTTTTCTATTTCTTCAAAATCATGTTTGCAAAGCTTATGACCATATATGCCAGATACTTCATGCTGTTGAATGTTTAATATCAGTTTGGCCAAGTTGCGATATAAGGCCCCCATATATACAATATTTCAGAACTAATAACTTCAAAATCCTTTAATATTGCAATTCACCTTAAGAAATTAGGAGCACTGTGTCACTATAGTCACTGTTAAACGGATCTCTGCAGGATGATTGTCCTCACGTTTCTTGAAGGTGTAGAAATCTCCACTATGATTTTTCTTCTTTCCTGTTTCTTGCATTTCAAGTCAGTCTTCAAGAATATCTTGGCAAATAAAACTTTTTTTGAATCAACAAAACTTTACTGATTGACGACATACAGAAAAATCCTACAACCGCATCTAAGTCATGTACACAATTTGTGATATATTAATAGCTAATTTTTAAGTCCCTCCAAAAAGAATTGAAACTTGCATGATAAAGTTTTAATGGTTTTGTGTGGTAAATACTTAAGTCAGCTAATGGACTGGAAAAATCTCATTGTTATAATGTCTCTTTAATACTACTTGTGCTTATATTTGGGTAGGATTGCATCCTGTGGATTCAGATATGGGAGGCAACCCTTAAACAAAAAGGAAGGAGCCAAGCCCAAAATGTCCAATACACAGTCTAACTCCAGTGTTCTGCTTCTATGTTTCACTTTGAATTGCAATTCTACCTCTGCATGTCCCAAGACATCTCTGAGTATCACTGCTGTGCCCCAGTCCCTTCAAGACATGATAAACCAAGGGCTCAGTTACCCTTATTGCCTGAATTCCCTCATTCCACATGTGTTCTTAAATGTATTTAACATATGTGGACCTGATTGACAGGACCAATTCAAATTGAAACAGTGGGAATTTTCTTCTCAGAAATTGTAACAGTAAAATAATGGATTTTACATCCAATATAATATCAACATGGGGATGAATATCAACACTTTTTGAATATTTTTTTCCATATCTATTTCAACCCTTTTCTGCTTTCTGTATATACCTTAAGTTCCAGAAAAAAACTTTGAATTTCATTTTTGCTGCTATTAAGTTTAGCCTTAGTTATAGTGACTCAAGACTTCAGATTGACACTGACCCTAAAGTGACCTTTAATTTACACAGTGCATATGGTGATGATAATAGGACCACATTGTTGCTTATGTGTTAAAATTTATATTGGCACTTTCTTGTGAGTTCTGCATTTTCTGTGATTTTCTGGGCAGCATGCAATTCCTCCAAATCACAAATATTCAGGACAAATTATTTTAGGCTCAACTACTTAAAAACATCTACTAAAAGTATATCCAGATACATTCATTACTAGACAAGAACAGCTGATCCTCATTGTCCTAGACTGCAGTTTCTGTTCACACACCTTGCAAAACACTTTCTGCCTTGAGATAACATCCCAGAAATTTCTGTCATGGTAAGAACCACTTTTAAATATTTCAGCCCATGGAGCAAACCATTAATCATATTGCCTTATATTACATTTCTCTGTTTGCTCTGTGTAATCTGTAGGAAGAGTAGCTTGATCACTCTCTGTAATGCTTGATTTTAAATTCCACAATATTGTTTTCACCTTTTTAGTACTCATAAGGCAATGACACTTTATAACCTCTCTCTGTGTCCATTCTGTCCATTTCATGCTCCACTTCAGGCTTGGGTAGGGATGGGGGCTGGGCAAAAGATTTGCCTAGAAATAAGCTATTAACAAGAGATGTTTACAAATGTACCCTAATTTAAGCAGTACAAGATCACGTGTGTGCAAGATAATTAATTTGGAGATTTAACAGATCAAAGGTCAGAATCACAACAAAATTAGCTGGTTTCTATATATCAGCACTTATGAGGCAGAAGGTGGGGAATATGTATTGTGAGCACTCTCTAGTTAAACTGTGTGTGAGCACAAAACATTACTGCATTAGGCTGTAGCCTGTAATCAATCCCAGCTGGAAGCTCATATCAACATTACTGTTCTTCTTGCCAGTTCCTTGTTAATCCTTTGAAAGGGTAGGTAAAAACAAGAGTAGTGTCTTATATTACATAGGTTGATTTATAGAACCCAGCTATTCAAACATTTTATTCTGCACAGTTTACAGGCCAAATAATTTTATTTCTGAAATGTTTAATTGGTTAATTTATACCATGCAAAAAAAAAAAAAAATGACAAAAGGCTCCAGCAGAAATTCCATCCCATAGTCTCATTTTGGAGTACTTTGTTCCCATTTGTACTGTCAGGCCACCCTCTGTTCACTGTAGAAATGCTTTGTTGGGCTGAGTGAGCTTTTATATACATATGGAATTCTTAGAAATACTGTCATTGAGCCAGGTATTTCAAAATTTATGTTTTTCCAGGAACCTTGGTCTATCAGATAGCATGCTTATCCATGTTGCTTCTCTTCTTTTTCAGAGCTGATAACGGCTCAAGTCTGAAGTTTTAGCTGCCCTGAAAATTGCAGTAACACCCTGAAGTATCTCTTGTTTTCCAAACCAGTTAGTCTCATCATAATGAAGCCAAAAATCTTGTAAGAGGCTGTCTCCTGGATGAAAACAGAGGAATTAAAGCTGATAAACAAACCTCAGTATAATCCCAGCCAGAAAACAACCAGCTAGAGCTTTGTACTCTTTCTTTTTTTAGTTTTTTACTTCTTTTTTCTTTTTTTCTTTTTTTTTTTGGTTAAACACTTCTCTTTCTCCTCCCTCCTGACCTGTAATCTTCAAAGTAGTTCGGATCCTTGGAGTCCAGCTGACTCACCATGAATCCTTGATAGTAGCCTGATTGAAATCCCAAAACACACTTTTACTAACCCTGAACATACAGCTGTGGTTTGGTGTACAGCAGCTGCCAAGGCTTGGTGGACCTTGACTTTCCTAATTCTGTTTATTTATTCCCATACAGAATCACAGAATGACAATCACAGTTTGGAAAAGACCTCTGAGATCAAGTCCAACCTTTGACCTAACACCATCTTCTCAACTAGATCATAGTACTAAGTGCCACATCGTCTCTTTCCAAATACCTCCAGNACAATCACAGTTTGGAAAAGACCTCTGAGATCAAGTCCAACCTTTGACCTAACACCATCTTCTCAACTAGACCATAGTACTAAGTGCCACATCGTCTCTTTCCAAATACCTCCAGGGACAGTGACTCCACCACCTCTCTGGTCAGCCCATTCCAATGTCCAATCACCTTCTATGTAAAGAACTTCTTCATGATGCGGAAGCTAAACCTCCCTGGCAGTGCTTAAGATTGTGCCCTCTTGTCCTACTGCTGGTAGCCTCAGAGAAGAGACCAGCCCCCACCTGACTACAACCTCCTTCCAGGTAGTTGTTGAGAGTGATAAGGTCTCCCCTGATCCTTCTCTACTCCAGGCTAAATTACCTCATTTCCTTCAGCCACTCCTCATGGGGTTTGTGCTCCAGTCCCTTGTTCTTCTCTGGACATGTTCCAGCACCTCAATGTCCTTCCTAAATAAAGGGGCTCAGAACTGGACACAACACTTGAGGTGCAGCCTAACCAGGGCAGAATACAGAGGGAGAATCACTTCCCTGGTCCTGCAAGACACACAATTCTTGATACAGGCCAGGATGCCATTGCCCTTCTGGGCCCACACTACTGGCTCATGTTCAACTTCCCGTCAATCAGTACTCCCAGCTCTCTTTCTGCCTGGCTGCTCTCCAGACACTGTCCCCAGCCTGTAGCACTGCAGGGGGTTGTTGTGGCCAAAATGCAGGACCTGGCGCTTAGGCTTGTTGAATCTCATCCTGTTGGATTCAGCCCATCTATCCAACCTGTCGAGGTCCCTCTGCATGCTGGCTGGATCTGATCCTGTGTCTGTCCTACATGTGCCATGTGATTGCACTGTTCCATATCTGTTCCATAATCTTGCCAGTCTCGGAGTTCAGGTTGACAAAACCATAGTTTCCTGGACCCTTCTTGTGGATGGGCATCATACTGGCTAACTTCCAGTCATCTGGGACCATCCCCATATACATTGAGGATGACCTATCTTATTGTTGAAAACTGAGGCAAAGAAGCTGTAAAGTACCTCAACTTTTTCCTCATCTTTGGTAATATATTCTCCCCCACATCCCATAAAGAATGTGGGTTTTTTCTTAGGATTTTGGTCCTGAACTTCGGTATCATATATAGATAGGCAAGACCCACTTTTCTAAGTTAAATAGCAGATTATTCATGCTCTGGGTACCTCCTAGGTACACTAAAGTATCCTGAGATGTTGATTTTACTACATTATTCAGAAAAGGATGATGCCTTGAATGAGAGTAAAACCAGGAAAAACTAAAAGAGTCACTGGACATAGAAAAAACTCCCAGTATTAAGGTGTTTTCTTTGGAAAATCCTACAGCAAATGGGGTGCTGTTTTGGGATATTAATTGTACAGTTAGGAAGACTATGGTCTGCGCCATACTTTATGTACATTTGAGGGCAATTTTTTTTCAATGCTATGTTTTTTTAATAGTGCTTATTTCCAATCTAATGTGAGTTATGTCTAAAAACTGATTCTGGCTTATGATTTTTATTTTGAGGATTTTTTTTTTAAGAGATGAATGATTAAAGCAGGTCAAAGTTAAAATTTTGAAAGGCAGATTTCAGTCCTTTAGGCCATAGAGGCAACTGTCCCTTGATAGTCACAATAGACACCTAGATCTCTGTAGAAAGGAGTTCAAGAGTTTTTTGATACAAACCTCTGGTGGATTTCGTAGTGAAAAGAAACTTAATTATATTAGAGACAAATGTGTTACACTAGCTATTTCATTGATTTTTATTTTTAATTCTTTTGAAAGCCTTCATGTTATAATCTAATATTATTTTGGTAAACTGTTTTACTGCCATAGACAAATGAAATAAAAAAATAATTCCTTTAAACCCATAGTCAGTGCTACCTTGATTTTCAACTCTAGAACTATTGAACATCTTAAAACACTCAAATCCCTATTATATCTTTGCCCTGCATCTTGCAACTAGTTTATTCTTCTACCCTTGTAACAATAAGTCCAGGGAGGTAGAGAATTTTCTGCCATTTTGAGAAAATCTTGCTACATGGGCCTCTTTAACTGAATTTAAGGTAACATTATGTATAGATTAACACTTCCTTTTCTTCAGTCTCATTGTTTGTGTTAAGTCAATCTTCGGCTTAGTTATTATTCTCTTACTGGTTTTTAATATTATCAAAGAACACTCCAGAACTCTGAGCCACCTTTTTGTGAGTTGAGCTAACATTTCTTACTGAAATTCCGTGCAAAACCAAAATTATGAGAACCCAAATAAGATATAGTGCCGTAGATGTAGAAGAAAAAGAAAGAAGAAAGAAAAAAAAAGGAAAAAAGCAAAATATATAAAGACTACCTGGTTTGGTAGAAGCCCACACTACGCATCAATGGATGTCAAGTTTACATTTTCTATGACTGCCACTTATTTGATATACACAAGAGGTTGGAATATTTATGTGAAAATTACTTGACTAGAGATGGGTGCACAGGCACAAAGCATCTTATCTGATGTGTCATTGTTTTATGAGGAGCTTTTTTTGTTTTATGCATCCAAATATGTTCCATATGCATCAGATACATCAGCTACACCATGATGTGCAACGATTCCAATACACGCTGATATGCCATTTTGTTACACAAGGCACAGTGTATTTGTGCAGCCAAGGAAACATAGGCAGCTACTTGTCCTGATGTCATCCTGTCCCTGGAAGTTCAGCAGAGCTGACCTGGACACATACTCTGATCAACTGTCCAAGGATTTCACTGCCCTGGCTGGGCACTTGTGTTATGCAGGAGTTTCCTAGAAAAATAACAAAAATTATTTTCTGCCTGGACCAAATTTATAGGTGCAAAGAGAGGTATTTAGAGAAATGCCACAGGTCTAGTAACACTATATTGTCATGAGAAAAAATATAGAGTTACTTAAAACCCATTCCTAACTGATCAGGACTGGTTTAAATCATTGGATGTCAGTATAACTAATACAGCAGAGGAGCTCTGCCAAACTGCTAGAGATAGAATCTGATGTCTATGCTTAGATGTTTAATAATTTATGGTTTATGTGTTTACTTTTTGGTAATCTATTTATTATTAAAAGTATATTGTTTAAGAAAACTCTAAATGACTAGCAAGATATTTTATTTTAGGACAAGGCACTCTATTGTGTTTCTTAGCCACATCCTCTCTCCTGAAGTGAGTAATATTTATCAGGCCACTCGGATGAGCTTTTTTAAATTCACTTTTGTGAAGAAAGAGATGTAATACCTTTTTAAATACCTGTACTAGCACGGAAACAAAAATCTGGAATTATCTTTTTCATTTGAGTTGAAATGTGCTGGGGGAATGGAGAGGAGAAAAAAATATTGTTTGTAACTTTTTTTTATTCTCTGAAGGTTCCATGACTGAAGAATTAAAAGTGTTGTCATAAGTTTCTTCATAGGCAGTAGATTTCTAATCTGTGAATCTATATTTACAGAACTGGTTTCTGGATTGTTTTCTCATAAATGCGTACTTAATCGTAGAAGTCTTGATGATCTTTAGAGGTCTTTTCCAAACTTAATGATTCTATGATTCCATAACAATGCTAGTATGTTCCAGGATTACTCTTTGTTTAGTACTCCAGGAGACTTGCAGTACAAAGTACTTGTACAAACTAGTTGTTTCTTGATTTTTGCAAGGATAATTCTGGTACTAGGAATATTTGCCTGAGGCTATCTATTGCAAGTAAATACACTTTTTTGTTTATTATACAGAATTGAAAGAAGATGAAGTGTGATTTAGCAATACTCATTTAGTAAATACAAGCTTCACAAGCCCCATAGGTATTTTCCTTCCATTCTAACTGGAGTTTTGGCAAATCTTTCTCTTGAACTCAGCACTCTNTGCTAGACTGTGAGGGATCTAGGTTGGTGTTACGCTCTGGGATGTGCTCTCGGTCTCTGTACGGGTGTTAGGTGGTGAGTTGGACTAGATGATCCTTGTGGGTCCCTTCCAACTCATAATATTCTGTGATTCTGTGATTCTGTGATACTGATAGAAACCAAAATAACTAAACTTTCACCTTCCAAAACACTTTCATTTTTATTTTGTCAAGGCTGCACAGGATGGCCTAATGGTAAAATTTCGTGTTTGTATTTAATGATAAAAAATGCCAGGAAATTCCATATAAGGAAAAAACTTCCACAAATCATTCTCAGAAGTTACTTTCAAGATGTGATAGACACGTGTATGTCAAAGTTTATTCATTTTATGGGACAGTTCTGAAGGCTGGAAATGTTGCTTATGTAATCTCCGAGAAATCTTGGAAAAGCTCTTTTCAAAAATTGAAAATCTTTATACAAGTTTTTGTGTACAAAGAATTCTAAGTGTTTAATATAAAATCATGCAGGTGTCCTTTGAACCACGAGTTCAGAGGGAGGGTAGATTTAGGCTGATTTTAATGCTGCAGCTGAAATTTCTTTTTGGCTGAGGTGTCCATGTGCTTTATAATGCTCAAAAAGGAAGTCCTTTACTTTAAGCTGTATTTTTTTCAAGATCATTCATATGCCACACTGTCAGTCATCTGGGGCATCATGTGTCAGCTTCACAGCAAATAATATTTCCTAAAGCCAGCGTGCTGGACAAGAATGGAGCAACACTATGTCATAAATAATGTAAAAATTCTGAGGGTATATTTTTCTGCAAAAGACAGAACTGAGTCTTTTTGCTGTATTTAATGGATCAGTCTGAGGATAGTCAGTAGGGAAGAACAAGTGTTTGAATTTAGCATAAAACAGGCTTCGCATTGGCTCCTTGGTTAATAGTAATGTAAGTATGAGCTCTCTGTCTTGATCTAGTGAAGTTAATCAAGTTGCATCAAAACTAGTAAATTTTCACTAAAAGTTTTCATTAGAGTTAAATAGTATTTTAGTGACGAGGGAATTGTTTGTCGGCCCTTCCTTCTTTGGTGGCAAAAAAGTAACAAGTAGTGTATTACAATAGCTAGACATCAAAACGATTCCACCACAAATTATTTTAAGAGGAGGGAGGAATGACAGCAAATTTCACTTATCATCAGGCTTACACTGGCACATTATCATGAATAGAAGAAAGAGACTCAAGAATAAAAAAGAATAAACTTTTTCATATTATTTGTTTTCCTACAAAGTCTAAATGTAGATCAAATTAATTCCTGCTGTATAATTTCATTGGATAGTCCAGAAAGTGTTTTTGTTTCTATGTAATTGAACAAATATGTCCTGTTCTCTTATAGATTTGGGATTTGATTCTGTGGACTCCAACAGAGATATCTCTGATTAAAGTTTTCTGTAATATTGGTCACTGAAACATGAAGGAACTTAATACCCTAGAGACAACTCTCCTTCTGTGCAATTTGGTTGCAATTAGTGGCAGTCAGAAGTTATTAGGGTGGGACGGACTAGCAGACAGGCAGATTCCTATTCATGCTGCCTCCTCACCCACGCAAAATACCCTTATTTTGGAAGCTGGAGTGGCATTCCTTAACTGCACCTTGTCAGAGAAATTTCTGTGTTTTGGCTTTAATCCTTTTAAATTCCTTAGTTTTCTCCTAGGCAAATTTTAAGCATTTTATATTTTCAAAGAAAACTCTAAATATCCTTTTATTATGATACAATTCTTATACAATGCACACACTTTATATAATATACATACACTTTAAATGTCATTATTCCTTGTTTGCATACTTAAGAAAGAGAAACTTAGAGGATATGTAGGACTGGTTGTTTAAAGGCGAGAGACTACATTATGGTAAGACTTAATTGCAAATACCTGCTGGTATCAGTCTATCTTTTGTTCCTCAACATTCCTTGGAAAAAGACCACTTAAAAATAGACAACCCTATATAGGCAAGCACTGGAGATGTGCACATATAATCCCATATGATGACAGGCTCAAGAAGCTAATTTTTATTCAAGGGATAAATTTTATATTGCTCGCAGCTCTTTTCTCCTGCCTGGTCATACTCAAACCAAGCCTGAGCACTGGTGAGAAAGGGCAATGTTCGCATCACAATGGAGGAGTTTCTGGTTCTTGTCTAAGTTTTCCATGACAACATAAAATATTATGTTGAAAACCCACATTGTTTGTGTGATTGTGTTGTGTTTCATATACTGTAAATAGTCTGTACCACCATTTTAAATTATGTAAGAACTATTCACTTGCAAATTATGTATGACGTTTTGCCCAGCTGGAAGAAATCTGCCTTTTTGGCATCACGAAATGTTGAGTGGCCGTGGATGACATGGTAACAGTCAGCAGTTATCTCTCTTTGTGAGACATGATTTGCTAATGTCATTTGGAGTTGCCTCATTCCCTATTGGACTTTCCAGCTTGAAAATATTCATCTCTCACATGTTATTTTCTGAATAGCAAATACCTGTTTAAAACAATTTTTTTGGTTTTGATAAACACAGTGCAGACTTAAAATTCTGGCTACAACATGTGTGGTCGTAGCTGATTTTAACCCATGTCACTATAAAAATGTGATAGAATCCTTAACTGTTCAATCCAAGAAGAGTCGTGTGGAGTTTTTATTATTGTCAGAACACGGGAACAATTAAGACTTCCGGAAGCACAAAGAAAGAAAGAAAGCCACTGTTGCTGCCACTTGCAGGAAAACAGACTTGTCATTTACTGTAGAAAACCAGTGATTAGACTACAATAGCAGTGGCAACTTACAGATTTCCTTAATTTTTTTATCAAGCAGAGCTCAGCACCTGGACAATGAATTTTCCACATAATTGCCATCACAGAGAGGATGTTCAATTTGACAGAGCAAAGATACTTTTACAAGGAACTGCAGGTTTTCAGAATGTACAGCAGGTGCTAACTTACTGTTTGGGACATTCAGTACTGCATTTCAAAGCACAAATCTAAGTCTTAAGCAATCATTTATTGCTTTGTAAATTAATCAGAAAATTGTTTCACATTTAAAAAAGACAATGTGCGGTCACTTTTAAGACCTACGTGGCTGTGTGTTGCAGCTTTTTGAAGACTCTACAATTTAATTTCCTTCTTGTAAAATGATACGTTTTTTTCTTAGCCAAACATTTTAATGGAGCTAGAGACTACTTCTGTGACGGAAAGACTCATCAGCCTTCCAAAATCTTTCATCCAAGTCATCTTTTTAAAGTTAAAATTATTCACTTTCACATTTGATTTCAGGAACATATTTCTATGTACCTGTATCATTACCATTTAATGGTATAATCCCAGGAAACATCCTCTTAATTAGTCCTTTTTTTACCATTTAGACAAAAGGGGGCCTTTTGTTGCAGGGCTTCTTACACCAATGATCTGATGAAAACAGGCTGTTCATGTGCATAATACTTATCACCAGTTGTGGCAACTAGTCCCATCTAAAATCACATGCAGACAGTCAAGTACCTTATGTTGGAAATGGCAATGGCTGAGGGGGAAAAACCAAAAAGGAAGTTTCTTTTTTTTCCTCATCCCCTGCTGAAGGCATTTGATATACTAAATAGAATATATCTCATTTATGACTTTCTAATTTATGATAAATATGTAGTACGGCATCTCAGAGACAGTAGCTGGAATAATATCAAGAATTGATCTTCGGATCTTACAAAATATGCCAAGACTCAACACTGATTTCTGAGAATGTATGCTTGTTCATTTCAATCTCTTTCATATAAACATTTTATAGTGCTTATTATCACAAGCAGATCGATTTACATCACCTTTGTGAAGCAAAAAATATTACTCTCTAATTTTAGCAACTTGGACTTCTCCAAAATCATATAGTTAAACTGTTAGAGAAATATCAGAATGTGTTTTTTGAATCGTCCGTTTTCTATCAGGAACTTCAGGATATTGCATATGATCTGGTTTTAGGTCCTGAATCCAAAGAGGAGTGGTATACCAGCTAAGCTACAGCATGCTGCTGAAAAACTCAAAGTTGTCCCTGAGTTGGCAGGCTAAATCTAAATTTCCTCAAACTTGTCAAGCACTAAAACGGTCTGGTAAATTATTCCTCCTATCGGCAGCATATCTCATCTTGAGACTCTTACAAGAAGATAGTTTTGGGTTTAGTAACTTCAATTTATATCAGCAGAAAGCTTTCACCAACAGGAGGAGAGTCCTGCTTCTTCTGTGCAAGGCAGGCTGATGTTCACAGCTCACGGCTTTCCAACCTCCCTGTAACACCAGGGCAAAGATGTGACTTTGACAGGATAAAGTAGTGCAGCCATTCAGAATGTGAAGGCGCGGATTCATGTCTGGAAAAGCTTCTTCCTGCCATTTTTTGTCCTAGGAACTCTCTGAACTATGTCACATACACAATGTGTATGATTTGGGTTTAATCACAAATCCTATGAAATTCACCTTTCAGCTTTACCTGGGAGCTTTAACTAGGAGTCAAAGGTACGTATGTAGGCAACTGTTAAACTAAACTAAGTCTTTCAGTTAAATAAGTTTTTATCCATAAATCCTATTCTATTTGAAACATTAAACTTTTACTAATACTGTAATGTAAAAATGATTGCTGGAAAATAGTCTTTACCATTCCCATCTATGTGATGTTAGATTGCAGTACTGTTCCTTATGGCATGTTTAGGGCACTTTACCTTCTTTTAGTAGCTTATTCATTTGGTGGAATCATTTTCAGGTTATTTTATTCCTCTACTACCATCTTAGTAATTTTGGCAAGGATTTTTATAAATCACCCAGATATTAAACTCATTCCCTCAGAAGAAGTAATTGTCTAGCCCACTAGAATTTATTTTTCAGAATTACTTATGGACGTTCAAACTACACATCCTTTTGCTAACTTTTAATTCCATTACTGCAGCTTATGAAGCCAGAAACAGCATTACTCCTCTTTGTTTTCCTGCATTTCACTTTGATGAATATGCTTGTCATGTCTTTGTCACTATTGTCCATCACTGTTGAATTTATTTCTTTTTACTTCTTTCTCCCTTTTCTCTTATTTTTTAGTGTATTTGAATTTTTGTTGTTGTCCCTTTTCTATCCCAAATATTAGTAAAATGTTGCATTTTAGCTTTAATTTCATTGGAAACTGAAAGAATAAATTTGTTTTTTTCTGGTTTGAGAGGGCCTTGAGGGGCTGGGGAGAAGTAGTTGACGACACCAGAATGAGAAGACATGGCCTTAAGCTACATCAGGGGAGGTTTAGACTGAATGTAAGGAAGAAGTTTTTCACAGAGAGAGTGATCGCTCATTGGAATGGACTGCCCAGGGAGGTGATGGAGTCGCCATCCCTGGAGGTGTTTAAGGGAAGACTCGATGAGGAGCTCAGTGACCTGGTCTAGCTGGGGGGTGTAGGGCTGGATGATCCTGTGGGTCCCTTCTGGCTCGGAGTGGCCTGTGTGCCTGTGAGGGATCTAGGTTTATGTTCACCACTCTGGGATGTGCGTTTGATCTCTGTACAGGTGTTAGATGGTGAGTTGGACTAGATGATCCTTGTGGGTCCCTTCCAACTCGTAGTATTCTGTGATTCTGTGATTCTGTGATTCTGCATATGTTTTGATACAGTACCTTAAATGTTGGTTTAATATTGACAATTTTTATGGGAACTTTTGAATGTCCTGTCATGTATAGCTTTTTATAAGAATTACTGCTTTCTTTTTGTTTGTTCTGTAGGATTTCTGTGCATTACATTATGGTCAGTAGTTNGAAAATGCAACAACAACAAAAATATTAATTTTGAAATGCCAGAGTCTTGGGGTGTGAAGGACTGACCTCCTGGGAGTTATACAGCCTGCAGAGTTATTCTACACATTGCCCAGTCTGAAGAAACAGTATTTTCATCTATTCTTTTTTGTTTGACAAGTCAGTGATACAAGAAATTCTACTGAACTCAAAAAGCATTTTGAAAGAATTACTTTTTCAAACAGGTTTAGGAAATGGACAAATTGTGTATGCCTGACACCAGCATGAAGCACAGGAACAGTATATATTTCCTAAAACCTCTGATAGAATAAGGCATGGCTTTATTATCCTTAGAAGCACATCACACTCTTCTGCTTCTAATCTTCTAGAAGGGCTTGAAAATTCTTTCACACTGATGTTTTCATTGGCATTCATCTTCAAAGGTTCAATTACAGTGCTGAAAAAATTCTTGATAGTTTTTTGGTTCTTTATCCCCCTGTTAGTTATATGACAGGCTCTCTGGTCCTTTCATTCTATTTGCACCACTTCCAGATTGGGGGTTATCTGGCTCATAGCAGAGGTACCCCATCAAAGCTGCATTACAAGTAAGGCATGATTGCTGACTTTGGATCCTGAAACAATTACCAAAATAAATATGACCTATTTTTCTACGCAATTATTTTTCTTCCAGACCCACCCCCCTCTGTCCCCAGATAAACATAAAACAAGGAAAGAAACAGCCAGATCTTCAGTGTAGCTTTCTCAAAATATAATTATTTTTATATATACGTATATATGTATTTATGTGTATATCCACTTTCCACTTTCCAGTAAATAATGAACTCGTAAGACAGGTCTACTAAGTCTGTACATTCTAGGATAGATTACCTCTCTTAAATCATGTCTAAGCTACAGTGCAAGCACAGGACTTCCATGAAAAACCAATTTAGCAGACAATCACTTGTTTTACAATATAGACCACAAGATTATAAAAGAAAAAGAAAAGCAAAATAGCAAAAAACCCACATTTTCTTTCCAAGCTTTTTTGTGTTTCAGATTTAGGCAGATCAATGATGACACCCTGCCCAGCTTCCAAGACTGAGTTGTTAGCTGTGCACCAAACCTTTTTGTTATGGTACATCCCCTTGGTCTATCTATTTACTGACCAAAGGAGAAGTCAAAACCACTCTTTATTTAGTGATTCATTTACCTGGGAAGTATGAGGCTTGGAGTCAATATCCTCCTGAGCCTAAGCAGATTTCTACACAGTCCCCACCTTTCTCACCCACTAGACTGACGTTTTCTATCATGCTTTCTTTCCCTCAAGTCATTACTGGAGAGGTGTTTGGCACCTGAGAGACATAGGACATAAAGAGGAAGGGCAGAGGGGAAACTCAAAGTAGTCACAGGGCTCTTGAACATAGGGCAGGAAAATGTCCTGCTCCTGGGAGTCTCAAGGGAAGTGAGGCAGCCAGTTCACACATTAAGACATTAGATGCACAGGAGAGCTTGGATCACAAGACCCCGGGAAGTGATTTTCTTGATTCAAGTGTAGGTGTTTTGTCAGCTGTGCTGGTGTTCTGCTGACTGCACTGACTACAACTCCAATAGCTTTAGGGAAAGTTTTCTAACCTAAGCTACTTATAGATACCTATGTGAGGACACAGAAATGCAGACATCGTAATTTGAGATCTGAATCACACAATTTTTATTTTATTTGAAAATCATAGTATAGAAAACATTTCAAAATCCAAGATAGGGAACTCTAATCTGCTCTTTCCCATGGGAAGATCACCTTTTTTTCTCTTTCCATTTCCACCTTGTACTTCTTCCATTTCCCAAATATCTCATACTGAGGTGATTATATCATGTTCCTGAGTGCTCTCAGGAACTCTAAATAGTATGAGTTAAATCCCCTGTCTGGTCAAGAAGAGTTACAGCCCAAGTTTCCTCTTTTCAGTGTTCCCTAGCTACTTAGACATTGCAGGAAAGAAGTAAGTCACTGCTACACCATTGAAAACAGACTCTTCTGGACCTGCTGCAAGTTGAAGATTATATCTAGTGTAACTCATAACTGTGACTGAATGACCTAGATTTCCAAACAGAGTTGTTTGGATAGTAGCTGTTTGCACAAATTTATGTAACTGTTGTTAATACTTTTTTGCATCAGCTGACACTGATAAGCTAAAATACAAAGCTTATCGGAACATTTTGGAGTAATTTTGATTCTGAAATATTTTTTATTTCTGTTAGATCATGAGTAAGTTTAATTTTATCATCTCCAGGACACATAACCCCTCAGAGGGCTGCTGATTCTTTAATTCAAGGCTTTATTCTCTCTGCTGGATAGCTGCATTTAATGTCCAGAGACTTTTCTCAATCCTTACTGTAAACCCAATGCCACTGAAATTGTAATAACATGCTGGAGGTCTATGGGGTTGTACACATTTTATCAGAGTAAGGGTTTTTCTAGCCTATAAGGCTTTTGCTTAACCATATCTATACTCACATTACTTCTTTCTGAGGACACTAAACCAAAGCTGGAATTTAGGTAGCTATGTAAGGTGCGAAGGTGAAATGTAAAATCATAGAAATACAGCTTTCTTGGTGCTGAAAGGCAGAATTTGGCTTTTTAAAGTTATATTAGAAGTGGTACACAGAAACTAAAATTCAATTCACTTCTGAGGTGACTGAACAGATATCAAATGGCTGTTCTTGGTTTTTTCTTTTTGTCCATATGAGGATGAATCAAATTTTCTATAATCTTTAACATGGTCTGGATAGAAGCACCAATTGTCTGTGGAGTTAAGAAAACACTGCACTGCCATGAAGAAGAGTTGGAAGATAGTCATATTTGAAATATCACAGGTTCACGGGTTATTCTGAGTTGGAAGGAAACCCAAGGATCACCTATCTAGTCCAACTCCCAGGCGAACACCCACCCAGGGATCGAACCCGCAACTGTGGAACCATGGACACCACGCTCCATCCATTCAAGCCTCCTGTCATCGAGGCCATGTCACTGAGTTTTTCATCGAGCTTTTTCTTAAACACCTCCAGGGATGGCAACTCCACCACCTCCCTGGGCAGACTATTGCATTGAGGAAAAACTCTTTCTGTGAAAAACCTCTTCCTAACATCCAGCCTAAACCTCCCCTGGCATAGCTTGAGACCATGTCCTCTTGCTCTGGTACTGGCAGCCTGAGAGAAGAGATTCATACCCACTCAACTACAACTTCCCCGCAGGTAGTTGTAAACAGCAATGAAGTCACCTCTGAGCCTCCTCTTCTCCAGGCTGAACAACCTCAATTCCTGTAGCGACTCCCCATAGGGTTTGTCCTCCAGTCCTTTCACCATCCTTGTCACCCTTCTCTGGACCCTCTCAAGCAGCTCAACATCCTTCTTAAACTGGGGAGCCCAGAACTGCACACAGTACTCAAGATGTGGTCTGACCAGCGCCGTGTACAGGGGAAGGACAACCTCCCTGGACCGACTGGCTCCCAGGATGCCACTGGCCTTCTTAGCCCCCTGGGCACACTGTTGGCTCATATTAAGACCATTTCTGTCAACCTAAATCAGTCTCCATTTCACCACTCTCCAGCCTTTTCTCCCCCAGCCAAAAGCAATGCATGGGATTGTTATGTCCAAAGTGAAGAATCCGGCATTTAGACTTGTTAAATCTCATATTATTGGAGTCTACCCATTTCTCTAGCCTGTCGAGGTCCCTCTGAAGGGCCCTTCTGCCCTCTGGCAGTTCAACATTTGCCTCCATCTTGGTATCATTTGCAAACTTGCTAATGGTGGAGTCAATAAGAGAGACAATATCCTTTTGTTTTACTAACTGTCTGATTTCCCATTAAAAATTTTATATTGAATACATTCGACTTTACTGACCTTTGTGGTGAATGTGTAAAGCATGCTGCAAGCAGATCAGAAATAAAAAAAAAAGAAATGTCAATATGAGGTAACAAATATGGATGAAATTAGTTTAATTATGGTGAAATTCCTAGTGGGTTGTATTATACTCACAGTAATACTAAGAGAGTTCACTGTGATTAATGTTATTAAAGTGTGTGCCAAGCAAAATAATGATTGTTCTCCTTTCACAGGAAAAAATTTTCCACTTACAGTGCAGTAAGACAAAATATTTCACTTTTGCTGTGTAGGTACATTAACGTCTGTAATTAAATGGATCAGATGCAAAGGTATACATAACATTTTCTAGATGATTTATCCATGTTGGACTCTGTCTCTGACCCTCTCTTTTCTTGTCTCAACTTCTTACTTTGCATAGAACCTCTTTGCCTTTTTTCCAAGACATAAAGTTATTAAAGAAATCAAACTTTGCTCTCTCTTCAGCTTGTTTTTTTGTCTTGCTCTCTAGTTACAGATATCTAAATTTATCTTTCTCTCATTTTTTAAAATCTCTCCTAATTTCTGACCTATTTCAAAGGTCTGATTGTCTTCTTTCCATGATTTACCACTTAAAATGTCCCTTTTACACTGATCTTGCCTTCCCTGCCATCAGTCTCCTTGTAGTAAAGAAGTGATCATTTTTAGAAAAAAATTCTGAACAAATACTGTACTTTCATTTTACCAGACCTGTCAGCTCATAGAACACTGTCATCAGTTCTATCTCTACATATTTTTGTTCTGATTTCTCCTATCTCTTCTTTTTTCTCTCTTGGTTGTTTTTTATTTTTTCTTGTCTCTCATTCATTTCTCTCACCCCTTTTTCATGTCCCTGAGGAAGCAAATTCTAGCAGCATCACTATTTTATTTTCCTCAGATCTGCATTTATACTCTAAACTTTCAGATGAACTAAAATATCATTCTAAGTTTTCCTATTCTACTCTGCTTTTTCTCCTCTAGTTTCAAGATTACACCCTAATAATATGCTAAAAATATGAAATACAGCCTTTGAGGCTCATATATGAAGTTAGGACTTATGTCTCAAAAGTGATGGCATCTTTTGTTCTGATTCAGTCCAACTTGATATATTCAGAGTAATGCCACTCTTGGCTCATAAACCTGTTTCTATTATTTCTTTTTTTTTTCATCTTTTCATTTGTTATTCCACAAAACAGGTCAAGAAATATCTTCCTTGTCTCACATAGAAAGAGACCATTGTTAGTTCATCCTACCACTTCCATGTGTTAAGGCAGCAGACTTTCCCTAAGTCTCACGTTTTATTTTCGGCTTAATTTTTACATTTATACTATTATAAATACTCCTTCATAATTTAATTATCCCCATTCAAGTCTAACTTTAAAAGTTTTGTATATGAAGATGTGCAACAACAGAATCATCAAAGGTGACACAAGAAACACTCTGTCTACTGAAAATTGCACATTGTAATTTCCCTACATAGTTTTATATGCACGTATATGTATGTGTGTGTGTGTGTTAACTGCTAGCCCCAAGTTTGTGCTTAAGCCTTCTTAAGCTCTTTCCGTTAGAAAGCCTCATGTTGTATTTGTCCACCTTCTAGAAAAAATCTTGGATCACAACCACATTCATATCTAATATAAAAATACAAGTAGATGTAGCATTTCTGAGGGCATCATATATTTTTCAAATGTCTGTAGTACAATGAAAAGATGGATGGCTCACTTACTTTGGATGAGTTCCCCTCATCTAACTTCAGCTACATCTGTGATAGATTTCTTTTATAGTCAATAGGGAAAATAAGTACTTCTAGAATGTGATTCACTTCCTCTAAATGTGGATGTCAAAACTTAGTATATAGCAACAATGAAACCCTACGCTGCTTGTGTTGAATTGAAGTCTTGCCATCACCTTCAGTAGGGCCAGTATTTATCCCCCAAATACACTAAGAGCTTTTTCAGAGACATTTTCAAATCAACTTTCCAAACTCAACAAAGCACACCAAAATCCTAAGCCAAACCTTGCCGAAGATCCAAAATCAATATAACTTCTCTAATATTATAATTTTTAAAGTAGAAAACTTATAAATTTCCACTTAGAACATGACATGATGTAAGATTGACATGCTGAATAAATAACTAGTTAAGTTACAATTACATATTTTAATCAGAGACTGAATTTTGGATCACCTCTGTGGAAAAATTAGTTACCAGTGAGCAACCAAGTCACTATCCCAAAATAAAAATTAATGTTCATTACCAATCTAATCCTAATCAAATGAAATACAATATATATTAGAAAAAGAATTACTAAAACAAACCAGCTTTTATTTTTCAAATCTCATATCTTCAATATCTAATAACTCAATCTAATGCATTTATTTTTAATAATTAGTATCAGTGAAGAAAAATTCCTTAGTAGAGAAGCTAAAGGCTGGAAAAGTCATCAAGTTGAAGCCAATGTATTTTATCTCTTGACAGTTTCTTTCTCAGAAAATGATTAAGGAGAAATAGCAGAACATTTTCTGGAATTGTATTTTTAAAATTGCAATAATAATTGTAATTATCATCTTGTCACAATATCTCTGGACTGCTTTCTGTGAAACCACACTTCAAATATAAAACTCGCTTCCAAATAAACTGGTATCATCACTAAATGAGTGTGGTGTTGCACCCATCCCTCTCCCTAGGCTACACTGTGATCTGAGAAATTCCTGTGAGTCCTTGGCCTTGACTAAAGTACTTTTGAGCTTATCTGAAACATCGTCTGTTCCCAGGAACTAGTGCTGTCTAACTCCTTGATGAAGAGCCTTGTAAACCTATTTTTCCTGCCTTAATAACAACCCAAGTAGAATAATATTGTTATTATCAAGCTTTCAAAGAAGGGTACCAACCAGATTTGCAGGCAGGAGGGAAAATTACTGTGACTAAAGCCCACTCTCTTGCAATGCTATAAACAGTGGTCCAAAGGTCCCTCTGAGCTCTCCTAGACTGGAGCAGGTTGTGGCCAGCAATATTCCTCTGAGTAGGACTCCTCTCAGAGCAGTCCTTTACAATGGTATCAACACTGTGATACTTGAAGGAACACCAAATGACGAAGACGGATCTTGGGCTGATACACCCCTCACCTCAAGATTCAACCCTTTGCCCACTGAGAAGATGTAAAGGCTATTATTTCGTGTACTTCACTGAATTTGAGGGTAATTTTTCACATGTGTACCTTGTAGAGACTGTCTGTGCATATAAGTATGAATATCCTATAGCAAATATACACTTGGGTCTCCTATAACGCAGACCAGCGGTCTTAATTAGCATCCACGTAGCCTGACTTCTGTGTTGAATGGCGGACGTGCTGCCACCGCCACCGCCCCTGCAGCCACTGCAGCTGCCGTTGCCACCCCCACCGCCATCACCCATGCCACCGCTGCTGCCCATGCTGCCCCCGCTCCTACCCGTGCCTCCACCGCCGCCCATTCCACCGCCCGAGCTGCCGCGCATGCGCAGTTGCAAAACGGGTCTCATACGTAACTAAAAAGTTGCTAAGATCTGAAATNGTAGCCTGACTTCTGTGTTGAATGGCGGACGTGCTGCCACCGCCACCGCCCCTGCAGCCACTGCAGCTGCCGTTGCCACCCCCACCGCCATCACCCATGCCACCGCTGCTGCCCATGCTGCCCCCGCTCCTACCCGTGCCTCCACCGCCGCCCATTCCACCGCCCGAGCTGCCGCGCATGCGCAGTTGCAAAACGGGTCTCATACGTAACTAAAAAGTTGCTAAGATCTGAAATCACAATATGGGGGGGCGCGAAGTGCAAGAGGGCCAACCGTACTATTAGGAATCTTGTTTGCCTAGGTTATTAAGTACTTTAAATTTCTAGTAAGTCAAGCCTGTGAGTTACTCTTGTGATGCAGTAAATTGTATATGAATCCTTTGTTTTTAAGTGCAGTTGGACAGTTAGGCATAAACTGTTTGTCAAGACTGGACTCAGTTTAGCACAGCTGTTGGTCCACCCTGTGCAACTGTCTACTCCTGCAGTGATTCAACAGGTGGGTCTTCCATATTCTTTTATCCTTACCCTTTCCTATCTATTTATCCACCCTTTCTGCCCCAGCCCAGCTTCCATATACATATTCTTGGGTTTAATTTGGTTTGGACTGATTGATTTGTGGGTTTGGGTTGCATTTTCTCTGTGTTTTAACCATCCAGTTAGTAGAACAGACATTGCCAACAAACTTTCTTGTGATTTGCTTTTATATTAAACCTCCTTTTGCTGATATCTTTGCAGGTGATTCATTAACAACCTTATGTCATGGGGAGAGGCCTTTTGTTCTATTGTAAAACTTTTCTCCTTTTTACTGAAACAGATAATAGGTACCTCTTCTTATCCTATTCCCTCCCCTGAAAGGAATGTGGCCAGGGGAGGGGCTTTCTCCTTTTTACTGGACAAACAATGGAGGATCCTGTGTCTTATCTCCCCTTCCTGACAAGGCATACGGCATGGGGGGGAGCCTTCTCCTTTCTACAGGACAAACAATGGAGGATTCCTTTCTTATCTTCCCCTCCCAGCAAGGCATGTGACCAGGGGAAGGGCCTGAGGGCCAGGGCAGACTGAGTGACTGTCAATGGCATGTGAAGACATGCCCACAAGGCATGTGACATGGGAGGGGCCCGAGGCCTTATAACTACAGCTCCTGGGCTCACAGGGTGAGGATGCCTTGTTTTCACCTCTGTCATTTTGCCCAGGACCATGTGGACCTTTGACTTCTCATCTCAGCACAGCTTTTCCCTCCTGACCGTTGGATCTCCCTGCAGCCCCTTGGACATTTCAGGAAAGGATCACTGGCTGTTACTCCACTGGTTTGCCTACCCTGAACCCTATTCCCCTGCCCCTGGAGTCCTGGAGGTTCTCTGGTTTTCCCTTGAACTAGGCACCCTCCTGTTCTTGTTTATTTTGCCACTTGTNCAATATATAATTTAATATATATTTTTTTTCCTTTCTCCCAGTAAAGTTCTTCTCTCCATATATATATTATTCAAGTATTTCTAAATTTAATTCATACTTCATCTTAATTGACCCAGGACACCTTAAAACATTCACTTGTTACAATAAGGAGTAAAACTAAAAATGGGATGTGTGAGAATAAAAAAAGAAATGAGATGTGGGAGGATAAAACTTTTTTCACAGTTTACCAATTTTTACATTGTATGCCAATTTAAACAGCTTCCTACATAAATCTTCTCAGGACAGGATCACAGAACTGTTTATGAAAATAGGTGAGAGACCTTACTGAGTTTGGCTGGGATAATTTTCTTCATAGTAGCTGGTGTAGGGCTGTGTTTTGGATTTGTACTGGAAACAATGTTGAAAATCCAGAGTGCTTTAATTGTTGCTAAGAAGTTCTTCCACATAGTCAGGGTTTTGTTTGCTTCTCACCCCACCTCAGTAGGAAGGAGGCTAGGGTTGCACAAGGATCTGGAGCAGACATAGCTGGGACAACTAATCTCAACTGACTCAAGGAATATCCAAGACCGTATGACATCAGGCTCAGCATATGGAGCTGGGAGAAGAGGAAAGAAGCAGGAACATTTGTCTTCCTATGTCATGGTGACTGATGCTTGTGATGGAGCCCTGCTTTCCTGCATGCTGACGGGAAGTACTGCATTTTTGGCTTGTTTTGGTTGGCTTGCAGTCACAGCTTTTGGTTTACTTATTAAATTGTTTTTAACTCACCCCATCAATTGTCTCACCTTTATTCATCTAATTATCTCCCCCATCTCCTTGGCTGGAACACGTAAGCGACTGTGAGGCTGAGTTCCCTGTCAGGGTTAAACCACAACACATGTTAATATATAGATTTGGCATGGTTTACTTATGTTACAAGAATAATATTCAATAATATTCATCTCTCTTTTTCTGCTTTATATGGTTTAGATCAACGGGATAAAACAAACAGGAAACCCATGAAGAAGTAAAGAATCTGTGATTGAATGCTTGTATAATATGTATTGTATATTTGTCTAAGAAATCAGGAAAAGCCATGAATAGCCAGTAAGATGGCTTTATATATATGCCACCCTATTTCAGAAACATTAAAAGGAGTAAGGAAATCTTCCTGCAGTGGGATACTCATTAAAAACAAAAGGGATATTCATTAAAAAACCCAAACATAAAATGTATTAAATCCCATTGACAAAGAGGGATGGGGAAATATTCAGCAACTGGCAAAAATATAAAACCAAGTTCAAATGAGAACCATAAGTTCCACAGCAATCTAGTGGGGGAAAAAAAAGGACTAGACCACAAGTCAGCTAAATACTTACTCAACTCACAGGCTATCTATTGGCACTGGATGAGATATGAAATCCCAAAGATTGCCAAAATCCTAACTAGTGTAATATTTAAACTATAAAGGGACCCAGCTGACCCATTTCAGAGTTTTCCTTATTTTTTAAATTATAGGTCGGCCTTTCAGGCATGCTTTGGCCAGACTCTCAAAAGAGGGGATGGATTGAAGCCTTTTTTTATTTGGAATCATCTTTTACTTCTCTCTTCAAAGCTTGAGCAGGGGTTGTATTGTCAATATGCAAGAGCAACAGAGAGGAGACAAGTAGTGCACACTGTTACTGTCTGGGTATTTTGAGCCATGCTCTTTGCAACTGCTTTTCATTGTTGAAGTGGCAAAAAAGAAGCAAATCTGTAGCACTGAGTCTGGCCCTGAGAGTGGAAACTCAAAGGATTTGAATAACACAATATTTGTGATAAACATCATCTGAAAGAAAACACTCATGTTTTTTTCACCTAATGGATGAGGACAAAAATTCTCAAAGACTAGAAAATGCTGTTTATGTGCCTGAAGTTTTATTATCATTCCTATGTTTTTAAGGTCTTTCAATTATGTTAAAGAACAAAAGGATCAAAATTCTGAGATGTGTCAATTTGTGTGGTATTTGTGGCCTCACCATACCTCAAAATTCTGGAAAAAGCAAAAAACAGTTTGTACTTTCAAGATTTATAGTCAAATTTCTAGACTTCCCAGGCTAGCTAACTACATTATAGATAAACCCAAAGTAATTCAGCATTCTGGACAATAACAAACCACAGATCAAAATCAGTGCCCATGGTCTGTAGCTCTATGCTTTTGTAATTTGGATGAATTGTCTGAATCAAACGTCCAGGGCATCAACAACAGGGTAAAATCAATCAGAAACATATGTTGTTTTAAAAATCTTCTTCCAGCTGGTCAGGGAAGAGAGATATGGTTCCTTCCACAAATCAGTAAAGACTTCTGATCCACTTCAAAAAACAGCCAACAGAAGGAACAAAATAGAAATAGCAGTGAAAGCTGTCCTTACTATCATCTTACACTTGCACTTGTATTTTAGGATAGTGTTGTCTTCAGGTGGTCAGAAGTTCTACCTGTCCTTTTATCTCTGTATGGGGATGGCATAGTGATATCTCTTTTTTTCTTAATGAATTTAAATATTTTATTCTAGAACTTCAAAGGTCATCTTCTTGTTTCAGAACAGGAAAAGAAGGAATTAACCTTTAGAAAGGTTTTTTTCCTGGAAATGTGTTTTTTTCAGAAAGTAAAATGCAATATTTTGAGCAGAGGCCTAAGAAATCTTACTGTAGGTGTTTATATACATATATGTATATGTATTATATATTTTTTTACATGAAGTCAAAATCTGGAGATGAGAACCAGAGACAATTTCAACTGGAGTGTGTGGGTCCCTATCTCTCATGCTAACAGTTTCTAATTTAGGTACCTTGTGTTAGTGTTTAAAGTGACATTCATGCATAAGAGAGTCTCACACACTGTCTTTACCACAATGTGACAATAAGAAGCTTTAGGTTCAGCAAGCCTGAAACCAACTGTCTCAGTGCCAAGGATGCCTGGGGTTACAAAGCTGGGGCACTGCAAAGTCTTTTACCCCAGGGCAGCCCCCACAGAAAGACTCGGATGTCTGCAGACAAAAGTAAACTGGAAAGGTACCAGTCAGGTTTCTGAGACAAGCCAGTTGAAATCTTGGACCACATCTTGCGTACTGTGTGCAGTTCTGGGCTCCCCAGTTTAAGAAGGATGCTGAGCTGCTTGAGAGGGCCCAGAGGAGGGCAACAAAGATGGTGAAAGGACAGGAGGACAAGCCCTAAGGGGGGCAACTCCGGGAATTGAGGTTGTTCAGCCTGGAGAAGAGGAGGCTCAGAGGCAATCTAATTGCTGTGTACAACTACCTGAGGGGAGGTTGCCGCCAGGTGGGTATGCATCTCTTCTCTCAGGCTGACGACACCAGAATGAGAGGACATGGCCTCAAGCTACGCCAGGGGAGGTTTAGACTGAATGTAAGGAAGAGGTTTTTCACAGAGAGAGTGATCTCTCATTGGAATGGTCTGCCCAGGGAAGTGATGGAGTCGCCATCCCTGGAGGTGTTTAAGAAAAGACTTGATGTGGAGCTTAGTGACATGGTCTGACTGGTGGGGTGTTGGACTGGATGGTCCTGTGGGTCCCTTCTGGCTCAGAGTGGCCTGTGAGCCTGTGAGGGAACTAGGTTTACGTCCACAGCTCTGAGCTGTGCGTTCAGTCCCTGTACGGGCATTAGCTGGGCAGTTGGACTAGATGATCCTTTTGGGTCCCTTCTGACTCGTAATATTCTGTGATTCTGTGATTACTGCTCGTCCATCCCACATGAAAACCTACATCGCTGGAAAACGCCTGAACTATTCTGTGCAATGCAGCCACACTAGGCTTACAACTACTGAAGGGCTGTGGACTACTACAGAATCACTGAATTTTTAAGAGCTGCTTATTAGGACGAATATAAAAAAACCCAGCCACTCTTACTTTCTTTGTATCAGTCAAACTTGAATGTTGCTTTCAGTATAACAAGTCCTATCCAGTGCAAGAGCTGGAATTTATATGCAGTTGCATGTACAGCTGAGTGTTCCCTAGAAATAATAAAATAGTTTGGAAACGTGGGGTGTTTTATAAGAAGACAGATAATTCCTTTGAAACTGGCACATCATAAAGTCTCTCAAACTTACAGAAGATGTAGAAGCAGCGTGCATAAACCTTAGATAATTTTCACAAACCCACTGAAGAGGAATGAGAAGCCACTCAAAATGCTACATTCCTTGTATAGGACTTCAGTGGTATTTTCTTCAAAGTATTTTGTCAGTTTTTCTTGTACCTCTGTATTTTTATTTTTTCCTTGCCCTTTATTCGTAAAGATATTTAAACCAGCTAGTGTAAAACCAAGCTTCTTGGAGACGGGAGTTTCTAAAAATAAAACTGAGGACTGGATTTACAGCTGCTGTAACTCCTCTAACTATTTTTACAATTTGTATCATTTTATATCCAAAACGATATACCTATGCTTGTTTTGCTGAGTGGACAGAGCGTTCTGTTTTTCTTGTGGCTGGCATGTATTTCCTTAATTTTATCTCATTGACAACCTCAGTGTAAGCCAGTGGCAAGAGAATCAAACAAATGTTAATATGAGGAACAGCCTTACAGTTGCTGCAGAAGAGTGAGGATGCTGAATAACTGGACTGAACACCGGGTTGAACCACAGGCTGCTTGTGCTATCTCTAGCCAATTTGCTTGCACTTTCTATCTCTGTTAAAAAAAAAAAAAAAAAGGATGATAATGCTACCATTTTAGCACCTTCTTTGTTCTCTTTTGGAGCTCTAGAGAGCTATCCTTTCCATGTGTGCTTGCATGGTGTCTCTCACAACAGTAGCTGATTAGTAGCTAATTAGCAGGAAAAAATATGTCTAGATGTTTGCTAACTGGTTTCAACTGTAGCAGAACTTTTTTTGTAGTAACTTAATGATTTATTTTATCATTAACATGGCTCAGGGTCTGTCACAGTCCACCCAGCTAGGCTGGAGATGTGACTTTTTTTTGCTGGATCTCAAAGTGCAAAAGAAATCCCAAACAGGGGGTTAGCTTTGGTCAAACTGTGAAGTTTTATTATCCCATAAAGCAGGAACGTGATAGAAAGCGAGATAGGAAAGGTAAAGAGAAAGGGAGAGATAAAAAGGGTTCAATAGCTACCACCAGACAATCAAGTCCTCAAGGCGTCCCCATAGACGTCATCTTTCCATGGTGGGAGAAGCTTCCAAAGTCCAGTAGCTAAGAGGCCATCTTTATACTAGAATGTTACCCCTTGCACCCCTCTTCTGTTCCAATCTGTCTTTCTCTGCTACGTAAGGCCGAGGAAGTGTTCAAGGTAGTGTCCAAGGCAAGATCAGTTTTTTCCTGGCCTTTTGCCAGGAAGTGTGTTTTTGTATTGCAATGACAGGGCTGTATGCGTGTCTTGTCCTGTCTCTGGGAGGTGGTGAGAAGGCTACAGCATATCTTGTACCACACAGTCCCTTCTCTGTGGTGTCAGTGCTCTGGTTTCTCACAGTCCAATCTTAGCCCGGAGGGCATCACTGGCAGGCCAAACTCTTGTCAAGACCTTAGCCTGAGTTTTTTGAGGTACCTATATTGTCCAAGTCTTTGATGGCAACGTTGAGACAATATTCCTCTTCTGACTGACTCTCACATGGTCAGAACCCACTTTCTGAGGACTTAGACAAAAACAAACTGCATAGGCTTCATTTGCTATCATTGCAAATCATCTCTTACCGTAGGAATCATATACCATTTTCCAAGTAGAGTAGCGTACTGCAAAAATTGTGCAGCAAATTCTTAGGTTCTTAGCCAAATGCTGAAATTAAATTCAGTCTCAATAATTTCTTATACATACAAGATATCTACAATTTTAAGTAAACCTTGGAACTTGTCATTTATTTATTCTGCTTTTATAAAGCCTGAACCAATGTAACATTGTACCAGTTTTTATTCTTGTGTGGAGAACTGAGTACTTGGCGGGGGGGATATTATTCTCTTGAAAATTAGGAGTTATTTTTTATATGTCAACCAGAGTAGACAGCACAGTTATTGTACAGAATTTCATTAGCACTGTACTTCTTTTAGAAGTATATCTAGTTGAGAAGGGTGACAGATCCTTAAACCATTTTGATACTCTAAAATGTAGGTCAGTGATGCATTTATGCACATATGTGTATAGTTTGCATACATATATTATGAAGGAATATGGCAAGGCTGCCATTAAAAGAGACTTATCCAGATTGGAGGAGTGGGCTAACAGAAGCCTTGTGAAATCCAGCGAGGACAAATGCAAAATCCTGCACCTGGGAAGGAAGAAACCTTGGCAGAAACACAGGCCAGGGCTGCCTAGCAGGGATGTATCTTGTCAAGGAGCAATGAGGCCAAGAAGTAACCCCAAGGCTTGGCAACTGGAGCTGCAGGTGACCCAGTACGGCCATGGCCTCACCCATGGGCCACAGTCCCGTGGGAGTGGTAATGGGGCAGACACTGACAGACTGACATAGCAAGAGGTGAACTGGGGCCATGACACAGCCAGAGGCTCCAGCCAGGCAGAAAACAATCAGAGGAAGGGCTGGAGTCTGACACTGTCGTGATCTGTCTGCAGAGACTGACAGAGCCAGACTGGGCTGAAATGGAGTCTTGGAGAGGGCGAGTGATGGGGGGTCCCAAAAGAGTCTGGGATGAAATGAACTCCTGGGCAAAGAGAGGGTCTAGGGGTCACAGATGAGGCTGGGCAGAGCAGTTAAACTCTTGATATGCTTAAGAAAACTCTTGATATGCTTAAGACCCTGAAACACCTGTGCTAACAGGACCTGGGGGTTCTGACGAACACAGTGTAGACACTGGTCAACTGTGTGCCCTGGTAACAAAGAACCAAAGGAGTCTTTGAGCAGAGGAGGTGATCAGGGGTGATCTTATCGCTGTCTATAACTACCTAAAAGGGGGTTGTAGTCAGGCAGGGGTCGGTCTTTTCTCTCTGGCCATTGGAGATAGAACAAGAGGTCATGGGCCTAAGCTCCAACAAGGGAGGTTTAGACTTGATATTAGGAAAAGGTTTTTCACTGAAAGACTGATCTGGCATTGGAATGTGCTGCCCATGGAGGTGGTTGAATCGCCATCCCTGGAGGTGTCTGAAGCTAGGCTGGATGAGATGTTGAGGGTCATGACATAAATGTTGTAGATGTTAGGTTTTAGTTGGATTATAGGTTGGACTTGATGATTTTGAAGGTCTTTTCCAACCTTATCAACACTGTGATACTGTGACCCTCAGCAGCATCCTGGGCTGTATGAGCACAGTTCGTAGGAAAAGGTTATCCTGCTCTGATCAGTATTTGTTAGACCACATCTAATTGCATGCAGTTTAGGGCTCTTAATACAAGAAAGATACGGAGTGAGTTCAGTGGAGACCACTAGGCTGGCCAGGCCTGGCTCATTTGCCCTGTGAGTGAGGCAGTGGGTACTGTGTTTGTGAATCATGGATCATTGGAAAGACACAGCTTCAGGGGGTCCTAATAGCAGTCCCTCAGTTATCAAGAAGACCTGAGGTCCATGGTAGAAGGCTAAACAGCAGCAAGCACAAATCACAACAAAAGAGATTCAGTCTGAACATAAAGAAAATATTTGACCACAAGGATAGTCACACAGTCAAACAGGTTTTCTGGAAAGGCTGTGCAGCCTCCATTTTGGAGGTTTTAAAGACCTGAATAGGTAAAGCCTGGTGCTACCTGGCCTGGTCTCATAGATTATTCTGCTTTGAGCAGCAGATTGCATTGGGGACCTTGAGAAATCCCTTCCAAACTAAATCATCATGTGATCATATGAAAACAAAGAGCAACAGGCACTGATCATATCGGCACCAAGAGCTGTTCACATCTTCAGAATTAATTCAAACTTAGCTGGTTCCTGTAACAGGCCAAAATATTTACAGGACAGTGGAGGCAATTTCACTTGCTCAGAATTCTGTGTTTACAAGATTGAATGTTTTTTAGAGATCTCATTCTTTAGATGAACCATGTAAAACTACAGTTCACATTATTATTGCTGCTTATCCTGCCTGTGTGCTTTCCAAAACCCTTCATTCCCCAAATGTTGGCTGACTAAGTTTAAATTAGAAAATGAGAGTCACAGCAGACATCCTCCTCAACTTCTGCATTAATTTTTGCTTCAATATACTGCAGCGTAAGAAATGAAATCAAGCTCTTTCACTTATCCCTTTGCCCTCAAGCTCGTTGTAGCAAATGTTAGATGCATCAAGAAAACTGGTTGTTTCTCAGACACAAGGAGAATAATTTGACATTGAGCTTGATTCTGATTCAATTGTCCGTAGTAATGCAAATTGATGCTGGTCCCAAAACTATGAGCTTCAGAGAAGTATAAAATCTTAGAAATGTTATGAAATAAATACACATCAAAATCATTTCCAGAATTGCATTAGTGTGCATATTGACTATAATTACAATAACTAGAATATAGAAATTACAGGAAGAGGCCTCAAAGAGCGCATGAAAGCTTGGTTGTAAACATATCATTAAAATATTCAGTCAAAAGCTGGACTGGAAGATCTGGCATGGTCAAAATAGGGATTTCTTTTACATGTTTATGTTTCATTATTCACTGCTTGCATTGCCTGACTTGAGCCAAATTTCATAAAAATAATAGCTTTTAGTCTGTCTACCTGTGTAATCTCTTTCTAACATCAATAAATGGAGATGGACACCCCCAGAGAATGGTAAGTTTCACTTATTGGTATACCTGTTTTAGGACAGGTTAATCAATCCTCTGAAGGCTCCTGTCCTTGTCTCCATTTCCTTAAGAAGAAGGTCCAGGAGACTGTCTTAAAACAGATGCTCAGATTTTAGATGAATTCTCCTTTTCTTCACTTCCAAATATTGATTCTGAAATGTGTTGAAAGTAACCTACTTTTCAATGTTTCTTGGACACTTAAAACATTGCAGTCTTTTCTCTTGCATTGCTCCCCTTCCAATTTTGGTGTCATGAGTTAAATTATACTTTCATCTTCATTTAAATAACATATAACTGCAGTAAGATTCTTCCCTATTCTGCAATTCATTGGTCTTACTTAAAACAATTAATTTTGTTGTTGTTTCTGAATTGGTATTCTGTTTTCCCCTATCTGATATTCAAGTTATTTGCTTATTACATGGCATATTTTCAAATGTCTATGTACAATTCTGCATATATTTACAATGTGTGTATACAAGGAAATGGGCTGTTTGTTTTCTGTGTATTGCCTACTATTTTTACTGGATATTATGATGACAATAATGAAAGTATCTTTCTCAACTTTCAAGTGATTACGGACACTTGAGCTATTGGTTCAAAGGTGAGTTTAACCTGCACTGTCTTAAAGAAATATATTTCTACAGTGACCCATCGGACTTGAGAAGTCTTCAGAAGTGATATACTTGTCTTCCAGGGGAAACAGTGAAATTTATATGAATATATTACGATAACAACATGCACATTTTAGGAGAAAGGCTGACTTAAACAAATGCACAAAAATAATAAAAGAGTGGAGAATGATCAGATTGCAAGCCTGTTAACAGTGTTTTCGTACATGTCACAGGTTCACAGGTTCACAGATTCACAGGATATTCCGAGTTGGAAGGGACCCACAAGGATCATCTAGTCCAACTCCCAAGCATCAGTTGCTGTAAGGGCAGTTTGGGCATATTTTTGCATACACCATCTGTTGTCTTATGCCCATAACCCTCCAAAGCAAAATTGCTGTTTGACATGAGATTGAATATGGCTATAACCTACTCCTAATAACAGGTGACTGACATAAAATCTTTCACATTGATGCTGTGGTGACTGCTGCCTGGTGGTGGAGGGAAATAACACCTCCTGACTTCTTGAGTTAGATTAATAGTAAGGAAAATTAACCAGCAAACATGCTTCACCATGGCATCCTCTAGAAAGCTGAGACTTACTCTAAAGCCTTAGCCTGTGATGTATGGGACCATAGAATGATAGAATATAGGATCAATAATTATTGATCATTTAATATATTGTCAGGTCCATACCCTGTGGATATTTTTAAATGTTTGTCATTCACAGCATTTAAATTCTTGCTAGTGTTCTTAGAAAAGACCTCAAACTGTCCAGCACGGTATGCACTGCTCACTCAGCTGTAAAATGATCAGCTCGCCTTGGAATTCATCTGCTGCTCCTTGCCATCCGACCCAACAACCTTTCCAGCTGGAACAGCTTGCTATCACCATGGAAAACCAAGTGTCCATTCCCTCAACACCAGATGTCAGTCATCCTCTAAAATCCATCTAGCCTAGAGGGGAGGTCCATCTAGTTCCCTAGTGACCCACGGGACAAAATGCAAAATGCCAAATGTCAAAACCTTCCACAAACTCTCAGTCTAAAATCAGGTCCATTGTACCCTTGCAGAAGCTAGAAGCAGAATAAGTTCTGCTCAGCCATTTTTGCTGTCTACCTCACACACCACTTTCATCTACGCTTAAAGCTTCAGATGAATCCCATTAGGAAGGGAACTGATGCAAGAAACATTTCTAATTTATAACGTGTCTAATTTCTTTCAATTTGACAACAGTATGGACATAATTTTAGCTGAGTCATGTCAGAAGATTACTGAATACATGCAAATTTTAAAATGAGACAACAAAAATTACATGGCAAATTGGATGCTTTTCTTTTAAAAATATAGCAGGCTTTTGTGGAGGCAATACATTCCTTCAACACATTATTTAAACCCTGGAAGCCAAGCATTTTTAGTTTGATTTTCTAATATTGGTGATATTTATTCCATCAAAATGAAACTAATATTGACTCACTTTTATTTCTATTGCATTTTGGTTTCTGCATTAATGTTTGTTTGAATTAATCTGAATATTCCACATAATTTAAATTTCAGCACATGAACTGAATTAACCTCATTAATGAGGATTTTGCCTATGGCACCCCTTTATAAATGATTTTCCCATAGAGAATCTTGCTGGGAAGACAGCTTGATGTGATTATATTGACATTCTACTTGTTACAACAAATCTCCATTTTTTTTAGATGTTTTATTATCGGATGACTAAATCGCTCTGTAAATGTACAATATAAAATATTTGATTCATAAGTTTTTGAGGACACTGAGCTCATTTTAGACAGATTGTTATGATCAAAGCAATAAACACTATTCACTACTGTTTTCTCAAAAGTTTTTTTTTTATTGCTCACCGTAGGGGACAGTCACTCTGGAAAACACTACCAAAAGTTAGATATTAAATACTTTATCAAGCTGACAACAGTGCTCTAATTACCAGTTTGATTCATGTGACTTCAAAACTTGCAAGTGTGTTATTACACTTACCTTTCCAATATCAAAAGTATATGTCATGATCCGAATATAACTATTTATTTATTTATTTAGAGAATTTTATACGACTCTTTTTTTTATCATTATACATAAAATATATTATGCAGTTACAGATAAATAATGCCTCATTACAGAAACTCACTTCCAGAAGAAAACAATTGTTCTTGTAGTTATCCCGTTCCCGTTAAGATCATGGTAGTAGGAACAGAAAGAAAAACTGAAACCAGGCATGTCATTTTGGGTGACTAATTTCTCATTCTGTGATTCTAATAGTGGTTTGATTTCCTCTCTGGTGCTTTATTAAAAGATACTGAGGGTTCAGCCAACAGGCATATCTGTTCTCAACTGCAGGGAATCAATTACTAGTCATTAGTCCCCTTGCTAATATTGGGGTGGCAGCAATAAGCATGTAAATTTTTTACCCATGAAAATGGATAGAAAAAGGAGAGTTTCCTGGAATTCTACACTAAAACCCACACTATGACATGGTAAAAGACAACTTGTCGCATTGGAAACCAAATGCATAAAATTTTGCTGGTTCAAATTCAGCTCAGGTTGTTGTTTTCTGACAGCTATTATCATCCGACAGCTGTTTGACAGCTGATGTGAACCAACATGGCAGACTCTGTCCAAGTTTCACTGTTGACTCCAACTGCCATGGAATAATCTCCAAATGCAGCTATGATTCAAAACAGCAAAACTAAATCACCAATATTTATCTTTTAAGAGTTCCTGAAGAGAAAACAATAGACTAAGGATTTACACTATCATCATAGTAATGCTGTGGTGTAAATTCTGAAGGCCTTCTGTATTGGGCTCTACTAGTAAACATTCCATTCCTGGGACATGTTGTAGGACTGACTTCTTTCATCATAGGGAAAACCATATCATGGGAGACATTTTACAACCTACACTGTATCTTCCCATGTTCTCATGTTCCCATAATGGTGGTTTTTGACAGATTTCCATAAGGACAGGATAAACTCTACAGGCAAAAACAGACAGAGGACAACAGAACACCACTAGAATGGAAAAATATAGGGTGCTATATAAAAAGACAAAAATGGAAAATTTTTAACAAAATTCCTATAAAATTAAGTAGATTCCTATAAAATGGAGAAAATTCCTCGTATTCTTTGGCAGGACACAATTTGTTTCTCTCATCTTGTCTTCTGGTATTGTTAAAATGAAATTTTAACCAAAATGCTTTAAGCCGAGTGTTTAAAGTTCAAATAGTAACAGTAGCATGACACATGTTACAAAGATATCGTCTCAACTCTACAAGAAAATTGGATATGTAAATCTCTAGTCCAGAATGCACATAGCTGTTTTGCAGATATTTCTACACAGTGTTTAAACCATATCACACCACCTGTTTTCACAGAATCACAGAATTAATAAGGTTGGAAGAGACCATAGAGATCATCAAGTCCAACCTATCACCCGTTACATAACCTAACCTGTTACCTAACCTGTTGTCATCCTGCTACCAACACCCATCCTACTTATAACACACTACCCTAATATCTAGGTCATGCTACCAAGTACATCATGCAAGCTTTTCTTAAACACCTCCAGAGATGGTGACTCCACCACCTCCTTGGGCAGCCCATTCCGCTGAGAGATCACCCTCTCTGTGAAAAGGTTATGCCTAATGTCAAGTCTAAATCTCCCCTGACGCAGTTTAAGACTGTGTCTTCTCGTTCTATCACTGGTAACTGGAGAGAAGAACCGACTCCCACCTGGCTACAACTTCCTTTCAGGTAGTTGTAGAGAGCGATAAGGTCTCCCCTCAGCCTCCTCTTCTCCAGACTGA
>WEKX01009917.1:1943-154075 GCA_013390025.1 Pitta sordida | reverse complement strand
ATATTCTGTGAATGTGTGAATTTGTGAATACAGAAAGATTGCTTAAAGCTTCCAGACCCTGGTTTCTGCTTTTAAAGGCTATTTTATTATGAATTTGAATATGCAAAACTTTGTACAAAAACATTCATATTCATGAAAGAGAAGCTAAGATGAGGTCATTCATAAGGTCTTTGCGTGGGACCGGAATGAGCATGCTTTAAAAGGTGAATGAAGATAAAGGGGATGGAGGAATATGCTTTAGACTACTCTGCTTTGACATACCTCCCTATCTGAAATTTTTCAGAGGGTTTGTGCCTGCAAAGTTCTGACTCCTGAGTGTTCCTATGCGTACTTGGAGTCCTGGGAGTGTGGGGTACCTTACCCAGCAGCAGGTCTGCTTAAAGCTGGCTGAGGAAGTACATCCAAAGGCAGATTATTCCCTTGTATACCCTGTTCAGAAGGAGAGGGATATGCTACCTTAGTAAAACACAAAATATAAGCCATTCAGCACTGCAAAGGCCCAGATCCAGCTCTCACTAATGGCTTAAATTGATTGTATCACAGCTGAAGTTCTACATATGTTAGGAATTAGGAAACATGAAGCTGCCGAACCCTTTGGTGACTTGTCAAGATCCAGGACGCCTTGTGCACAGGCACTGAAATGGGCAGCTTTTCCAGATGCCATCTGGGCACCACTCTCCACAGCTGTTCAGTTGAGGTATTCTGTTCACAAAGGCTGTTCCAGGTTGAAGACTTGCAGAATCAGACTCTACCACTTAGGCTGGAGACTCCGTGAAGTGCTTCCAATTTCTTAGGAAGCACATTGTTTTGTAGACCTCCTGTTCTAGACAGTTACAAAGCTGGTGCCTGTTCTCTCCCGATTTGAGCGGGAAAGCTTGGATGTACCTATGGCCAGCTGCAGAGTGGAGGAGCCCAGTGACATCTGCTGTGCTTGTCACATCTGTCTCCTAATTTACCCAGGAGTTGTCAGGTAATGAAAAGCATCCTGTTGTCAGTTCCCACAGATTTCTGGCTGACATTACAGGACTCTACTGCCTGATGAGGTCCTGGCATTGCTGTGAGTCTCAGCTGGTGAGTGGCACTGACACACAATTCCACTTCTGCCCCTGCTCCCAGGGACTGCACCTCACCCTCACCACACCTGCCAGCTGGGCTGTGATGCCCTGGGGTAGAGATCTCCAATCCTTCCTGCTGCAAGCAGAAAGCTTGAGCAATGACAGCTCTGCATGTAACATCATTTCCTCAACTTAGACTGTTTATAGGAATACTGTTCCAGAAAATATCTTAATGCCTCATGGGCATCATGTTGGCCAGTACCACTGTATGGGCACTGCTGGCCCAGCAATAATTGAAACAAAAGATTTTCAAGATTTTGTAAGGGGAAAGGGAAAGGAAACCTCCAAGTCACTTTATATACTGTCAGAAATTGAATTTCTGTATGATTCCTTTGTTTCCTTAGGGTGTATTTTGTGTGTGCATATGCTTTTGTTTATTTGTTTGTTAGTTATTAAATAGCACCATAAAATAGTCAAGGACCTCATTATACACAGAACTACACTTTGGCAAGACACAAGCATATGCTCTTAACTATGGCCACCTAAAAAGACACATCAAAAAGACCTACTTTCATGCATGTGGTTTTTTTTTTTCCTTCTTTTCCTCCTTTCACTTGAACATACTGACGTCTATTGTTCTCTGAATGACTCAAAGTCATTGAGAATAGCAGTGACGTGTCAGGAGGAATTGGAAGCAATTCCTACCTAGCAGGTGTCAGGTCATTGTCAGCTGCCTACTCTTCAGCTTAGCACATGTGTGCATGTTGCTCCCATTTCTCTATCAAGCCCTGCTTTTTTATTAGCACATCTTAGCACAAGCCTCTCATTCCCTTTCTCTCCCACACTGCAGGTTCTTCATAAATCTCAGAGTACAATGAAGTGTCACTGTGTTTATCCAGATCCAGTAAGGTAGGAATATATCACATCACGCAGAACAGGCTCTTAACTCTTCTCTTGTTTATTAAACTGCTTGAAATGCATAGGAAGAACACGTCGATACTGTTAAGGTTAATGACATTGATTCATAGCAAGAGAGAGCCAGCATTTACAGTCAAATGATGCTTAGTAATTGTTGTAATAAAGTCTGCAGATGAGCTCTCAAGGTACATGGTTACGTACAGTGTCTCTCCTCAGCACCACTCAGAGAAGGGCCATCCTTCGGGTTCCTTATGGAGGAGTGACAGATGGTTTGAGGGAGCAAAGGAGATGTCCAGCATAAGTCTAACTGCAACCAGCTGAAGTGATCCTACCTCCTGTGACATGGGGCAGTGGAAAACTCACTACTGTCCCCAACAACCTTCTGATGGAGGGACTGGTACTTGCACCTCCCACACTACAAGAGACGATGCTGAGGGCCAATGCATGCTCCATTTTTGTGTGTTTTAAAACAGAGATACATGGTGAGAAATGTAACCACTCTTTTAGAACAGACTTGTGTCATTAAACAGCATGTGGGAATTAACAACCCTCACTGTCACTGTTCAGATAATAATGCTGTCCCTTTCTGTAAATGGATATCTAGCTACACAGGGTGTGTCAACAGGATGAGATTTCCTGAAGAAATGATTTTTTAATGTACAATTTCAAATGCAATGGAAGATAAAATTAACAAAATTCCCACCAGCAAACAAATGATGTCACATGAGTTGTGTGAGGACAGGGCAGGTACTGATGAAAGAAGAAGCAGCAGTTTTAATTTGATGGCTTAAAGTCAACAGGAGGTTATATTTACCTAGAAGTCTGTGTCTCAAAATGACAACACCCAAAATCAGAGCTTTTGGTGGCCCCAGCTTTCCCATGCAGAAATACTCACTGAATTACATAGTGCTTCCACCAGAGACTAAGAAAACTACATGAACTCCTCCTTCCTCAGAGATCATTGCCCTTTTCTAGCTCATATCACAGCTCTGAGTCAGAGATGAGACGAGATTCAAATCTCCTTTGCAAATTCCAGGAATCCTTTATGCTCTGGACTTTTAAGTGAAAGGAGAGCAGCTCAGGGCTGCTTTTTATGATGAGAGCATGTTGTGCTGGCCTGCCCAAGAAAGTATCATGTTCACTGTTGAAAGGGCTCTGACATTGCCTACATCTGTGTAGCTCAACATTCAGGCAAGTATGCATGTGATGAAACACAGAAATTGAGCCACTTGCTTTTCTGCCAGCAAACTTCATATGTGCCTTTAGAGCTAATGTGTTTCCAAGGTGATCCTTGGGAGAGTATGGCAAGGGGACAAGCACTTGCTAACCTCATTGAAGATGGCTCATTACAACACCAGGTGGCAATAACTTTGTAACAGTGGGGGAAAAAACTCACACATTGGCTGTTGTTTGTCCCCAAAAATTCTATGGTTTGCTGGTAGATGGTTTTTTTTCATCTCCAGACCCATCTGAGAGAGGCAGTGGTAATATATGTATGCAGTGCACAGCCACATGTCCATTTAGGCAAAGTAACCATGGGTGACATTTCATTTAATTTGCCTTACTAATTCAATATCAATTATCCTGGAGCCAATTTATATAATTAATTCCCATCTTTTAAATTTTGCAAGTTATATTTTTCAGTAACAACATAATTGTTTTCACACAGACGGCATAGAAAATCACGTTGTTGTGCATAATATATGTGGATTATTATCATGAATCTTCATTGACAGGAAGTCAGATGCACTGTACTCATAAATAGAACTACCCTCAGTATGTGGATTGGAAGAGACATCAGTCTCACCTTGTCCTCCTTAAAGCCCTAGGAGAAAGTGAACCTGTGACAAAAGAAAGCCTTTAATCCTACTTTAGGCTTTGAGTACAGACATCATTTCTGCCTCTGAAAATATAAGGAACGTCTCTCCAGTGCATTCCTGCATGAGCCAATCTGGATGAGAAGAGTGAGCAGGATCTGCTGTTTAAGTTCAAGTAAATTCTAGGAAACGGGATTTGGACTTCATTTAACCTGTTAAAAGATTTGAGCTGTGGCTGAAAGGGAATAATTAACAATAACTAATTTCTGTTGCAGATCATTAGCAATTTACAGCCCCTGTGAGCAAATGAATAGAACACCATGGTTCATCAAACTCTCAAAATTAGCCCTAACCGTGTCTCTAACTCCAAGGATGGCAGCTCTTTTAAAAGGGCTGAAAGGCAGCACAAGAGACCTCCTCAAGCAGCTGTTGGCTGTCTGCAGTCCAGCGCACACAGAGTTTGAATTCCAGCACGTTCATGACACCGGTTCCCCAGCAGTGAGTCAGGAAGGCTCTGAGGGCTTCAGATACTCAGTTTTCACTAAGTGTGACTTTTAACACCACCAATTGCATTCCATCGTTGCAATCTGATTGCATTGTGGTTTTCCTTTTCCTCATTAGCAGTTTTTTAAAGTTTAAAAGTCATCACTAGTCATGCAGATTATGTTAAAGCCCTCCAGATTTAGAGCTATAGTTGGGAAAATTAAGTGAAACAAGGGTTTCTGTTCTGCAGGATATATGATCTTAGCTATTTTCTACTTGGTATTGGGGACTTAAGAGATTTCTGTCAGACCACAGGAATGTGATGATTGATTAATATAATTTATGTATTTCCCTGCAAATCCTAACTTCTCTTAATGGAGGTCCCAACTGTAGTAATAATTTCCTTTATATATTAGTTGGGGAAAACCCCAAAATAAAAAGATAACTACTGTATAAGCATGAAATAGATTGTATGATTTGAAAATAAGTATTGCTGTGATACAACAGAGGGCTTTGCTACAATCTCTCATTTTGCATTGTGACAAGATTCTCTTCAATCAAGAATTCACTAACTGAAACCTGGAGCAGGTTTTTAACAGCCTTGCCTTGCCAACAAAACCAACAGTCCACATTTGAAATCCCTTTAAGAAAAACGTTAAGCCAGAAGTTTGCTTTCCTCTTCCCACAGAGCACGTTTCCACCTGAGTCATACCTGGCAGATATTACTCATGCTGACTTCACTGAAAGTGTTACTGGTGATCTATTAAAATGGATGGGTAACATCTAATTAGCTCAGCTATCAGCAAGACACTGATTTTTGCTATACAAAACAGACTGAGATCCAAGTTTTGCGTAGCACAGTGTGTCCTCATTTTTTGTCGATATTTCTCTGATTAGACTGTAACCTAAGGCTTTAGAATTTCCTGTGGCTACTGAAAGTAGCTAGGAAAAGCATTAGTTCTCTTTACTGAAATCCTCAGATAACCAGAGCTTCCCATCCCTTCCATTTACACTTTTCTAGAGCCAGCCATGATCTGAGCCACCCAGAGTGGCCTCCCATCACACCCCAGGGATGCCATAGCCCAAAGCCTGCTAGAAGCAAAGGACAACCCCCTGGGAGCTGTCTCACTGCTGTATTGGGTGAAATATTCAGGACAGGAACTCCCCTGCTCACTTAAAGCAAGACTACAATCCCTCATCAAGACTGCGCTGAAGCCAGGATCTCTAATGAATTTAATGATAATTAGTAAAAGTGACAGCAGCATCCGAAAACAAAATTTTGCATGTCACCAGCTGTTATCTTTGCAAAAGCTTTCAGGTTAGTCTATACACTGTGTATATATCTCAAGGGTTTGAGATTGCTAAATTAAGGAATGTGATCTATTTCTGCAAGGCTTGGGTTTTTGCTTCAGGTAGCACATATTCATGAGCACAGATCTCCACCCAGGAAAGATAACTTCAACTTTTAACTAAAACTTTAGGAATTGGAAAATGGCAGAAAGCATATTTTAAATTCTAGACTTGTAGATTTAAACACTGTAATCTCTTTACTCCAGAATCAGTTACTGCACTGCTTTATTGCTATTTATATACATATTTACTGACACTCAGTATCAATAACAACATGAACTGTTGGTATAACTGACTCTTTATGGACATGGTCTGAAATCTCAGGTATTTTTGGCTGAATTCCCAGTCCTCGGCATGAAATCGTTCAGGGCTCATGGAAAAAAAAAGTCTATTTCAGGTCTCCTATCTGAAACAAGATAAAATAATGGAGATGATAATGCCTCTTTAGGTATTCTTTGTCTTACAGAATTACGCATAATAATAGTAACCTCTCTGAGAACAAAGCAGTTTTTACAGTATAAATTTGTGCAGAACTAGCAGCCTTGGGGGATCAAGGATAATACTGTAATATAAATGATAATTAATTTATATTTTACTGGGAAATTTGTACTATAAATATACCCAGAATAGCAGTCAATGGGAGATCATGCTATGAATCCCCAAAACAGATGTGAATCAGTAATGTAGATGGAAATATATTTATTTCTCTAAGTACAAGGAAGCAGCATATCTCTGTTGCCTACAGTTATGACCAGCCAATGCACTGACCTGCACCACCAGAGCACCAAACTGTCTGTGCAGAGCTCCCTGGTATTGGGCTTTGTGCAGGACAGGGCTCCCCAGTTCTCAGGGGTCCCACACCAATCCCCCAGTCACTGGTACCAGTAGCCTTGCTTCCAGCTCTCTGAACATGGCCTGAAAACACATGCTCCCCCTGCATCTGCACAGGGCATAGGTTCTTAAAAGGTTTTCAAAAACCTGAGTATCACTAAAATGCTGCTTTAAAGACCAGTCCATTTGCAAGACCAATACTGACCTGCCTGTTGTGACAGCTCCATCTGACAAAGCATAATCTAGTTTGGGGAGTCTTTTATACCTTCTTTTTAAGCAACTTTCCAGCCAGTGACCTCCTCATTTCCTCACAAGAGTGAGTGAAAGCAGCCTTGGCAAGCCCACAGTGTCCAAAGATTTTCCATGGGCTGTGAGAACACGTTGCCACATCTGTCATCATGCCTATAAAGCCTTTGGAGCGTGCTCTATGCTTTCAGTGGCAGATCTGCTTTATCGCCCTTTGGGTTTTTTTCCGTTTTCTCCAGGGGAAATAAAGGAATGAAGAATGGGCTAAAAAAGACGGCAGCTCCTGGGTACCCCCGATCAGCCGCAAGGCAGAGAGCACCGACTTACTGACACCATGTGAAATGCTTAGAAAACCAACATTAATGTAATTGCCCTGGGCAAAGTTAGCAGCCAAAACACTTTCTAACTGCTCCTGCCATCCTGTGCAATCCCTGCTCCTCTGCTGATCAGCAGAAGCAGTGGTGACATCTGCAGCATTTAAGGACCACAATTAGGACACGTACCCGCTTACCAGCAACTTCTACGCTTGATCAGATTTTTATGACATGGTATCAACATGCGCTACACGATCTCAGGCATGGTAGTGCTCTCCTTTCAATGTTTTCCAGGGAGAGACTTTATTTTTCCATTTTTATGATTAATTATTACTATTATATTGGTTCCTACAGTAACAAGTATAATTTGGCAGCGTCTGTAGGCACATACCAAATGTGAAACCAGCTAGACCACAGTGAAAAAAGCGGGGTTTATATCCTGTGGCAAATTTATCATTGAAAAAAAAGTATTTTATCATATTAAGTTTTTCTATTCTAATCTTCTTTTACTTTACATCTTTTTAAATATTACTACAAATAATTTCTAAAATAAGGTCATATATAAATATAGTCTAATATGAAGTCTAATATAACCTGTAAGTCCACACAAGTGCTGAAACTAGACTTTTGAATCTTCAGAAATAGAAATAATAAATTACTGATGTTGACAAGTATTAGCAAAACATATTACTGTGGTCAGATCTGCATATTTCAGGAGAGGTTTCATCTTAAATGTTTCATTCATGCCTCTGTCTCCATGAACTTTCCCTTTACATATGTTAGATATGTATCCTTCACATTGCCCTCCTAGAGAAAGTGTTAATGGGTCACTGCTGTGGCTGACAAAGACAAAATTGGTTCTGTCTGAAAATTAAATATTTCATTTTTACTGTTTACCATTGTCTTAGCTTTTTGTAAGCATTTCTATTCTGTGCCCACAAATTCTTCTGGATTACTTTTCCTGATTTGTGTCCATTTAACTCTCCTGAAGCAAGGATACTGTCTTTCCTCAAATATTACCTCTGCTAACACAGCCTAAAGAAATTATTTGAACACTGTCTAGGTTGTATAGAAATATGAAACTATAAGCCAAATCTCCAGGGAGGGCCTCAAGCTACAGAGCCCAGGGAGAGTTTGTTGGATAAAAGTTCAGCTCCAAGACTGGAGGGCTGTGGATGCTGGGAGTGTGGTGGAGACATCGCTCTCCTCAGAGGGGACTGACCCCAACTGGGTGGTGACATGTGGAGCCAAAGAGATGAAGCTCACTTTGATTGTGACCATCATTTTTCCTACATCTCTTCATTAGCCTGTGAAGGCATCAATAGCTTAAACACTGTCCCTTGTGTCGCCTCACCTGGCAACTCTGTAAACACCCTCAGAGGCCTGTGGGTGCTTGTAAGGTTAATGATGCAGCAGCTCGTATGACAGCAGATGTTTAAAGTCACAGCCAAAATTGATTTTATAGTTTCGATATCAGATTCTTTATATTAATTTTTTTATGAACAACATGAAACCGAGTTGTTTTAATAGTGTCAGAGACTGATTTATTCAGCAGTGCATAAGTCATCATCCAGTGTCTGTGGCCTGCAGTTAACAGGCACTTTGAACATCCTTTTCAAGCTTCTTTTGCATCCACTTGAATATAATTACAAGAGCTATGTATAAATCAATTTACTTAATTATAATTAAAGATTTCTAAAGAAAGCCTCCTGAAGTGACTACATCCATCTAAGTGAGAGGAGAAAGTGCAGCATAAGAAATAGTTAAGGAAGTAGCAAAAAAAAATCACAGTATTGTAGCTACTGCTCTGTAATAAATAGGGGCAGTCAAGGATTTCCTGTCAATGATACCATGACAATAGTGAATCAAAAATATTTTTTTCAGTCTATCATAACAGCATTTCTGTCCAGCCAAATGCAACTTAAGTGGCAATCTCTTCATTATACCAAAAATGTGAAAATGTCTTAAATGTCTATTTCTCAACTTTTTCATATTGGTGTAAATTAAGGGACTTTTATCGAGTTGTATCAGATTTGCAGAACACTAATTGTTAGTAATAAGAGTATTATTGTACCATTTGGCTATGTCCTAAATAGCCCCTTCGTTTTCTGCACATACTAATATAAAAATTCTAATTTAAATATACAAATAACACCAGAAAGCAATCAAGATTTCTTCACCGTATGCCTCTCACAGGATAATTTTCTCATACATATGCATTATAACCAAAAGACATGTTCTGCATAGTGGCAGTAGTGATACAGCTCTGTGGTCTTGTGTGCTATGATAGGCCAGTATTTTTTTATGTTTATATTTAACTGAACAATCTTGTATTTTTTTAATGATGAGATGTTACTTGCTTTGGTATAGTTTTCTTTCTTATCAAAATAACAAATAGCAAAATATCTCAATGAAAAAAAAAAAAATAAAATCAATGCTTCAAAGAAAATGAATGTGTCTTTTCCTCCTTTCTCTTCTTTATCTGCCATTAAATTACATTTCTGCATCCAGCACCACACTCCACTAAGTCCCATCACAAGAGAAAAATCATGGTGTGTTGTTGAAGACAGAAATCAAGAACAGCACAGGCAAATAAAAGATACCTACATCATATCCCCAGAAGAAACACAGTGGTAATTCAGAATTAAACTATTTTTTCATTTGCTAGTGGAATATGTCAGGTTTTGATTTGCATCTGAAAACAAAAAATATTTTCAGTTGAAGTTTTTACAGAAAGTTCCACATTTTTCAGTAGTCTCTTTTATTGATGATTTAAACACCAGGCAAGAACCATTTGTATCAGCCAAAGAATGTGCACAAACTAGCAGTATTTCTGGAAGAAAATTCCAATTCCATAAGGAGTTCATTATTATAACTTTATTATTACCACATCCATGATTCATGGTGTGTAGACTACAGACAAACACAGCCATGTGCGTGAGGGAAGAGGCCAGTTGTCTTCACAGATGTGATTGACAATAAATAAATATGGTTTATATCAAACACTGAAAGAACTGGTCTCCTTGCACCACTGAAGTATGCTTAATGAGTTACTGAGAGTGATAATAAAACTTATTTGGAGGTTTTTTTCCAGTATCTTAGTATGTTTTGGTGCATTTTTTTTTTCATGAAGTTGTTTTAAAACAGCAAAGTTCTCCTTTTCAACAATGACTTAGAGGTAGTGAGTTAGGCCTGATTTTCAGAAAGGACGAGGTAGGCAAGTCTTCTGTGAACTGGGCTGGTTTTTTTGAAAATCAATTTAATATAGTAATCCCTTGAATATCACAGGAGGTTTGTTTCAGAAAGATGTTGCAATAAGTGAAATCCGCGAAGTAGCAATTCATAGAGTCGAGTCTCCTATATCGTGCACCTGTGGTCTTAATTCACCCCCACTGCAGCCCGAGCCACCACTGCTGCCCATTCCGCCTCCTGGGCTGGGGCCGGAGCCGCCACCGTGTCAGGTTGCACATGTGCAGTTGCGAAACGGGTCTCCTACTTTGCTAAAAAATCATCCCGCTAAGATCTGAAGCCGCGATATGGGGGGCGCAAAGTGCAAGAGGGCTGACTGTATATGTAAATATGGTACGTTCCCCATGCCCTCAGCCCTGAGCAGCAGCAAGGAGCAAGCGGGAGAAGGCCAGCCGCACACAGTGTCTTGGTTAATACACCTTTGAGACAGTGTTATAAAGTTTCCCCACCATTTTATTCATCATTGCAACACTGTTACAAGCCAGCAAGCTCTGGGCGGCCCCTGAGTCAGCAGCACCTAATCTATATAGTAATGTTCACACTTCTGTATGCTCAACATATATAATATCAACCACCACGGACAGAATTTTACAGAGCTGACTAGCAGAACAGTTCTCACATGGGCAAGGAAGCAGCAGCCCAGACTGGCTTTGACAAAGGAGGGTTCTCTGTGGAGGTCTCTCATGGCTCATGTGAGCCACTGCACACAAGTCCATTATTTCATACAGGATCTGCTCCTGTAAACATGGTTTGGGATTTCCCAGAGCAGGATCTGCGTGTGAAATAGGAACTTCTGTGGGAGTTGTAGATCCTGATAGTACTTAGGCTCCAGCTGCCCAGGCTGTAGGGTTTTTCTAGGTATATTTTGAAGAAACACTGTCTACAACAAAGGAGTTTTGCTAAGAGAACTGTGATCAGTAGCACAACTAAAAGTAGTCCAGAGAGAGGCAGATGAAGAAATTTTTGTTCATTTATGTGTTAGGCTGTCACCTAGGAAGCCATTGGAGACAAGGCATCTTCTCCCTGTGAACCCAGTCTTTATATTATTTAGAAAAGTGTTTTGTTGTCAGTGAGGAGGGCAAAGCAGTGGGAAATTTGGAATAGGCTGCCCACAGAGGTGGTTGAGTCACCAACCCTGGAGGTGTTCAAGGGGAGGCTGAATGAAGTGATGAGTGATATGATCTAGTTGTAGATGGTAGGTTTAGTTGGACTATAGGCTGGACTAAATGATCTCTGAGGTCCTTTCCAGCCATATCTATACTGTGAAATGAAGGAGGAGGTTTTCCTGGAGATAAATCTGTGTATGATTCTCTTGCCAGGACACCAGCAGGAGATTCCAGGAAAACTTACCTGCACCGTTCTTCATTCCCAGAGAGCCACAAAACCATCAAATGGTATTTCCCTCAACTATTTATAAAAAATTAAAATATTCAGAAGAGCAAAGGGAAAAAAAAAACATATATGCAACAAAAGGAACAGGACAGCCATTTCCCTGTTCTAAGTAGTACCCTCATTAATGACCTTTAGAAGACGTAGAGAGGAAAGGCAGGGAAGTGAAAATTAATAACCCTTCTTGCACACAGCAGAGAGCTGTCACAAGTTATGTGACCTAGGAATTTTTATCCACTCCCCCCCATCTTCCAGAAAGACATAATTAATTTACAGTCATTTTAACCTGAAAATGACACTTCTACAGTTGGAGCACTGACAATCAACTTCCCATGCTAGCAGCAGGATGTAAAATTCTGTAAGTGTTCCAGCATTCATGTGGATGCATTGAAAAATATAATTAATGGGACCTCCTACCTTGTTAAGTGCAGGAGCATCAGCTATAACTACACACAGGCATGAGGGATACAAATATTTCCTTAGCAGAGAGAATCAAAAGTAAATAATATAAATTAAACAATCCTTTAAAATACTACCTTAAGGAATAGTTAACATAATACTCATATGTCCCTGTGTTTTAAGTCATGGGATGTAGTGCTGTGTATACGTACATATACAAAATGTCCGGCACACAATTTTATGTGCTTCAGATTGCAGTCAAATTGGGACATGATGTACACAGTTTCTGCTAGAACCACTGCAAATTACAAAGGTTAATGATGGATCTGTGAGAAAAAGAAAAGAATAGGAAGAATAGATGTGCATGTGTACTTGTATAATAATTCAAGGAATCACGATAAGGTGATAAGGTCTCCTTTGCTGAAAAATGGTTTGAATAAAATGAGCCCACTTTAACAAGATTGTAAATATCAGACAGAATTCTCAATAGCTAGAATACCTGAAAAACAGCCTCAAACTTACAGATCTCTCCAACTATCACATGTACGCACAGGGTTCGATGGACAGCACTGCATTATGAGCTGGAACTGCCGGTCTGAATATTGGAAGAGCCTTACAAAGGCTTAGGCTCCTGCCTTATTGAGTCAGACATTTTCTGTGACCCTCCTGGGTTACAAAAGTAGTGTTAAAGTGTCTGAGTTGGAGAACATCTGTAATATTTTTGTTAATGGAGGGCACATTCACCACAAGGTTTGTCTTCAATCAAAATCTGCAGTCGTGTCAGGATAGGTGACCCTACAGCTCTTCTCTTGACATAATTACCAGAAAATCTGTGAACCAGTCTCACTTACTGCATTAGATTCTTACAGTTACACATTTGCATATCTTCATCCCACTCCTTTTTATTCCCTCTGTAGCCTGGCCTTGCACCTAGCATACTAGGATGGTGAATACCAGTCACTCCAAGAAAACAGTTTCAGGTCAGGTTTTACTCAATGGCAAATAAAAGACACAGTGTCTTTCAGTTCATTAAATAAAGACCCTCTCCCTTTTACTCAGGATGAAAAGTTTCCTTTATTTACCAGAGAAGGAAGACATTTCATTCTTGCAAAAATACATGTGCAACCAGGCCTATACTTTATGCCAGTTTGCACCCTTTTCCAGCCTTGCATAGGGCAGTCAGCAGTACCACAGTCCCCTCTCAGTAAAGTGCCATTTTAGTAAACTGCTAAAAGGATAATAATATTATTACAAATGCACTTGGTGCACAGCTGTGCTCTATATGGCAAAGGAATAGCTTTTGCCTTAGAAAGGGGAAGGAGTGGTAGACAGATGGGACACCTATCCTGCTCTGAGTTGGAGAATATACACAGGATATACTTAAAAAAAAAAAAAGTTAGAGAAGCAGACTCAAAGATGATAAATTTCATGCCACTGGTTTAAAGTGGTGGAGAAATGGAATAACTGGTAATCAATGCATTATTTCCAAGCTCGGGGACTTAAAAGGTCTCTTGGTTATAAAATGTCAGGTTAGTCAGGAGTTCATTATGTTTCTCGACTGGCATTGCGAATAAGAGCCTGCCTTCTGGAGGTGGCAGCCCTCCTCTTTTGTGGGAGCAGCAGATTCCCTCAGGGTACTTAGTCAAGTGATACTGTACCACAGAGCTAAAAATAGGGAATCTTGTCAAACTAGATTTATAAGAGATCAGTTTCTCCATGTGCTGACAGCCTGATTTTAGATTTACATCTGATCTATGCTCCAACTCTATGAAAGTGTTCCCTCCTGAACACCTTCAGAGGCCATAAAAAAGTCCAGTGTAATACAGCTTTAGTGATATAACTGTCCCACTGCCAATCACTAGGCTAAAAGAAACCAAACCCAAACAAACAAACAAAAAATACAATTACACAAACAAATAACGCAAATGAAACAACACCCAATATACAAAACCCAAAGGGAAAATGAAGGGAGATCTGCAAGGATATGCACCAAATATCATGAGCACAAGTTTCTGATTCCTAAGTGCACATAACCCTAGATATTTCAAAAAGTGATATCAATTTTATCAGGGCAAAACCAGAACACAATTGCTTTGGTCTTGGTGGTTTTTTATCAGCTCCTTCTCATCTAATCAATTTCCTTTTAAACACAGCTGAACTTAGTTTCTATTTTAATTCTTCCCTTAGAGGATCTACAGGATGTTTCTGGTATGTCTTTGTTTATCTCTCAACCCCAACTGTAGAAGACATGACAGCATGGTATAAAAGTTTTATTGGCCTGTATTTTGGGTGACCAAACTACTTCTGAGCAGTGAACTCATGAATAAGTTATGAAAGTCATTACTACAAGTGCCAATAAAATCTTTTTTTGTCTGGGATTGCCATATATTCTGCATATGCAACTTATTTTACAGGAAGGGAAAAACTTTTTATAAGACAATATTTTAGAGAGTCTTAAAAAATTTTATGGGGATCATTTCTTCTGGTTTGCAACTGCAAACCAGAGTTCAATTAAAATAAGCCATGCTGTACTGTGCTCAGATGTACAGAAAATTTAAAACATCTCTCAAACTTACTGCTGTAGCCTTTACTTTCTCAGAATCCATCACCCAGCAGAACATGATGAAAGTGCTGTCACACAGGAAAATCAGCTTTTCCTTTCCCAACAGTGAAAGCCTTCTAGGTGCAATTCTGAATGGTCCTATAGTTAGAAATCTCATATTTATCAAAAATTCAGGATCATACCTGGTGTATTCTGAATATTAATCTTTACAGTTTTCTAACAGAGGGAAAAATCCCAAAAGGAAAAGAACAACATGTTATGGTTGAACTAGATTTATGAGAAAAAATAACAATGTTCTGATGATACTTAAAAAACCCCCCACAAGTCCAGAGAAGATGAGTCAGGAGAATGTCAAAGGGGATATTTCTCCTTGCTCCATTATCATTTACCCCACAACTATCAGGCAACAACAGGGAAAGAAGGGCAAGAAGAATGAGTCTGTACATGCATATTTTTTTTTTAAATTGACAAAACAGCCCACTTTTAGTTAACTAAGTTATGACAGCAAATATGTTTCTTGATACGTGAACCTGTTCAGCATTCTTCTCAGAGTTAAATGCTTGCAGTTATTGTTTTTTTTTCCTCACTGAAATGTCAGACAAAGGCTCAAATCCCCAGGAGCTAGTAATTGGCCTTGTTTTCAGGGAGCTTAGGGTACACAGGGTGCAATTACACAAATATATTTTTCTCCATCTGAACTGGTTATTTAGATTTTTTTCTTTATTAAGGAATAAAAGTAAGAACTTTATCAGCACCCAAAATAGACTAGTTTGAAGTAAACAATTTGAGCTCTGGGAGTGCCTTCCTTCCCACAGCAGCAGCGTCTCTCTCCATAGCTTCCCATTCACCCTTTAGGCATTTTCAGGCAGGTAGAGATGAATCCAACCCACAGAGTTTAACGTTGGCTGCCAACTTCTCTCACTGTTTGTTCCATACACAGCTACTTACACATATGTAAAATTAGTTAAAGACCTTTTCAACTTGGTAACAGTACTAATCCAGATTCCAGCAGGTCAGTGACTGCAGAGGGTTTGTCAGCGTTTAATTTGTTTGTGATGTTCTTTCTAGCAAGAGTAGTGCTTGGTCAGTGACAGGACTTTTGTTTATGCTGAGTCTGCAATGTGGACCACACTTTGATGAACTTACTGGATACATAAAGATATTTTCTGGTGACATTTTTTTTTGCTTTCAATTATCAGTTGCAATACTGTAATACCCTTTGCTCGCCTATGTTGATTTCTGAAGCGATTTGTCACTGGTGTAAAAAATATCCACAGATCAAACAGCACAAGTGTAGGCATCAGCACTCAGTGGCAACTGCTAATTCTGTATCCCAGGTGCAATTCTGTCTCAAGAATATTACAGATACAATTTACTTAAACTATCAGTACTAATGTTTTGTCTTACTACCATTCAGTCTCAGAGATGTTAACTGGGCTCTTGTGCTCTTACCCAGGGATTTCCAAGATGTAATACACGCAGACAAGTGTGGGAAAGAAGAGAATTGCCAAGCATGTGCCATACTCCTACTGTTCCCCTGACGGCTGTATAAAGCAAAACCTCCATCTTTCTACCAGAGATCCCAGGGTCCTGCTGTGGAACCGGCTCCTCATAAGCAAGAAAGGGCAAGATGTGACACTAATAAGAGAAGAGCACAATGTATCCAAGAGCTAAATAAATAAAAGCGCTGGTAAAGCACTCCCCCTGTCCAGGCTGTCAGTCGGACAGCCTGCCCAGCCAGCCAAGGCAATTAAGCCCTAGAAAACTCGGGCTGCTGACTAAAGAGCCAGTGGTGACATCCTCCCTCAATACAGAGTGGGAAATGTTCAGTTCACAGCAGGCATACGTGAGGATGGGACATTTTACAGAAGGATTTAGTCTGTTATGAAGAACTAATGCAGCTGTACTCAGTGTCAATGCAGCACTCATACACTGACGATTCTTGGCTAACCATCATTTAAATCCAACACATTAACCCCTTTAAGTTAACAATAGGAAGCAGTTTGAGATTAACACGCCAGCATCCAAGCCGTCAGCATATGGAGCAATTTCGATTATTTACATAATGGGTACTCCCCCAGATTCTTCTGAAAACATGGTCTCTAATCCTGGGATTTTTCTTCCAACCTGTCATCTCTTAGCCTGTGCTTTGCCTCCTGATCTCCATCACATCAGTTGAGATGACCTCTCTTCACCCCACAAGCAAGTTGGGTGACTGCTTTAGGGATTTTTTTTTTTTTTTTAATTTCCACTTAAAGTGAAATTACAAGGGAATACCAATGGTACTGAACTGCAAAAGATGGAAACACTTGGGAAAAGGATTCCTTCAAGCATCTGTCATAAGCAAGCTCTTATCATCTACAATTTAAGTACTTACATCTAATCTCCTTGGGAGACAGGGGGAAGGAAAGCAGCTTGAAACATGTCTGAGCTACAGGGCTTTAGCAGACATTAAAGCAGGAGGTACAAAAATTTTTAGTGGAAAAGGAAGAACACTAGGGAGGTGGAGAAATGTGGTAAAGAACTCTTACACTAGATAGGAAACAAATCAAAATAGTTTATTTTTTTCAAGAGCAGACCACCAACAGAAGTAAAAAACCCAAACCAAACCAAATAAAAAATCCTTCCTCAAAACAAACAAACAAACACACACCCAAAGATTCTACAGAAATATATGATGTGGTTTAAGACTATCTGGACATACTAAATATTAGGTGTTATCTCCAAAATCCTATTGGGTTGGTGTCCTGCTCTCTAGGTCCTGTGCCCACTCACTTCAACAATACAGAAAAAAGAAATGCCAGCAACCACTCAGGATAGGGAGGGAGGCTGGACTAGCACCCAAGCTGTGGAGCAGAGCTAAATGCATCAGGAAAGATGTAGGGTAACCCAAGGTTGCTCTAATGGCTGCAGTGGGTCAGACTGGCCTCCAGCTACCCCAGGTCAACAAATTTGCACAGATTATTTTGAAATCTCATATTGATTATTTAGAGGGCTTTCTGCCTCATTTCTGCCTATTTAAATAGCCTCTTCAATAAAATACAGCCCATTCAGTACCTCAGTATCTTACTGTAAGCTGAATTATAAAGTCCCCAAGCATTCTTGGAGTACAGGTTTTAAAAACCATACCTTTCCATTCTAACTCAAAATTGACATGTTCATGTTCCCAAGGCTGAATTACTGTTATTTAAATTGGGGTGTGCAGAAGTAAGAAACAAAACACTGACAACTTCCTTCATTTTTGTGCTGACTGTTCTGCAGCTCCATCCATTCCTGCTGTTATTTGTGTTTCTGTTGATATGTGGTTGTACCTGTAGCATGGTTTAGTAATGCCCACCTTCACTCAGCAAACCTGGTGCAAAGGTGAGAAGTAATCAAGACACCTCAGCCAGAAGCTCATTGCCAGCTAATTTATCCTGGGCTGAAAGCTCAAAGCTGCTACACTGTAGCTTGCATCCTAGGCATACATTTTGTGTTTTCATTTTAAAATGCTGTTGTCTGTTTTTCCCTTACAGCTTTACTTGCCCTGATCTGACATGTAGCCATCAAGATGGAAAATGAGTTGGAGACCACAGGAAGAAAGCTAAAATTTTAGACATGCCATTGTTATGTATACCCCAGTGACCTAAAATAACTTCTGCATATAGATGTGGCTGTAAACACTGACTGCATTTAGGCCAATTTTTCTGCCTGACTCATTGATTTTTAAGATAACTCTTAATAGATTTAACACATCCTGAATTTCTCTAAAATCTAAGAAAGTCCTGCCTGTCAGCAGTGGCACTACTTTGCTTGTCAGGGCAAGCTACTGAGAGATCAGGACTTGAGTAACAAAAATAAAAGTTCTAAGGAGAAAGGAGAATCAATATCAGCCAGATAAACCTGACCCAGTTTGTGATCATAGTCTGTGGTCAGCCTTAAGCAACAGTTGTGTTTTAGGAAACAGTCTTCCTTCCAGATCTTGGCATTCCTTGTCAAAACATAAGCAACTCAGGGAAATGCAAATCATCCTTAAAGGAGACAAGAAAATACGCATGATACATTCCCTATCTAGGGCAGCAGTTTTAGACTACACAAAGGTTTTTCCAGCCCCTGAGGCTGAGACAGGCATGGTAGGCAGCAGCTCTGCCTGACATTTCTTCAGACAAGCAACCAGTCTCTGCTTGCCACTGCTCTAAATCTGGGGCAGTTTATTCATTCCTCCAAACAGAATGCAAATCTCTCCCTGGAAATCCAGACCTAGCAACACTTGGTCATGCTACCCCAAGGCAGTTCATTTGTGACATAGCATATATACATATGTGTGGTAGAAACTAATCATGGTGAAGTCAAGGGTTTGCCTCAAGTATATAAAGGCCATTGAGTTATTCCAGATTAATCACATTATCTTCGATAGCTTATGGAAACCAGACACAGGCCTGCTGCATCCAAAGCTGTATCCATTGATTCTTCACCCCAGCTCTGAACTGCCAGCCGTCCCCTTACGGCTCAGCTGGAGGCAGCTCTCATGAGCTTGGCACCAGACTGGCACTCAACCCCCTGAATTCCAACTACCATATCTTAATCCATATGTGCTCAAGCAGCATTCCAGACTGTGCACCAGATGGCTGAGAACAGCTGTCCATGAAACACTGAGAAGCAAGGATAAGCACCACAAGGAAAATAAAAATTCCCAGGAACTTCTTCCTCAGCAAAGGGGTAAATTACTCCTTTCATTTCTAAAAGCTAGACAGCAGAAAACCTCTTCTTGCTCTCCAACAGAAACTTCTTGAAAAGTGGTCAATAGTGTTTTATGAAGTTTCCCAAGTGGTGAGCACACTTTGCACAGTATGTTAAAGTGAAAAAGTAAGAAAAAAACCCCAAACTGAAAACATTGTTTTCATTCCACTCGGAATATAGTTTCAATTAAAAATTGGCTTATAGTGCAGAATAAGGTGTGACCTAATGTTTGAAAGTTATGCTCGAAACATTGGCCTGAAGAATATTTTTACTGACTTCCTTAGCAGAAATGTCTTTTGTCAAACATTGCAGGAACAAAAGTGTCACTCTGATGTATCTTGCGTGGATGAGGTCTGCACACCTAATAAAGAATCATAGAATCATTTAGGTTGGAAAAGAATTCTGATGTTATGAAATCCAACAGATAACCCTGAAAATCCACTTTAGTACAGTGGTAAGTGTCCCCACCTGGTGTGTGGGAGACCCGGGTTCGATTCCCGCCAGGGAGACAGTGTTAAGAGTTGGACTCGATGATCCTTGTGGGTCCCTTCCAACTCAGAATATTCTGTGATTCTGTGATAGATGTTTTCACCACTAAACCATGTCCCCAGGTACCCCATCCATCTGCTTTTTGTACAGGGATTTTAATTCCAGCACTTCCCTGGGCAGCCTGTTCCAATGTTTAACCACCCTTTCCGAGAAGAAACTTTCTCTAATATCCACTCCTCCCCTGGCAAAACTTGAGGACATTTCCTCTCAACTTGTCACTTACCTGGGAGAAGAGAATGACTCTGACCTCAGGTAGCTGTAGAAAGTAATACAGTCCATGTTAATGTCTCCTCCAGGCAGGAGAAAAGGAGGGACAAAAGGAGAAAATGGAGGCACATTTCTTGGATTTTACTGTTTTGTTGTTGTTGGTTTTTTTCTATGCTGCTCTGCTTTTCTTCTCCTAACTCTTCAATTAATGAATGTGGAGTAGAGAAGTCTTTGGCTCTGATATTAGTGTATGTTGCTACCTCACTTCTCATATTTCTGGCTGGCGTTAACTTGCAGTTGTATTGATGATCTTCAGCAGAAAGTCCTAGAAATGGAATATCCCCTCATCTTACAGCCAGTCAGTTTCCAGCAGGTTGACAGACTTCCTCATCAATAAAAAACATTTATCCAGCTAACATATATGATTTACTCAATGCAGAAGTCAATACATTCATGTATTCAGCCAGTGCTCTTAACATATCTGAAAAGATTTGCCTGATAAACAGTGGTTCTCTAACTGTTCCTACTATTTGCTTTTCATCACAATTTTAAGCAACAGAGCAGATTGTTTTGTTCCCAAAGTTTGGATACCTCTCCAACTGCTGAGGGACCACAAAGAGCTGAGAAGGCAGAGGGTCAAGTTGTTTAGTTTCTAGCAAGCTTTTTGAAAGCTCTTATAATTACATTTACCTTCAAGGAGAGCATTCAGTAAGAAAGAGATCAGCGTTTCTGACCACCTCATACTGCCAGCTCTGTCATCAACCCTCTGTGAGGCTTTTTGCAAGGCATTGTTTCTCCATGCCCTTTCTTACCAGTTTTTATTATTTAGAATGAAGTTTTTCAGAAGGTTTTTTCTTACCATATGTTTTTTGAAGTCTTGGCACAATTCATCTTTAATCTCTAGGTGATAGCAAATAGGGCAACTGGACACTGCATGGTGACAGTAGAAAGGCTAGACCCAGGAAAGGATACATCCACCAGGAACTCTCTCCAGCAACACCCCAAATCCTTGGGTTGGGACCAAGTCTCAGCAGGACCCCTTTCCCATGCATTAGGAGGCCATGATTTGCAGATACAGATCCAACACTCTCTTGGCTGTCAGGATTTAACCCAATGGCAGAATAAGGAGAATGGCTGCCAGCCAAAGTCTTCCAACCTTGCAAAGAACCTCAGAGACATGTTACCAGAGAAAAGTCCTGCCCTACAGCTTTTTGTGGATGCACTCATTAATTATGTCATGTATTACTTTTGGGGGATACGCTGGTAGCCTGTGCATCTTCTACAATTACTTGAATGTTGTTGGTTTTCTAATAATAGCTCTTTTCCAGAAATCTGAAACTGGTACTCAGCTGACTTAAAAAAATAAACACAAACCCAAACTCACAACAAAACTTACTGTGAGTTACATCCAAAACTGGATGCAGAAAAATCACAGTGGACCTAATTTGGCTTTATTTTGTACATGATCAAATTGCCTTAATTTTGGCAGAAATTATCCCTGCGCTGGGATTAGTGAATCTGTCACTGTGCATAAACAATCCTGGGCAAGAGCCTGGGATCAACTTTGCATTTCTGTGTATGACAAAGCCAGTAGGAGTCTGAATACTTCACTTCCTTGCAAAAGCCACAAAAATGTATAGCCTTATTTAAGGGAAAATTAATGGTACCTCTTATTGCTGGCACCAGTCCTATGGTTGCTTTAAGAACTGATAGCAGTGCTCTGCAGCAGCTCTGCTCCTAACCAGTGTCTTTGGATGTACATGGCAAGTCGTGCCTGCAACGGTAGTCAGACTGTCCTTAAGTGCAATAGAATTCTTTCTCTCTCCTTCTCCAGCCAGAGCATCCCTTTCTCCACACTTCTGTTTGACATAAAAAGCAGTAAGGTCTTACGTAAATAAAGTTAAGTACCTTTTTTATTCTTTTCTTTCCTATTTTTTATTTCTTTGTTTTCTATTCTTTTCCTTTTCTTTACTCTTTATCATTTTCTTCTTTTCTTTCCTATTTTTTTTTCTTTTAGAAGAACCTTTATTTCATACAATGAGTGTTATGTCAGTAATGTTTAAGGACACAAGAACCATATTTCTTTAACCACTCCTATCTCTGCTAATTATGTTGCTGCAAAATTCCTGTGCCTTCAAACAGCACTTCCTGAATGGTAACTTCTAATCCAACAAGAAACATCCAATGCTGCAAAAATGTCATATAGTTTATTACAGTCCTTGCAAATGGTTCTTGTATGCTCTGAAATCTACAAAAGCCAGAAGTGGCATGGCAGGGACAAAATGCTTTCGACAACTCTCATGTCTCTGTTTTCTTCACTCTGAGCAAACTTAAGGAAATCTTCAACCGGGCATTTTCTTTTTCCCCTCACGATTTACATGACCCAGTGAGAGTCCTCCAGAACTTGTGGATTTAAAGTAAAGAAAGGTGTGGCTAGTCAGGTTTCAAACTATTTGAACTTGCCTTTGTCTCAGCCAGAAATGTAAAAGAGAACAAGCTATAGAAGTTACATATTTGTTCTTACAGGATTTCTCAAGGACAATTTTTCTTCTGCCTCCAGGTTGCATTCATCAAATATTTTCATTGTGTAATCAACAAGTTATGAATGAAGTGGTTTAATTCTGACTGCTTACCCTCCTGCTGTATTTTAACAAAAGCAGAGATTTGCAAAGGCAACCTGGGATGCTAAGTGCCCATACCTCTTTCAGCGTTCCATAATATAAAGGATCTAAGCCAGACTTCATGAAAAAGCATATTATCAGGTCTGTTATATGCATGTTCTAAGATATACCCACTTGCAAAGATTGCTGGATTATTTGCCATCCTCTGATTGCAGTTCATCTGCTGTCTGTGACTACCCATTGTACTGAAGCTCTTTCAGTGATTTCTGCAAGCCTGCTGTGTTATTCCTTTCACAAGCATAATTGTGCTGAATGTTTTCTTAGAAGTTCTTAACTATACGGATTCTATATTCTACTGCTTGATGTCTGAAATCCAGGAGGAAGCATAGACAATTTAGCCAAACTCCAAACCTCCTTGATGTTTTACTGTTGGACAGTCCCCAACACCAACATCCCTGACTTTCACTGGCAATGCAGAGTACCTACTCTCTGTGGTGGCAAATGTTCTCTCACTAGGATATTCAACTTGCTAAAGTCATTTATGCTTTGATCTTATGCTCATAAGAAATGAACAAGCTGGGACTCAGTTGGGGATTAAGTTCAGGACCTGCAACATGAACAAGTAACATGGCAGCTTTTTATCCAATGTATTCCAGTGACAGATCACCTACAGAGCCGAAGTGAGCAACCTGAAGCCTGCTTTTACCAATCACTGCAAATTTCCCCATGACTTCTTTTAAATACCATAACAACCCCATGCACCGCTACCGGCTGGGGGAGGAATGGCTCGAGACTAGTGAAGTGGAGAGAGACTTAGGTGTACTGATTGATAGGAAACTCAATATGAGCCAGCAGTGTGCCCAGGTGGCTAAGAAGGCCAATGGCATCCTGGCCTGCATCAAGAACAGTGTGGTCAGTCGGTCCAGGGAGGTTGTCCTCCCCCTGTACACAGCGCTGGTCAGACCCCATCTTGAATACTGCGTGCAGTTCTGGGCTCCCCAGTTTAAAAGGGATGTTGAGCTGCTTGAGAGGGTGCAGAGAAGGGCAACGAGGATGGTGAAGGGACTGGAGGGCAGGCCCTATGAGGAGCGACTACGGGAACTGGGACTGTTCAGTCTGGAGAAGAGGAGGCTCCGAGGGGACCTCATTGCTGTTTACAACTACCTGCGGGGAGGTTGCAGCCAGATGGGTGTAGACCTCTTCTTCCAGGCTGACGACACCAGAACGAGAGGGCACAGCCTCAAGCTACGCCAGGGGAGGTTTAATCTCAATGTTAGGAAGCGGTTTTTCACGGAGAGAGTAATTGCATATTGGAATGGGCTGCCCAGGGAGGTGGTGGAGTCGCCATCCCTGGAAGTGTTTAAGAGAAGACTGGACGAGGAGCTTAGTGACATGGTCTAGCTGGTCTAGCTGGGGGGTGAGGGCTGGATGACCCTGGGCCCCCTCCGGCTCAGAGTGGCCTGCCAGACTGTGAGGCATCTGGGTTGTTATTATGCTCTGGGATGTGCTCTTGGTCGCTGTACGGGTATTAGATGGTGAGTTGGACTAGATGATCCTTGTGGGTCCCTTCCAACTCATAATTTTCTGTGATTCTGTGAAATACGTTCCTTACTATAGCAACTACTATTTTTTTTTGTTTTTTTACAATAACTGAGAAAATCACTGATATTCCTTTGCTATGTGGGAGTTGCACAATTGGGAAATACTGATTTCTTCACATATTGTTCTGCTTGGTATTAGTGCTTAACATGTTTCTTCTTTCATCTCTCATTCCCACTTTACATTTCTAGTAGTCACGCAATATTCAGCATTGTCATAACTACAGTCAGCTTCAAATAAATTTTTGGGCATCTGGAAAGAATGACCGCTTTTAGTAATCCATGTATTTACCACAGCCCTGAGTTGGCTAAAAGTATGAAATGGATAGGATTATATTTTTTGTCAAGCTTTGAAAAAAAAGCTAAAATTATTAAACTTCTGACATACGCACAACTCAAAGGTAGATCATAGAACAGAGAAAAAGATGACTAAAACCTTGACCAGCTGTCCTCCCACTTGCTTTGTCTTTTCAGGCAGATTCATTACATGGTTTTATTTGCTCAATAACTTCCTAAATCACTAGACACAGTACAGTGCACTTTGGACCCTAATAAAGCTCTGCTATCACCTCTGAAGCCAATGTCCTGCTTGCCCTCTCCTCCCCACTGAAACGATCTGCAGTATAACCTAAACCACCAAGTTCCACACCATGTGCCTGCTATCCACATGGACTTTCTTTTTCTTCCCCCACAGAGACCCTGAAGATGCCCAGGTGCCTCCTTTAGCAGAAGCCCTCCATGCCATAGTTCCCCCTGATACTTGTGTAAGGGAGAATGGAATAACTGTGCAAAGCAGGCAATCAAAACATGCTGTTCCAGTCTTGGTGAGCAATGTACTTATCACAAGGAATAATATAGCCTCAGGCTTCTTGTCAAGAAGGAGGAAATACAGCCCACAGTGAATTTCAAAACCTTATAAAAATTAAATGCAATCAGGAAATAACAGCCTGTTCTAACAGGAAAGAAAGAAATCTCCCTTTACACCTCTGCACAGGCCACACTGCCTGTGCTTTGCCATATGCACAATAACAAAAAATAATTATGTGCCCCTGTTACATGATGTCTGAGAAACACTCATCTATTAGCCAAGACATGAGTAACATCCTCTGCAAGATGTAGCCTAAGAGGCTGTGAAGCTTCACTGTTGATATTACCTGTCAACATGATTCCTTCCTACCCTAAAACGGATCAAGGAACATCAAAAGCTCTTTCCAGTGCAGAAAACATCTGGAGCCATTTGGCCTTATTAATTTTGGAGCAGAGTCAGGAAGGGAGAGCATGTTTTCCAGTTCTCAAAGCAAGTATTTATTTGCCTAAATCCTGAATGGGTAGTAACTCCAACTGATCCTAACTTGGTCAAGGGTGTAAGCATTGGGTCATAACCAGTGCAAGCAGCTTACTGGAACCATTGGTGGGTTCTCCTATCATCTCACAATCACATCATTGGTTCTATCTATTCTGAGACGAAACTCAACAGCTGCCATTCTCACAGAATTAGTCCTGCTTATCCTGTACGTAATTTTTAAGCTCTTGAACCATGTCTGTGCTGGATGTAGCCCACGTAAAGGGACTCCGCTTTGCCTTATCACCACTGTCCAGACTCAAGATACCATACCTGCACTGGTCAGTGCCAGGGGACCAATCCACCAGGAGCTCTGCCATGGCATCACTCTGCATCACACCAATAACTAACATATCTTTGTCAAGTTCAGCAAATGTAATTGTCCTTGTTTAGCCTTGTACTTTCTTATAAATTTATTTTCCCCCATTTATTTTAGCAATTCAAGCTGAGCTTGACTTCACTAACTTTTTGTTTCCTTTGCGCCACGCTGCTCCAATTATTACTACAGTCAGTGAGGGCTGAGTGCTTATTTTGTATGGTATGCCTAGGTTTGCTCATAATTTTGGGGGTGACCAAAATTAACCTATGCTATATCACACCAATACTGCTGTACTGTAACTCTTCCCTTTGTCAGAGTCAACATCATGTTGCATACTTTCAAAACTATGTACCTAAATTTCTTGTGTCAGCCAGTGAAGGCACATAGGCAGCCCAGAGACTGTTCAGAGCACTACAGTTCAACGCCAACAAAATAAGCACACATTTTTTTATCCCATTTAAAGTTGTCATTTTAGTGTCTTCCCTCTAAAAAGCCCTCAAGATAATGCTCTTCACTTACATATAACATGTTACTACAAAGAAGAAGGAGAATGTACCCCTGACTTCTAATGAACCTGGCCCTGACAAAAACGTCATGGAAATCCATTGTAGAAGAATTGCTCTCTATTAAAACAAACTAGTTCCCAGATGTTACACCTAGTGTCAAAATTTCTTATATGCTTTAGAATTTTCTCATATACTTCCATGATTGAGCAAATCCTCCTTTGCAATGGGATATAGCACTGCTGGTCCCAGGTCACAGCTGAGAAGAAAAGGAAGAAGTGTCTTGCTTAGCACAGACCATAGCATGAGAACTTGCCATATTCCTTCCATTTTTGCACTGCTCAGCACCCTTCCCCCTCAGTTTGTTTTACACCAGCACCTGTGCCAAGGGTTTGTTTGAATTCTGGTTTGACAATTCCGAGTTGAAATAATTTGTTTCTCTAGAGAGCAGGTCTTGCTGCCCTATTGAAGTCATTCAGTTTCTACCTGAATTTATCCTGCAATAGGGAGGAAAGAACAATTCATCTCCCAGGCTTAGTTATTTTTCACAGATCTCCAGTGAGACTCCAGCTTAAAGAGCCAATCTGCATCAGGTGAGACAATGACTATTGCCGGGAGACGACCCATGTGAGACCAGGGGATTGTTCAACACCGTGCTTGGCTGGTGGTTACAGCAGTGTTAGAAGCTGAATTCACACTGAACATGCTGGAAGTAAATTTGGCTCTGGGGTTTTTGAAGAAGAAAGAGGAAAAAACTGAAACCAAAAGAGCCTGAAATTAATTTCCTAAATATATCTGGGAGCTGTGCCGAGAACGACAATTCCCAGGGAGTTGGTTAGTTTTAGAATCTGGGTTTATTCCAGTTTGAAAATATTAAGAACCTCCAATGGTCCAGGAGGCCAGAGTCCTAGAAATGCTCTTTTTCAGAGTTTTGAGATTTTTGTCTCCCTCTCAACCCACAGATGGAGTGAGAGGTCCCAGACAGATAGCTGACTTGGAAGTCTTGGTGCTGGTACCTTCAAAAAGATCATAATCTTGAGGTTTTACTCAGCAAAGCTTACTGATAAGGGGCCAGAGATTACTCTGATAGTTTCTCATCAATCAAAATAGTTCCCTTGGGACAATTACATCCCAAAGAATCTGCACAAACTGATAGATCTCTTTTGCACAGAGGGATTTTGTATTTGGTTTAATCTAATGACACTCAGGTATCAAATGCACCGTCTCACTGTCACTGGTCTCGGCAGGAGCTGTTACTTCCAAAGTTCAAGGAAATACTTTCAGTCCCTTCATAGACATACAGAAACCTTCCTTCAAGTGGCAATATTTCTCCCTGTTTTAGGTTTCTGTTCACTGTTAGCATCCCGTTAGACTGAGAAACAAAACTTTGAACAAAAAGAAAGCTCTTGAATCCTTATCACTAATTATCTTACCAGGTCAGACTGGAAAGACCTCTGGAGCACCTCAACTAGAGTCTCATCTCTCTGTGCCCAAGAAAGACCTCTTTGAAGCACTGCCCCACTCACTGCCATTCCATTTTATTTGACAATTGCTGACCATCAGTGCCGCAAGCACCTTTGAAGCAATAAGTTGTCCTTGAAAAAACTCTGACAGCACCATCAAATGCAGCTTATGAAACCTTTCCCAGTAAACACAACCATTTGCCACTGCTCTCCTTACAATCAGCCATCAGCCTGAACAGCAAGCATTTCACCTTTTTTCTTCCCTTTCAAGGAAAATTTGCAAGTGCAACAAAAATTGTGAGGCTTAACTGGGTTAATCAGGTAAAAAAAAAAGAATAACCAAGAACCAGCAGAAATGGCATGTTTGTTTGCCTGGGTCAAATGGTAAGAGCAAGACTGGGTCATGTTCTAAGGCAGGAGGGGGTCACTGAGCTCAGACCCTGCTCTTAGGTATAGGTGAGGCACCTGTGCTGAGTTTGGTCAGATTTGCCTCAACACCCAGGTTAAACACCCGAGAGAGTTGATAACAGCCTTTGGTGAGCACTTGGCTCCTGTGAACCAAAAGAGTTAGTGCCCACTTCCACTCAATTCTCCACCACCTGCCATGCCTCCAGAAACTGTTTCTTAGAAGGGCCAGGTGAAGGCACATCAAGCAGAACTCAGAGCCCCTTCTCTGGATTTACAGTGAAATGTTTCACACTCATGAAAACCACGATACAGTTGCTCTTCAAATACACATTTTTCCTTCAGAAATCTCCTTTGTTCTTTTTCCTTCAGAAATTAGCATGCATCAAGTGACTAAGTCTATTAGAGAAAATTGACCCTGAAGTCATTTAGCTATGGATTTGCCAAAGCCCAAAGGTATTTATTATTCTTATAAACAATGAGGCATATGGTTGACTTTTCCAAAGGCCATTTCAGAAAGAAAAGTAAATGACCATTTCTTGAAATGGAAACAAGAAATATTTAAGAACCTTTAGTCCAGATCTGGGCAGGGAGATTTCATCATAAGGCTATAAAAAAAATGTACAAAATGTGGAAAATAAAAGCTCGAGAGACCACAGGCTGCGGTTTCTCAAGGGGTTCTGGTACTCTACCCATACTGCACAAGCACAGAGGGGTCAATGTCAACAGACAGACAGGAGTTAATCAAGTAACTTCATATCTGTAGTAGAAAATTTAAACAGAGGTGCTCTAGCAAAACCATAGGAGGGTAATTTATTTAAGAAGGGTCCAAGGTCTAATAAAGCCTGAAGAAATTTCAGTTTGAGTGAATTTTGCTGGGCAAATTTGAATCTGCAGGATGTTGGATTAGACTGTGTTCCAAATTGTCACTTTTTTTGTTTGCCAGATTTCAAATGCTGTCCATACTATACTAAAACAGGGTTTTAGCAAAGGCACAAACCAAAATATTCTTTGATGGAAATTTAACCAAAGCCAAACATCATTTACTACCAAATAACAAGATACCACATCGTCAGCCTCAAACCAGAGTGATCTCTCCATATGACAACCTTCCAGTCTTCAGTCAAGTATTCCAGAACTCGGTACACAAAAACAAGTTAACAAGCTAAGTTTTAAAAAAAAAAAAAAAAGGAAAGGAAAAAGATAAACCCTTATGTTTTTTCAACTCCATTTTGATTACTTATCTCTGCCTTGAAGGTCAAAGGCGGCCAAACTCAACTTTAAGAGATAGTGTAACAGACTAGTACAGGGCAACACTTGTCTTTGAAAATAAGACTCAGTATATTTAATGGAAAAACTCATTTAGCAATTTGATGAACATGGGCGTCACTGCACATTACTATGTTTAGGAAAGAGAATTATAAAATAAATGGTGATTTTTTTTATACTAGAACACATTTTATTCTCAAAAAATCCAGCGGTAGGTTCTGTATATAGACATAGAATAAGAGATATTCTTCACATATACTACGCACAGTTGGCTGGTTGTGTCAGGATCCGGTGCTGCCAAATATAAAGGCTACTTTTCCAGAATTTAAACAGCCCTGGTTAAAAAATTAATAGAGGGGCAATAATATCCAGACTAGAAGGCTGCACAAAAGAACAAAGCATGAAACAAACCAAAGAACCCCACTGCACAGAGGAAGTCCAGAGACTCATTTCACTATGTGAAGATGCTGTGTACTGAAAAATGTGCGTTTCACAGGGAGACTGAAAGCATATTTGTCATTTTTCTGCCAAATACAAAGGCTTCTATAAAAAGGGTTTGCAACATGCTTAGCCAGTTAGATTTTAAGTTTAGAATCCAGCTCCTGATGTCTTTTATAACAAATAAACTAACCGTGCTGCTCTTGTGTTTCCAATGTTACACCCAGCCACTCTCATTACAGACAGCAACACTGGCCTACCTTGGAATAAAAACAAAAAACCCTTCAACTTCTGAACTTCAAGTTACAATGAATTATGTTTTGGCATGCACTCAATAACACAAAGAATGCCAAAGCATGTTCAAATAGCTACAAAAACACAGAAGTTATGGTTCTACACAATGGGAACATTCACATGACATGGAATATGCCAAGCATGACCAGTTCAACACACATTTCGCTTCACTGAAACTATTAAAAATGCAGTAGGATGCCAACCCAAAATGCATTAGTTCCTATAGAACATTGTTTGCTGTGGAAACCCTTGGGAGTCTTACAGAGACTGTTCTCCACTAGAAAATAACACTTTGTTGAAGTTCAGCTACTTGTGGAAAGACTCACTTAGAGCAAGTTTTACTTGACCAGTTTTTAAAAATATTTAAGGTGAAAGTGCAGAATATCATCGCCCTGCTAAATATAATTCCTTTTGATGAAGGAGAACATTGGGTTTTTTCAGAAGATAGGTTAAAGAAACTCAAAACTTAGTGCTGTAAATGAACTTGATTTATATGTCTGTTGGGTATCTTGAAGTCCTGAAAAGTTCCAAGACAAGCTCTTCACACTAGTCTGAACTAAAATCTTCTCATTTCAAAAATTCCATTGATCAAAGGATTCATTGCAGTGACCAGTTCTGTACAAAACTTTCCAGAGCTGGGCTAGTCTGTGAACCTGAGGACCAAGTCTAATGCACAAGCTTCTGCATAGCAAACAAAATTAATTTCATCCCATTTCCTATGGAAGAATTATTTGCTTGCTTGGGAGTCACTTCCCCTGCTCTATATTCATAAAGCAAGAATCAGTTGTGAGTAATTTGGGATTAACTTTCTTTGACTGAAGAGGCTTGTTAGGTGCTGGCATTACAGTTTTCTTTGAGTTGCTAATCTGGTGGTGCTAATTAAGATTTGCAAAGGCTGTTGCAATATTCTAATTACAGGACTACATGTCTTTTAAATCTATTTACTCTAGAACAAAGCAGGGTTTGCAATCCACACTTCTTGTCACTACACTCAGAGCACTATGCTATCACTTCCTTATGTTGAGATTATTTAAAAATTCCAACTTCAGACAGACAAAAGAGGAAGAATTGGAGAGGGCAGTAGATACTGGATATCAAGTTAAATTAAACTAACCCTGCTCCTGGAGAAAGCATTCTTGCAACCATACATCAAGCTACTGTACCCATTTACAGGCACCTTCTGAACCCCAGGTGCCCTGGGGGTGACAGAACGCTTTCCACCCACCCACATCCTCCTGCTCTAGCCCCAGCCTGAGAACACCTCATCCTTGTACTTGCAGTCTCTGAGAGAGGGATGGAAAAGCTCAGCCTGGGCTTTTCACTGCCCTTTTAAATATTATCTCACAAGGGCACAGCGAGTAAGGAAGCAGGTAGTGTCAGTCCCACCATGTTCCTTAAACATCTTTGTAGGCCTTCATGATTACCTGCATTGGCATTAGTCCCTCATTATGAAAAAGCAAACTTTCCTCTCACCCTCTAGCACTCGCAGCTCTTTGCGGAAATGCAGCATTTTGCACAGTATGCTACTCTGGCCTGGTTATTACTCACAGTTAGAAATAAATTGGTCCTTCTGGACCTCTACAGGTTTGGCTCTCCAGTGGTTCAGAGCCATGTATCTCCACCATACAGATCTGCAATATACGTTGCTCTGCCCAGACAGCTGAGTGCATGTACATTTCCTAGGAGCTTTGTGGAACAAAGTGTTCTTTCTTTTCTGAGATTTTATTGAACATTTAATTTAGCAGTTTCTAGTTAAACTTAATGCTCCCAATCTAATGTATTGCAAAGCCTCTGGTACTCTTTCACATACTGCTGAAAGTGGCAGGTTCCCAATTAATGGTACGCGATTTGGTTTCAGCTCATGGAATTTTAACCACCTCCTTCATATCTTTCCAGTCATTTCTTATCTGGTGGAATTTAGATGGTTTCATCTTTACTTCACCATTTTTTTGCGAAATATGCCTTGTTCTCGGAATAGCAAGTAACAAGGCAGCAGCAGAAAGGAGATGGGACAGTTGACTTCATTCCCTTGTTTCCATCACGGTAAGCTTGCATGACCCACTTCAGCTCACAGGTGTCAGAACACTTCTGCAGTTCTCACCACTCCAAACTGGGTTAAAGAAAGAAACATCTCAAAGGAGTAAACTGAAAAACTGAAGAAAAACACCACTAATTCTGTGTGTTCAAATTCTGTGNGAACACTTCTGCAGTTCTCACCACTCCACACTGTGTTAAAGAAAGAAACATCTGTGTGTTCAAAATACTTTGCTTTTATTTTTGCTTCCCAATCACAAATGCACTTATATTTCAAACTGGAAAGCTCTCTTGAGGTCTAAAATCTCCATTTCCATATGTGTTAGAACTAAAATAAAATCCACTACTGCGTGAAAACCAAAATGAAATGCAGTGCAAAGTGTATGGCTGGTGACACACCAAAGGACTGGAAACCAACATTTGAGAAGTTTTTTTAACATTGTTGAAAAGGAGAGGCTAGACAAGTTTGCAGAGCATCAAAGCTTTTCATTTACTACCAAAAAAAATTATTACCTGGCACACGGCTGTGAGTAAAGGATCAGCCAGGGAGGTGAAGCTGTAGGAGGGTGTCCTTTCAGCAGAGCATTGAACTCATCTAGTTAACTAATGACAGGACAAAAGGTAAATTGTTTCTAATCCTCTGATGTAGAGCTGTCAGAAGGGGAAAAAAGGGTGTAAAACTCAGTAACATAACCCCCACTCACTCCTCGTAGAGCAAGGGACTCCCAGAGAGCACTCTTCCTAAATGTCAGAGCTGTTAAAACACTACATACAGGCGAGTGTAAAGAAAGCCAGGTTAGTCAGGCGGCCCCACTACTTATCTAATGCTTCCCTCATACTTACAGTGTTTTCAACCATGCCGTTTGGAGGAAGATGAAAAAGAACAGACAAAGCAGAAAACCTTGCAAAACAAGAAAGTCTTCAGCACTATTTCTATCCCACAATTAATATCGGTTGCTCTTTTATTATCAGAGAAATTTGTCAGAATCCTGTCAGTGCAAGACTGATTCCTGCACTTCTAGGAATAGTAGGTTATCAATATAATTGCTACCATCAGTGTATTTCCACAATCCCCTCCTGACATTTCTGCTCCAGCGGCAAATTAGTGCCATATTGACTATTTCCTCACCTAAACCAGCAACCAATGCATGAGTATTTTTTTTCCACCCTAGTAGTAAAGGCACTTACTCCAGCCCCAAAGCACCATCTTGCTATTATTATTGAACATCACAGAAGCATTAACTGAAAGCTTAAAAGAAAAAAAATAAAAATCTTTCTGATGGTTTCAACAGGTGGGTTTTTTTCCAGATAGCAATTCTACATGCATGCAAATTATACCTTCACAATATTTTTACCTCTTGTGAGAGCAGAGGGAATTTAGTAAAAGTCAAAACTTATGCTGCATCACGGCGCTGCTTGGGTAAATAATAAAGCAGCAGAGTCACACTGGTGCTGATCACTCAGATAAACCAAGCACATGTTGCAATCAAGCCCCAGAGGTGCTGAGCAGCTCCAGCGTCACGGGAGGCTTCTGATGCTCATCACCTTTCTACATCAATCTACTCAAGTGTGTTCAATCCCTTAACAAACACCACTCTACAGTGGCTCTCCTGTTCTTCCAAACTTGATGACCATCCTTGACCTAGCCTGTTTCTCCAGCCTTAATTTAATTGTAGCTTGTACATAAACTCTGTAGAAACTTTTTCAGGGGACTGCAGATAATGGAAAAAAAGGATCTGTAGCTCACTGAATATATCCTGCAAGGGGCTCCACTTACCAACCTGCTCACAAGATATCTCCATCATCACCCTTTCATGAACATGACACCCAGATTTGCACCCTATGTACATTATGAGAGAAGAAAGTATGCTGGATGAGGGAAAGCATTCATCCACAGATGAACCAAATCCAAGGCAGCTTCCTAAGACCAAGTCAAGTTTATTCATGACCTTCTTGCCACCTCCCCACCAAGAGAAAAGTACACCATAAGGGCTAATTGAGGACTGTTGAAGTCACTGGGCTTTGGAGGCCTTTAATTCTGGCCATCACAGCTTCCCTGTGACTTCACAGGGAAGTGTACAGTGAGATGCCTTGGAAGTATCATGTCCCACAGTAGCAAGAGCCTCAGATTTTCACTTCAATTGAGCTTTGATTCACCTCTCAACTACTAAAGGATTTAGGATCTCCATTTGAGACACAATCATAGGAGCTTTACTTCTGTGGTATCCAAGCCTCCACAGTAGCACATTCCAAAAAATACAGCCGGACAGAAACATTCCACAAAAAAAGCTGAAAATAAGTTGCTGTTCTTTCCCTTTTCAATCTGAGGATGTATTGAAGTGGAAGCTCTCCGTGAGAAAATAACATTGGGGAACAAAGTGTTTCTCAAAACAGCATTCTAAACAGAGTCCAGTGCTCCCGCCCGGAAAAAAAAACACAAAGTCAGGACATACAACTGAGAAGAACATGAGCCTCAACTTGTTTGACAGAGAGTCATCTCTTAGTAACATGCTACCCCTATTCCTAAGATGGTCTAAGTTTCTGTGCTCTTTCTGGAGACCTCTCTCAGGCCTCTGATCATTGTCATGCCTAGTTCTAAATCCAGAGAAGGCAAACAAACAAGTGGCAAAAAGTTCAGTGGAAGTATGTTTTCAAACCAAGCTCTGTCCTTCTGTAATTTCCCTGCTTCCCACAGAGGCTTTCAGGCCCCTCCAGCCAGCCCTGTCCATGTGCTGCTGCAGACACATGCTGCAGTATAGGGAACAACATGTTATTAATTCATTTGGCAGCAATAATATCCTTATGGTGAACAGGAATTCACAGAACCTCTGATAAAAACCTGTTTGGTTCTGTGAATCCCAGGTTTGCTGTAAATATATGTAATAAGTATAAAAGTGGCCTGAATCAACATAGATAATGCAGAGATTGCTGACAGCCCAGGCTACAGGCCGAGATTAGGCTGTACAAAACACCAGGCCACCATCCCAAACTGCACACCATCTCCTGAGTTTACCATCAATGCAAAACCACAAGTGATTTATTCTGCATTCAGCACAGAACAGTTGTTTGCAAGGAGGAGGCTCATTTATACACTAGCAGGGTTAGAGTATAAATGATCTGTCTGAATGTCCTGCAGGAAGGGCAGGTAGTAGTACTTGGCAAACACCAGCAGGATCACACCTTGCATCCGCACTGTGCTGACCAGGATGAAGCAGCATTCCCAGGACTGTTTCAGGCTGCAGAGACCTCTGCTCCAGAGAACTGCTTTGACAGCAGCTGTGGTATTACAAGGTTAGACAAAAATTCTCTTTCACTGAACACCTGGCCTATCAAGCACACGTTTGCAACAGAGAAATATGTACCGCATAAACAAGTCAGAAGGATTACCAGGATTAGCCACAGTCTCCTCTGCTACTGCCAACGTTTCAGACAATCCCTCAAACAGAGCAAGGGTAGCACATCACAAATGCACAGCACCTATAAATCACATCCACTTGATGAATAAATGCACTCACCATGAAATGTCAAAGACACATCTAAAAAAGGTTTTGATGTCTGCTCCTTTTGTCTCCTTTCCGAATGGAAAATATTGGAAATGGTGCATGCCTACGAATACGACCATGAGGTCAGCAGCTGCCAGACCCAGCTCCATGCTGTAGCTGGCAAACCAAGTTCAGCATGCGAATCCCTTTCAAATGAAACCTTGAACATATTAAGTTATTCCTGTTAGCCCTCCAAAACACCAGAGACATACTCAAGTCAGGAAAGTTTATAGAAGTTGTCTGCACCTAGGTTTGGCTGTCTGGAAGACACAGAGTTAGAGAGCTCTGTATAAACGTTTGGCAATCTACTTCTTCATGCCCCAAACCACAGGGTGGAGAGGAAACACCAAAGGCTGCTGTCAGCACTGGGAGGTAGCTTCTAACCAAACAGATTTTGGTTTATTTGGTTTTTTTAACTTGATTTTGGAGGTGTTTTTACAGTGGGTTGGGTTTTTTGTTTGTTACTTTGGTTTTTTTGGGGAGGAAATGTTTGAAACCTAAAAAGACTTGCCAAGTTTTGTTCCAATCCATCACAATGTTAACACATGTCTCAGTTAAGCATCTCATTACATTTTCTGTGGTTTGGGGTATTTCTGTAACAAGTCAATATGATCAATGAGAAGGCCACCTGTTCTGAAAACTAGTGGGGTTTATCTTCTATAACATAATATATAGATATGGACACACACATTCACACTCATCCACCATTTATGAAATAATGCCTCAATTATTAATATTCTACAGTAGTTAAGCTTGTCTAGTGAAGCATTAACATAACATTTCTGAAACAAAGTTCTTATTCTGCTTGATCTACTTTCTAAATGCTTGGTAATCTGTCTTGATATGGTCCTGTCTGTCAGGCTGGCTGCCTGCTTCATGCTTCTGTTACACAAGGTAGGCAGCAGCCCTGTGAGGTACCTTCCTGGGACGCTATAGCCTCTCATCCTTAATTATACATGAGAATGGTTTCACTGATTTCAAAACTGGTATGAAACATGAATAATTAGAAGTAATATATGGTATTTATGGTTGGCGTTTCACAGTTATGTAGAGAAATAGTGATGCTTAACACAAACTAGAAACGTCTGCAGTCTTTCTTTCCTAAGGACAAGTACAAGCTTTTCACCAAGGATTTAATACTGTAAAAATTACAGAATGACTTGCATGGAAACAGATGGCTTCATTTTGAAATTAATTTCTGCGCTATGTACCTTTTTGTGCCAATTTCTTTGAGGAGTCTTTTTGGTCCTAGTAATTTGGGATTTTAAAATGTAGGTTAATTGTATTTCTTCATCATGTTACTATGAATGGTGTCAAATTTGATAGACATATAACATGATTCACCATGGATATTTTCAGAGAGCCGACTTCACTAAATTCCCTCTGAGGTTTGTTGTACATTTTTGAAGGCACTGACAGTCCACATATTTTTTTTCCCCCTCAAGGAAATAATAAAAATTTGATTTTTTTTTCTGTGAAAACCATGACAAGCCTCTAAATTCTTCTAAATCACTAAACCACTACCATGCTTCACTACAGCAAGGCTGTTGCCAAATAACACACAAGGAATACCTGTGCAGTCATATGCTAAGCTCCTGACATAGCACACCATTCAAAACCAGTAGGTGACATAACATTCACAGTGTTTTGGGAAGCTTCTGGTGTAAATACTCCATCTAATAGATTACTTCTGCACACCAGCTGTGCAACTGGTGCCTTACAGTCTGATATGAAGCCCTTTGTTCCTGACCAGACAACCTCCCCTCAGATAAAGGGGGAACACCCAAGGAAAACAACAGGAATTACAGAAAGAGTGGGAAAAAGAGAAGGGCAAAAAGAGGTGGAGTAACACTGAGGCTTTGAGGAAATAAACCACCTCCTGGCTTCCTTCCCTCCTTCCTCTCTTCTGAGTTACTGTAGATACTGTCATTTCTGCATTTCACTTTTAATGGACTTCAGTTGTTTTAAGCCCCTTTTCTGAGTAGGAAAGGGCAAGTAATAGAAATGAGCTGTAGCTGGCCCCACAGCAGAGCCAAGAAGCGAAGGAGGCACAAGCAAAGCCTACTTAGGGGGCACTGCCAAGACAGAGGCATATGGGCATGGCTGGGCTGAGCAGCATTAGATACTGATACAAAGTCAGTAAACAAAATTTCTCAGAACACTCTTATTTCATCACATTTTCTGCTCCTCTTCTGTTCTTCAAACAGATCAGATGGATGGCCTAGAAATTCCTTTTAAGCACCTTGCGGTTTAACTCACAGGAATTTGATTTGTTCACCTCAGACTACTGCCTGCCTCCCAGAAATGACCACAGCAGCACCATGACAAGCTTGACCAAGGGACAGGATGCAGATAGGGTGATCACCATGTCATTTGTCACCAAATCCGCATTAGCAATGCGTTGAAGTCAAGTTCCTCAAAAACACCTATGTCCTTCTGATCAAAGAGGAAATACAAATCCAGGCACTTCAGCACCCTGGGGGCTAGGGAAGCTTAGGAAATGAAGAGACAGAAAGGTAAATTATTTCACTGAGTTTTTTTTTCTTGCTATAATTTCAACAAAGACTGAATTGCAGAGAACAGGAACTACCAAGACAAGTTCCCTTGCACAAGCATGGATGTCACTCCACAGGGAGGAGTGGGAGAACAGGGTACAGCCATGACCTGTGAGCAGTCGTGCAGCTCCAACCAGAATCACATGGTGCTCCCTCAGACAGCACCAGGGCATGGAAGGTGTACTTCTTAATGGCCTCAAGAATCTAGGAAAAGTAAACCAAAAGTATTTGCAATAGGGTAAAAGAGAAGTGGGGATGGCATGGATGGGGGAGTCAGCCAAATCAGCTTTGACTCTAATGCAAGCTGTTGTTCTCCCCCTGCTATGAGTCCCCCCTGCAAAGAGCAAGGCAGTTGCTTAGCTACTACACCTGGACTCTGTGCAACTCAGGATGCTGCCCTGCCACCTGCTAACAGAATTTCATTGTACGAGTGTCTAAATTGGCTATACGTGCTGCAAGTGCTGTCTTTTACACACAACCTACTGACACAATCACTTGAAAACCAAACTGCATTTGCTACCTTAGTTTCTGTATGTTAGCAGGAAATTCAAAGTAGGAAATGAAGCCAGGTCTCGCAGTTTTAAGCGACAGGATTTGTGGCACACAAAAACTAGGATTGAGCATGGTGTGCTGGTGAGCTTGGCCTCAGAGAAGCACATTCCTTGGGGTTTTCCCCCTGCCCAAATAAGGTAGACACCAAGTTCCTCCTTTTTGATGACACTAATATAGTTTACTCTGGAGCTTCAGAGACACAAGTACTCCTACACAAAAAAAATAAGGAATGATTTTTCAGAGGAACTTTAGAGCTGTAGAAAATCAGCCTCCCTTTCTGAGGAGAGGCAAGTGTCCTGGCTGTGAGCCAAGGTAATTTCTAATCAAAGAACAAGACACAGAATGTATGGAGAGATGCTTGTTTTCAGGGAGCCAACACCCCTTGGAATGTGAAAAGAAACAATGGGGATTTCATTCGACATCTCCATTTTTTATTGAGAAGAAAAAATGACCCTTTCTTCTATAAGGGGCATTAGATGTCCTATTCCATTTTCCTCTATGCAAGACAGTTTCAAGTGAGGTCTATTAACTGTCTTCCTGCACTGGGATGCAGGTGTGAGCATGTTCTGGAACTCACATTTATCCAACACTGTCATTGGATCAGTAAATGTAACTGCTAGTTAACCTGTCACCATGTAGGAAACACTAATACAGGTTTGTGCTGTTTTTTGCATTTTGGAGTAGAGTTAGTTTTCTTCACAGTGACTACTACAGGGCTATATTTTGGATTTGTGCTGAACACAGTGACGATAGAGATGTTTTTGTTATTGTTGAGCAGGGCTTACACAGAGTCAAGGCCTTTTCTGCTCTTTGTGACCCCAGATGACCAAAGGGATATTCCAGATACGTAACATCAGGCTCAGGATACAAAGGGAAGATGGGCAAGGACAAAGGGGGGGAACATACGGAGTGATGGTCTTTGTTGTGTTTCAGTGCCAGACAGCACCTGGTAAGACAACATTCTTCACACACTGGTCCAGCATACGTTCCTCCTTCAGGCATCTCCTGTTGCACCTTGCATCTCCAAGGGCTGCAGAGGGAGAGCCTGCCTCACAATGGACTGCAGGAGCATCTCTGCTCTAGATTCTCATTGCTCTCTCCCATTACAGTTGTACAGTTTTTTTCTCCTTTTAAAATCTGCTGTCCCAGAAGCAGATTAACACTATTGCTGATGGGCCATGGTGGGTCCATTGTGGAACTGACTGGAATCATCTCTCTTGGACATGGGAGACGCTTCTAGTGCCTTCCTCATAGAAACCACACCTGTAGCCCCTTTCCTGCTACAAAAATATTGCCACACAAACCAAATACACATGATACTTAAAAATAAACCATATTCCCCATGGTTTAAATATCCTGTCTGCAAGTGCCATGAAGTCATGCACAGGCGGGCCCACTTTAGTACAGTGATGAGCATCCCCATCTCTCATGCGGGAGATCAGGGTTCGATTCCCGCCAGGGAGGCAGTGGTGCTGTTTAAGAGTTGGACTCGATGATCCTTGTGGGTCCCTTCCAACTCAGAATATTCTGTGATTCTGTGAAAAGACAGTGTTGATTACTTTATGGGAAGAGGGTTGCCATGAACTCACTATGTAGCAGTTGCATGGTCTCCATCTGGACATACCCATCTAGTATTAACAATGGTTGGAAAAGCAAAGCAGAAGAGGTGGATGGCCTTTAAGACTTTGTGGAAGATTGAAGGGTATGGGTCTTCATCTGTATAGGAAGATCTGTGTTTGGAATTGACTTCTACAGATCAAGTCTGGGCACCTTGACACAAGAATGGTCACTTCTCATTTCCATTTGACCTTGAAATCATAATTACTAAAGCAGGATCACTGTATTTCTGTTAGTAATTGGCAGTCACTGAGCAGAAGATTAAGCTAACATGAAGACTGAATTACCACTCAAGTCTTATGATAAATTGGAAAAAAAATAGCTAATTAGGCAATATTACTGCATAAGAATGATAGGTTAGAAACAGCAACTTCTGCTCTTTAGGTTCATAAATTACCCGATGCACTGAAAACAGGATTAGTATTGACTTTGACATGGTACAGCCTACAGCAGAGACCTTCCCCAACTATGAGTGCCTACTAAACAGGAGCTCTGACATTTCTTCTTCCTCTGTTTTATTTTAAATGTTGCATAACAAAAGGATGCTTGTATGTTTTACATGGAGTTCCTTGCTAATTCTGTAGTTTTCTAAGGAGTATTTCACAGCAGCGGAAAACGATGCTTCTGTAGTTATATAAAACACAAGAAATAGAAAGATCAGGCCAAGATAACAGGATATATTTTGTGGAATTGAAGTGCACCTGAGACATTGTTTACTTCCTCTCATGGAAGTAAGCCAGCTGTCACCACATTAAAACCAAGAAAGGTGCTTGGATAAGGCTAAAAGGAGCGCCAATGGACTTCAACTGCTGTCTACTCAAATGCATTTGTAGTTGCAAGCTATAATCTACCACAAATAGCCACATTTAAAGAAGGCAATTACATGGAACAAAGCTGATGACTCTTTCAATGCACTGAGATCATTAGAAAATGGTAACCAGTTGCAACTCATTATTTCTTCACACCAGAGAAATAAATTGATTACACGTCATCTTATTTTCTGTCACACATAAGTGGAAGTGTGCTTATAAAAACAACTCAAGCCTGCCAGATCTATCCCTGATGTTACCAGGGCAGGCATACAGAAGGAAAATAAGCTGGTTTGGGGACGCTGGGGAGGCCCCAAGGACTCCATTTCCTACTGCAGATGTTAATACAGGTGAAATAAAATTACAGCATCATTAGAGACACACCAGCTTGCCCCAGAAAACAAATTACTGTCCAGAGTTAGGGCTTTCAAGTGACTTAACACACTGCTTATGCACTAAGCCCAAATCCAATCCAAAGACCTAATAAGACAGTTTCTGAATGAGCCTGAACTTGGTACACCTTCATTTTTTGACATCTTTCTTCATCAAAAATAATACGATTAACACTCATGGGCCTCCTTGTCATCTATTGAGCAGTCAGTCTCTCACAGCAGCATGAAGCACCCAGAAGGAAGGAAGACTCACTTTCTGGACAGAAACATATTCCACCAATGATTCTTTTGCTTCAGCCCTATTGGTAGCTCTTTGTACAAGGATAAATTAACATCTTATGTGTACATTTTCTAACACCTGACATTCTAAGAAAATTGAATTTTCTTTCCATTTTAACTGGGGGGAAATTCTTCCCATAGTGATTAATCTCAGTTTATCCCCAAACTTCACATAGGCACCACTCATTTTAAAAATTAATCACTGAATTTATAAAACATTCAAAAGAACATCTCAAAGATCAGTTCTCTTCCCTTTAACTGGCTTGCTTATTTGCAATAAAAGGTTAAAAACAGTCTCTCTTGAAGGAAACACTAAATTCCCTGCTGGATTCCCAGAAAGACTTCTTTCAGAAAATTAATTTCAAGCTTTTCAGACAAAGGAGTTAAAACCAAAGGAAATTTCGTAGAACCTTGGGAAAAATTAAAAAAAAGCATTACTTTCTAAAAATATTTAAATAAACATTGTTATAAAATTCTTTTAAAGAACAAAACCATAGAGAGTGGTAGAGAAATTTATTTTCTAGATATCATGGTGGTATGGTCACAGCTTCATTACTGTCACAAAAAGCTTAATTGCAATAGACTTTTCCCAGCTCTATATACCTCTCACTTCCCATGCATACAGCAGTGTTAAACATAAAATAGAATGGCTTCTCTTCAGGAAGTGTAATTAAATAAAATGGGAATATAACTAAGGAAATGAGCCCTTTAAGATTCATTTAAGAAACAGCACACTGATGCTGGGAATCTACCAAAGACTGTAAATCCTGGCTGAAGAACAGGCATAGGGACTTGCAGAGAGATTATTGGGAGCCTTTTTTCTTCTACAGGAAATAAGTGATTGATAAAGAATCTTGAATACAGAATCTGCCCAGGGAATTTTAACACTCATCACTTGGCTCCTTCCTACTCCAAAGATCCGAGGTGAACTCGCCCAGTACCAGCTGTTGAGTGTTTGAAGAAGAGAGGTTCCAGAGGTACTGGTCTAGGGCACCACCTGGGTTTCCAAAATGTTAAGGAAACTTTCCAGTCTAATCATTCATGAGACTCCCTGGCAGTCACACTCCCAGTGCCAGAGACTTTCACTGCTGGGACTGAAACCCCTTCACAGCAGTGGCTCCAGTGACCAGACAAGCCTTTGTCTGGCTCCCTGCACACCCCACTCACACAGTTTGGCATTATCCTGTAGGTTTTTCCTTTTAATCAAAAAATTGCTCATGCAAAGTTATAACAAAACATAGCATCTGGGAACCTAAGCAGATTATTAGACATTAATTGCTCCCTTCTCCAGGAAAAAAAATGCTTGCAAAAAGATAGTACCTTTCAGAAATACCAAGCTGAATTAGAAATATTAGTACCAAGGTTTTGCCTGCTCTTTAATGATCTTTGATTCAATTGACCATTTGTATTCCTACAGGTAAAAGAGTAAGTGAATCCATGCCATGTGTGAACAGAAGGTGCCTCAGGTATATTTTCACTCCTTCACTTTCTGAAGCAAGAGCTGAAACCTCTATTTGTATAATCTGCATGGGCATTTCTCCTCATTCTATACAGAAATTGTGGGTCTTTTCATGTTTAAGGACCATGATAACTCAATATTGGACTGTATGATACTCGTAGTACTCTCTGTAGGATAGGGATGGCTGTATTTTCTTAGTTCTTAGCCTGGGGAGGTAACCTCAATTGTGGCTCTGAATCCTATAAAAGGCCAGATTTCACAGTCAACATGGAAATCCTTTCTGCAAGATCACCCTAAAATAGATATATATATATTTTAAATACAGATCTATCTCTCTCTCCTTCTGCAACCAGCTTCTCCAGTGACCAGGAGAGTCAACTTTTCCTCAGAGAACTGCACTGAGATACAGAAAGCAACAACTATAAAAAGTTTCTAGCTGAAGGAAACTTGACCAAAGCCAAATGACAGATGGGGTAATGATGTTCTACCCTGGTCTGGACAGGGAGGTTCCAGCAGTTAACAAGCTATGAAGGGAGCATTTGGGTTTTTCATTCCAAGTAGGAGATAGTTTCCAGCTCTTCTATAATTAAGCTTTATAGCTGAGTGAGTCTTTCAGACATGCCTCAAAGTATAAGAATTTGGTGACTTTGGTAGGCTGCAAAGGCAATATTGCAGAGGATAATTTCTGATATTCTGGAATGATCTTGTCATTACTTTTGACTAAAAAAGTTACATCTTGTTTCCATCAGAATGTCTACTTTGGGGACTGGCACAGGGGTCTTCAGCAACAGGTGTCATTAAAGAAGTTTCGTTCCCCAGATTACCTATTTGCACAAGTAAAAATACATTTGCCAAGGAACTGGAAACAAAGGGTTTATCTTAAACCCACAAATAATTTAAGACTTAACAGAGAAAAGATCATAAGGACCTAGACATACAGTTGGTGACAACAGCAAAAAATCAAGGTAGGAAGGGAAAGAAGCTTGAAATCTGAACAGCCTATAAGGACAAGGAAAACACTTCCAAGCCTTCTCAGATTTCCAGCACCATCTGACAAAAATCCCCTCCACAAGCTGATCATTCACAGACAGATGGGCTGCTTGCCATTCTCTCTGCCTCAATACACTTGGTCACTCTTGACTCAGCAGCATCAAGTGATGTGTGAGTTGGATTCCGGCGGGAAACTCACAGGAACACAGAAAGATCACTACTTTGCACACTCCGTCTAGCAGTAAAACAGCATGGTCCTCACTACAAGCCACTCTCTCCCTCTTGTTCCCCCCTACACTTTCTTTTGAAAGCACATAGATAACCATCAATGTAACAGTCACTAAAGGCACATGAAACAAAATAACTTCCCCCCTCCAGTTGTACAGGCTGCTCTTAACTCAAAGCTCTGCAACCCAAAGTTTCAGATAGCAGTTTGTGGTTTAAATACTGCACCGGGGAGAGCACAAAACACTGGTGATCCCTTTGGCTCCAGTTCTCAGCGCACATTCATCTCCTTAGAATACGAGCTTCTAAAGTCTACTGTAAGGGCTTTAACTAGACTGGCATTTTTATACAGTTGTTTGAAATAAAAACACCGATACCATCACAAATCCATTTGATTCTAGAAACCAAAGTCTGCTTAAAACAGCTTCAGCTTTATCATGAATTTCACTTTAAAAAAAATTATTTGGTGCATAACATGAGAAGTGTGGTGAAATGTCATTGCTCTCCAAAATGCAGAGCAGCTCTGAGTGACAGGGCACAATTACATCCTTCCAGATCAGAACACAGAGAAAGGCAGCTTTCTTCTCAAATCTCTCCTTACAGAGAGGCTGGCTCAAGTCTGAGCTAACAAGTCCTTTGGATCAGAAATCTCCAATACAATACAACCGAGGGTTCAGAGGACTGGAACAGAGCAGAGGCAGAAGCTTTATGGGGTGGGAGACACCTACAGCCAGGAAAAAAGGCAGAAATTAAAGTGGTGGACTCATAGCGATGTACAGGTGGATCAAGGAGGGAGGATCCCATCCAGTACGGTTTGCAAGTCATTTATGCCTCACTATTAACTTTCTGCATAGGCTTCAGAACCACAAGCTATGCTTTACTGACCTGACCAGAGACAGGCATGTCCATGGACACACATCATGCTGGCAGAGGGGAACAGGAGCTGGAGCAGGAGCAGAGCCAGCAGCCTGCAGACCCTCTGCACACTCTCAGCCCTGCAGCTCAGGGGGCTGCTGAGGGCCTCGGAGCAGCTCCAGTGCAAGGAGCCAGTGAAGTCATCAGTGAGCAGGGCAATGCTCGGGTCTTGCTCTGTTTCTACTCTCCTCCTCCCAAATTAACAGGCACAGCCTATGCAGCCAGATTTGTACAGGAACAAGTATATAGAGGGGTTGGTGGGTGACAGGGCAACTAAAAAGCCCTGCACTCACCCTTCCGTCTCTTCAGAAGGAAAAAGCCATACTCCTTAAATCTGGTGCCCTTTTGGAAGATGATCCAGTTGAAATAACAAAGTTGTATTATTAAAAAATGCATTTGAAGCTGTTTCTTGAAAGTGCCCCTTAGTGTAACTCAGTTGTTAAGAGACAGCAAAAGATCTTTTATTGGATTAAGAGTGGATTTATCTTTTAGCAACTTATCACTTTACACACAACAAAAAAAAAAAGGATGCAGTTGGTTCATTCTCAAATGAGGTACATTCCAAGGAAAATTATTTCCTAGCTTTCTATCTAAAAATAGTCCCTATTCCAGTTTCATATTTTAAAAGTGAGGACATCGATTCTGTTCTAGAGAAAACAGTAGCTTTCCCTACACATAAAAAGGCTCAATGATACATCAAATAGCAGTAAAAGATGAATTAATTTTTGACAAAGGGAGGTTTTTATTTAATATACCATTAAATCCCTTGTTTTTATATTATTTAGCATTAAAAGAAGGAATTGCTGTATAAGAGTAAATATTTCCATTCAACTCCACTGGGATGTTTCAGAACACTTCCAAACACATCCATATTCTAATAATGGATCAGTGATGTATCAATTATTACATAGCAATAACCCAATTAAAAATACACTCTAAATAAATAGTCTGGCCCAAATCCAAATTTGCAGACTATTTAAGCAAGCTAATAAAAACATTAGGTGCCAGGCTGCATATTTCCTTTTCTAATTAAGGTAGTATTTGGCTGACATAGAACCAATTTACATGTAAAAGCCAAACAATTAAAAAGGTCACACAACTAAAACTTTGGCATTTCCCATATGCAAATTGAACTACCTAGTAGAAAACAAATCCACACAGGCAAAAAAAGGCTGAGTTACACTGCACATGTAAGTTACAAAAAGGAGTCAGAGACACGTCCCTAGCCTCTGTCTTCATCCATGTCTTATAGTGGCCTACGATAAAACTTAAAAAGCAGAAAAAAGTATATCTAATGATATATGAGCTTAGAGGCATTGGGATATGGATGGTAGATGAAGATTCAAACCAGCCTTCTCTCCTGAGAAGTTAAGAAAAGATGATCACCTGTCCTCTGAATCAGGCTGAACACTGAGGCATTCACAGATGGGATCAATTCTGGATGCCCCAGCTCAGTTGTAACCTCTCCTGGGTCTGCAGAGACAAGACAGGTTCGAAATGCCTAAAGGAAACACTGCAAGGAGCAGGAAACAAAGGCTTGGTAGAAATGAGACCCCAAATACTTCTCCCCCAGGGATAGGGAGGAGAGCGCTGGTCTGGGCCAGTGGGAGATGAGCCTGCAGACACCAGTCAGCAAAGGCCAAGCCTCGGCCCAAGCACCCTCAAGTTTCCAGTCTGTGATGACGACCAGAATAAAGGATACTGTTTGATGGCTGAGAAGATAACTTACTAAGAGAGAGAAGAGGTAAAAAAAAAAAACCCAAAACAAAACAAATCAGAAAACTAAAGAAAAGAAAATAAAGCAATGACCGCTCTATCTTGAAGCCTGACAACTAACTTAGTTTAACTTTTCACCCAGCGTTGACCCCAAGGGCAAGTCCGTGCTTTGCTGCTGGAGTGGATGTGATGAACAGTGCCAGGGCAGCACAGAAAAGCAGAGCCAGTACAGCTGCTCTGTACAAAACCAACCTCAAGGACAAGTATAGGCCAAATTGAGACATCTTCTTTCTCACACTGCTGATTATTTAAATGTAGACCTGTTAATATACTGTACTCAAGGGACCAAGTTGCAGATCTCTACTAGATAAACAACTATCCAGAGATAAAGAAATTCAGATTAAAAAAAATTGTTATTAATTTTCTGCTGAATTGCTGAATTTCCCCCTCGCATTCCTCCCCTCTCAGCTGTACATCACCTGCAAGAATATAGGAACATATTCCTACCTTCCCATTGTTTTGTGAAAAATAAGTGACTCCAGTGGAAGAAATACCATTTAAGTGGGTCACATCAAATGTAGAGCAGACCACTCCCTCAGGAAGGAAAGGTTTTTCAGACAGGCAACTCCCAAAAGGAAAAGTAAGGAACCATTAGAAAGTATGGATAAGCTCTTCTGGATAACTGCAGTTGGGACTGTTGAAAAACACAGGAAGGACAAAAGAAAAAGACAAGCCAGAAATCTCATCATCCCAGGCCAATAACACAGACCTCCAGCAACTCTTAGGTATAAATAAGTCATTATTCACCTGCAACACCAGCAAGGAGTCATGCCTGGTGTGTAGGCACACAGTACACCATTGCACTGGGATCAACAGAACGCTCCTCGTTTCCTTCAGTGATAGCCAGATGGGGTTTTTATTCTGGATGGAAAATCAGCGAGAATTGCTAGCTGTGCCTGTCACAGTGTAGAGGGGTCAAGCCTCAGGGTGACATAATTAGGCACTACATGATAGATTACATTTCCTAGTGAACTATCCTCATTTACACCTGGCAAGTGATACATCAAAGTTTTCAGTTCTCTGGGAAGTTGAGTAAGAACAGATTGTGACTGAGTCAAAGATGACAGATCCTGCTAGACAGAAAATAATTCCCTAATGTAAAGGCTAAGACTTTGAGTCCATTTTCTTTGGGATATTATTCTTTATCACAAGAAGAAATCCTACACAACCCACAAACCAACAACGAATAATCCAACATTACAAAGGCAATCAAAGGTATACAAAGGTATCACAGCAACCTTAAAGACAAATATGCAAAGGAAAGCCAAAGAAGCATCATATATTGTATATCAAGATCAAAAAAAAAAAGGAAGAAAAAAAGACATTTCAAATGCTTTACAGCAAAACTAAAAATCAACCTGAAACCATTTTAATTTCAAGGTTTTCAGACAGGCAGAAAGACCCTGTTTTGTGATCCATTCCTCAAAAGTACTTTCACTTTTTCAGCCAGATGTATTAATTTACCCGAGATAATTCTCTGTGCTCTTTAAATTACTGCACTTTGAATGGTAACTGCAATAGAGTAAATATCGATGAAAATAAATATTCCTTCCTACTCCCACTGCAAGAGGTAACATCTCCTGTGTTTATATGCTAAGAAATACTTAAAAACATAGGCAATACAGAAGCTGCATGAATTATTGAACTAAATTAACCAAAGACTGAAAAATGTAAACAGCATTAGCATAAATGGAATATAAGCAATATTTACTGCTATTTATTTAATGGCCTCTGCATTAATAGTCCTTGAAATGCACTTTCTCTATATATAACATTAGGAGTGAAGTAATAGCTGTTTACAGTGTTGAAAGTCTTCTGTATTGCTTTTATTTTTGAAGAATTGGATTTTTTCATGGGACTTAAATTCCCTATGACCCACAAAGCTGGGCTATAAAGGCTATGTAATAGAAAGCCAGTATAAGTAAACATTAAGTATTTGAAGAGTTGATGAATCTGAATCATTTTACATTATCTTATTTCCACAAACACACATTGCTTTCTCTATTGTGTGTTGAGCCACAACAGAGATAACCCCAGCAGATGAACCACTCCATGGTACAACGCTGTGTCCAGAGACAGAACAAAGTAGCAACACTTCAGGTAACTTGGTTAATAATTGTGATTTAAAGCCCTCTTTTCACTATTCTCTCTTGGAAGAAGGATGTCAAAACATGTCTCCAGTTTTCCAGTTAAGATAAAAACATATTGAAAATAACTAAAATTTCAAAACTGATGAAAGTTAAGTCCCTTGCACTCCTCAACCCGCTCAACCCCCCCAAGGAAACTAACAAACAAACCCACAACCCATATGTCCCACAACTATTGGTGTATGGGTAAATCCCAATGCACACATCTGACACAATATGGACAAGATGAGGGGGAGCTGACTTTTACACCAGTCAGGGACTAACAAAGGGGCTTTGTAGATTTAAGCTTATAAGTCCCACTGAAATAGTTTGTAGACTTTAAAATGTCTTAGACTTAATTTTTGCCTTTTTTTCTTTTTTCAGCTGTCAGAAGACACAAGCTAATTCTTTCTAGTGCTTGGAAAAACAAAGACAAGTGACATCTAACCATAATCAACATGTGCCATTATTCAATCTCTCAATAATGACTTAATAAACCCATCATAACTAAAGCCAGGTGAGTCATTTAATGCTAATTGTTTCCAATTATCTGTTTTTTAAAAAAACAAAAGCAAAATGAAATTTTAATGTTTCTTTATCAACTATGAAAACTTCTGATTTACAACTCAGAGTAGTAATTCCTACTTCTGCTGATATTGACATAATACTAACCATGCATCCTATGTATTTCCTAATTAGATGAATTATAAATCCTTGGTTCCAATGTAAACTTCGATCAAAATTCAACTCCAGAAAATTTCAATTAATATATTCCAGTGCAAAAAAAAATTCATGACACAAACTGCAGAGTAGACTTTGTTCTTTTTTGTTTTTCTTTCTTAAGACTTTCTTATCTTATCTGTTCATCAAATCCCATGTATACAGCAGGCTCTTGTCTTTGAGAAAACAAGCACTTTATTAGTGGGGAAAAAGCTAGGATTTTCCCTGAGGCTTTTTATTTTTTTTTTTTAAACTACCTTCTCTTAATGCTTTTTTCTGTAATAGTTTGAGTCCAACCTGGAAAACCAAGCCCAAACCACTGAAGTAAGCCCACTGCTAATCCCAAAACTGTGCCTACCAAAAGCACCAGTGGACAGGCATTGCCAACACAGACCAAGTGTCAGAGTGGAACCAATTCCCATTCCCATCTTTTAGGCAAAACTGAACCCCAAGATCCCAGTTCAAGAGTGGTGTAATTCTTGGCTGCTGGCACCACGCCTCGTGCCTTTCTCCACCCTGACAGCATGGGAAATCCTGGGTCACTGCAGGTCAAGTTTCCTTCCTCCATCACAGCCATCTCTCTCACTCCCTGCTCACGCATTATCCCGGCCGAAGCTCAAGTCTGCCTCCACCCCCGCATGATGGCTTTCCCCAATTCCCCTCCTTCCCGGGGACTGCTGCCTCAAACAGCAGAGAAGGGTTTGTGCCTTTAACAAGCCACACAGGTGAAGGGATTAAGTGATAAAGAATAATTAAATTGACAGCCTAATATAACACTTTACATTTTGCATGCTTTCAGTGTGTGCTCTTTGAGTTCTTATTAAGAGGTTTAATACACTTTTCATGGCACTTAACATTGTGGAACTAAGCAGGTTTATAACTAAATGTTTGAGACTTGCCCAACTACTTAATATCCAGGTTGGCGCTGTGGGATGCCTCTTTTGCAACCTCATGGCAAAATACTCACACCTTGTCAGGAGCTTTGCTCTAGGGGCAAACAAGCTGTTAACTTGCTCCACATTCTGCTACTGGTTCTCCCTATTTGTGAGATTTTTCTCCTATCACTGCTTTCCACTGCTGTTTTCTGGCTGTGATACTTCAGCCCATAGGGGTGTATCACAATATCCAAATCCCACCAGGTAGGGTAAGGGGATCCTCCATCTTGAGAGCTCCCATGGACTGTGGCCACACACTCCCTCCACTCCAAAGCCCTCTTGCTGTCCCCAGGCAGCTGAACCCTCCCTCTGAGACCCTTGCAGTTTTTCAGGTGTTGTCTCAGAATAACTGCAATTACTGCCTGCACTGGCCTTCAGAGCAGCCCAGGGATGACCAGCAGCTGCACTGAGCTGTCAGGAGCCAAGGGTGACACATGAATGGATTAATGCCCCAACCTGTCAGGATGGCATGTATTTGCTGTGTGCACAAGATGAGACATCTACTTTCTAAAAAGCAGGACTTGATTTACAATAGACCTCTGCAGTGCCCAGAGCAGCAACTTTTTTCTGTCACTGAATGTAAACAACCTACAGTCTGCAGTAAAATATGGTATACTAAGCCAATGAATTGATAGAACTTCATATTCCTCTGTGGCAGATGTTACAAATATGCAGACAGACAGTCCTTATCGATCCAAATGGTTTGCAGAAACTCCATTTGAAAGCATATGTTTCTCTGCTTGACATTTTGACATGAATGACAAGACAAAGCTAGGAATGCAAATGCACAAGAAGAAACTGTTCTTGTGTTGTAAGAGCACATTCCCCCTGTCAAAGAGCTGGGTAAATGTTGCACAACTAATCACAGCCCAGAAAGATGTGTGAGCCGATCTACAGACGCAGAACAGGAGGGGAAGTTAAACAGCATGGACTCAAAAGAGCCACTGATACAATCTGCACATCCTGATACAGGACTTTGTTCGCTTCGCATGCCAGGAACAGTGTGACCCAAGTTTCCCCATTTAGCATCACATGAATCTCAGGAAACCTTTAAATAATGACAGTAACATCCATCAACCTCCATGTTCCACAGTCCATATCCTGGGTTCCATTCACACTCTGATACAGCAGTTTCCCTATTTTATTTCCAGGCCTCACCAACTCTTGCCAAGGGCCAACTCCCACCTTGCCTACACCATCAGCACTTCTCTCTGGAGGCCTGCAGCATCTCAGCTACTCCCACTGCTCTCCAGGGTAGCCTCCAATTCCCCATATTGCTCTGGGGTTTCCCTGCCCTTCTCTGTTCCCACAGCCACAGTCCGGGAATGTTGCAGCAAAAGCTGCCAAATGCCACCTCACTCCACACTCACTTTGCCACCATCTTGGTGTCCCCACAGGGAATGTGCTGAGCTGTGGGCTTTACTGACATGTTCATGTTTGCTACAATGCAAGTTGGAAGCTTTCATGACCAAAGCAGCCTCACAAAAATTGGTTCTCGCCATCATTCAGACTGCCTTCAGAATCAAGCAAAACACAGCAATATATTTTCCTGGACAACTCTTCAATGACAGCTGAAATGCAGCAACTACTAAATTTCAACAACTTGTAAATGCCTACACCTGGCACTTCTCTTCTGCCAGGTTATGTGCCAGCAGCAGCAACAACATAGCCAACACTGGAAAGCAGCAACCTGATGGATAAACAAAACCACACAGGACACATTCCACTCCTTCACCCAGAGCAGGACTATCCTGTCCCTTCTGGAGACAAACAGGCAGCAAGCAGGACCAAGCTCACTCCTCTAAAATCCTTACCGATGCCCCTAAAATAAAAAAGGGTCTGCCCCTTTTTAAATGTGTCATCCCAGATTTATTTATAGACAAGAACTCTCTGCCTCAGGATGAAGCAGTGGCTCCCAGACCTAATTTCATGCCCACTTCCCTGTGTGGCTACTGACGGCTGCGGGACACTACACCACAAGGCCTGGGTACAATGAGCTTGGGTGCAGAACAGTGCTATTACCTGCTCAGGTTATGTTCTTTAGGTCTTTAACCTGGAAATATACCCACTTCAGCCGTCTAAAACGATGCACTCTATGTAAGACAGAAAAACATTTCAGTGTCTGCTTTGATTTATTTGCAAATATGCAGTTCAGCACTTGGGTGGGCTGGAATATTTTGCTTCTGGTAAGTATTTAATTTGACAATGATTGATTCAATATAGATCATATAAAAAGACATTAAAGAGAAGTCAAGCTTTCTTATGCTGATACATAGAAAAAGCTATATAAGTCTGGGATCTCTCTTCTTCACTGTTCATGCTCTTTTGGTCTTTTAGCCACAATTTTCACTTGCAGTACTGGGCTCTGCTGTGCTTTACTTAACTTGGAAAATAATTCCCTCAGAAAACAAATACACAGATTTCAAAAGATGGAAAGAAATTAAGAAAAATATTGACGTATGGAAAAAATTCCAAGCTACTTCCTTTAATGAGTCACTTTTTAAAAGAATTTAAAAGCAGCCTGATAATTACCTGCAGCTTCATTAAAGCCTCAGGTTCCCTATTCCCTCCCATACAGCTTCAGTTATGACATTAAAATAATTTATAATAAAAAAGTCTTGAACACAACTTGGGGCATTTTTGAGCTATGATTTGTGGCTTTCACCTAGAAATGTTTCAGCTGATATCTACAGTATAGTCACATATAGTATACTATTCATAAATCAGATTCTGTCCCAGCCAGTCATCCAAACACATGAAACTTTGGCAAGATGTGCTGAGAGTTTCTTCTGGGTTTTTTGTACAAGTTTTTTCCTTCCCCTGCTAATTTCTATGTCTGTATGTATCTATAACTGTAAGAACTTATCACCCTCATGCAGTATAGAGACAAAAGAGGTAGAAATCTTGACACTAAAAACTACAACAGAACTAGTTACTAGAAGTTTCCAAACAGAGACAGGAAAAAAAAAAAAAGGCATAAGGAAAAGGCAAAACAACTCTCTCATGGTGGTGCTCCATTACAATACCTCATGAAGTTACTTCCAGCACTTATCTCTAAGCAAGCTATCCAATATCAATCTAAGTAGATTGATCAATCTAAGAAAGTAATTTAATTAGTACCCTGTAAGTGTACAGTTAAAGTTAGAAAAACATCCAAAAAGGCTATCAGTAAAATTAAGGAAAAATAAACCCCTGAAGCTTTACATATTATTTGCTTCTATCATTGGTTACCTTGCAAGCTTGGAGAAGTCACATTTCTGTTCTGCTTCCATAGGAACATTATCAAAGCAGCATCCTTTTTCAGGAACCCAGAGACACAAACAGCTGCTCCTGCTAAGCCTCAACTCTCCCTCAAGCCCCGAGAAGTGGGAGGTTTATGGATTGCTGATTGGGGGTGATTTTTCCCAGCTGCAGACCTGAACAGCCCTTGGGAGTGTCTCCCAGCAGGCAGCCCACAGCTGGTTTGGGTGCAAACCACTGATTGAAGCTGATTTTCCCCAGCTGAGTGACAATCAAGCCAAAAAACCCAGGCAGCACGAAACAAATAATTTCAACTCTTAAATAATATAACAACTGTTTCTGGTAGAACAAATGCTGTTTTTATTTGTTTCCTAAAAATTAAGGAAAATAATAATTAACTGAGGCAACTGCTTGTATGATGGAATTGAGGCTTCTCATACAAGTAATACAGCTTCGCTAGACATGAGTTGTAACCACCCTTTTCTCCCTCCCCCTTCACCACATGTTTGTTTTTACCTTTAATTTTGTTTCTCTTCAGAATTTTCTTCTGACTTTCTCCTTGCTTTTCCCAGGATTGTCAAAGGATGTGGATTCTTTGAGAAATTTCCAACAAGGTCCCCCAAATGTCTTGTGTTTAGATTTGTGACATTCTTTAGCTGCTCACAATGTAAGTTCAAGTCAGTAAAGCAAACCAGAAAATAACAGGGTCTGAGCACTGTAGTTGCTGTACTGCCCTACTAACATGATTTTCTCTGAATATTCCACTTGTCACCAACTCAACAGCTTTAATTCCATCTTTGAGGCGAGCTACACCTAAATTAGAACAGATTTTAAGAGGATTTTTTTCTTTAAGCAATTTCATCACACATTTTAAACTCTAATCCATGTTACATGCTCAGATTTTTAATAAATGTTCCTTTTTCTGGTTCATTTTTGAGACTCTCAAAACACTTTCCCTTTCAGAGCTACCACTGAATACAAGTTTATGGAAAGCAGTGCTCTGATGCACCAATATCAAGAGCCAAACCTTCACCTGCTGAAGCTCAGTATGTGTGATCCATTCATTGGAGGGATGCTGATTTACACAGGGAAGAACCCAGGTTTAAGTGTTTTATTCTATCAGCAGACTAAGAAGAAGTGAACTGATTTGCTGAGACTTCAAGGCAAGGCAGGATACTGGGAATTTCACTTTGCAAGACAAGTATTGCACACATGTAGCTGTAGCTCAGCATAAAAGTGTTCTATCAAGTTTCAGCTCTGAAATTAAAAAGCACAATTACTCTTTTTTTTTTCCCACTGCAATAGGAAAAAATGGCATACTAAGAAATCAAAGCAATGCATTCGTCAGATTGAAAGCAGATTGTCCATGGATTGCAAGCAAATAGAAGAAACTGAGTCACATTTTTGTAAGAAAATAAAGTAATTTCTAAACTAATGGATTGATAGAACAAGCCACACGACAAGTGCTGTGCCACAGATGTCATTTTGGTGAAAGTTCATCATGAAAAGAGCACGAACAAAGGAAGGTACATTTTGTGTACAATCACCTTTGCAATGTAAACATCCTGGAAGAGCTGGAATATTTGGGATCATACATTATTCCCTTTTCTAAGTACAGTCAAGGGAAGTCCCATTTGAAAATCAAGGGCACAGTTTGGCCTTCAAAGTTTTCAGAAGTTTTTCTATTTCAACTTGCCATATATTAAAAGTGAAGGGTCAAATCTGCAGGTGGTGTAAATAAGCACAGCTCTGTGAGAGCTTTCCGCTTATGCTCATTTACATCACATGGAAATTATATTTCTCACTTCTTCAGTGAGTAACTGCATATATATATATATATATATATATATGCATGTGTGTGGTGAATACTTATTATATAAAAAGGGAATGCTTTGATTGGTAAAAGGGAAGATAAAAGTGTAAAACAGGAGACAGAAAATGAAAATCATACATTCTGCATTTACTTTGAAAACTGAAAGTTACGGGGAAAGAAACATGGTTTATGCTCAAGGAGAACCTGGTGATTTGCTTAAATAGTCTAAACTCAAAGCACTATCACATGATTTAACAGCTTGTTGTCAAGGCTGACAGGCTCAAGCTATGACTTGCTAACTTTTGTATAAACAAATAACTACACAATGACAGATTGATCATAGATCCCTCATTTATGGTATCGACCCTGGTGCAGCAAAGCACTCAAGATGGTTAACTTAAAGCAACTGAATAGTCCCAGGGAGTTTGGCAAGCTCACTTACCTGCTTAAAATTAGGCACATATTTAATCTGAGACTGCATTTTAACTCCATCATTAATCAGCAAAGCACTGCAACCTGTGCATAAAGCAGCTGCTTTCTATAGAGCTTACATATATGTTTAAATACTTTTCTGAGAGAGTGCTGTGTGGTTTGGTTCATCAAGATCCTGATCACTTTAGTTGTAATGCTGTAGAGCATTCAAAGAGGCAAGTCATAATCTTTGCATAAGTGAGATCTAACATTGTTAAACCACACTTCCAAACTTAACAGCACATGGCAAGATGAAGCCAGGAGGACACTGAATATGAAGAATGATAATCCCCAAAATATACTGTATTCACAATTTATCCCATAAATGGAGACCAGTTAAAATGGTTTAGTGTTTTAGCCTTTAACATGAAAAAGATCCAACATGTTTTATGAAAACAATGATGCCTCAGTAAAAGAAGGCTTCAATCCCCTGCTCTGAGCTTTGCTGAACCACTTAAGTATCAGACTTTGTGAGGAATGGCAATGGAGCAGCTGAGGCAACTTCCAACAGGGTTGTCTGCCACAACACTGGTGCAGAGCCAGCAGCAGGGGCTGTCCTCCATCCAGAAGGGAGGATGTGGATGGGCAATTCCTTGTGCTGCTGAGGTGGCCGAGTGAGCTGCACACCCCGCTGTGCCCTGCAGGAGGCTCACGACAAGGGGTGGTGGCCTCCTGCTCTGGTACTGCTGGTGCTCCAGCCAAGCCTAAGCTTGCAGATTGCACCCTTGTAGCTACTCATGCACCTCCTTCCAGAGCATGTTCCTCTGCTACTGCTAAAATCTCATACTGGTAATAAAAATGAGAGCTTTTTTCAAATCCAAACAATTGTGTGCAGTCTTTTACTGCAGTTACTTCTGCCATAACTAATCAGTGTATTCACAGAAGACTTTTTCCTGTGGCCATAGGTTTGTTAAGATAACGATCAGAAAAAGTACGACAAAAAAATAAAGAAGAAAATCCAAAGTTTGTGTGGGCCAACTCTCTAGATAGGACAAATCTAGTCAGCTGACTTGAGCGTTAGTCATTTTTAATTAGTTTGAAGTAAATCGGGCAATTTGTGCCAAGCTGCAAAAGTGCACCATCTTCAAGAGGAACCAGCATGACAACAGAGACAAATTAATTCCTGTAAGAGTACTTCTTCTGTAAGCTCACCATCAATATTCCTCATTTAAAAAGTAGTATGCTGAGTATGCTCTTCCATTAGGCTGATTTCATGTCACAGTTTGACTTTTCCTCCCTACTGCTTAAACTAGAAATGTAAAAATTTGGGGACTTTAATCACCTCATAAATATACCTGTGTGTAATTATGCAAATCAAATTAGGAACAGTGAAGGGAATGTTTATTTATCCAAAAATCTGACCCAGATTGCCTGCTGACTTTCTTGGGATGTGAATGCATTTTTACCTCTGTTCAAACAGAATTTTTCACCTTAATGTAGACAGTGATTTTGCTGCATCGGGATCTACAACCTTTTCCAAATAGCAGTGTTCTAATAAAGTGAAGAAATCCAGCTAGGAAGGGAAATTATGACCTAGTTATAGGGATTCATTTGAGAAGACATTAAATTATCCCCATTTTGAAAGGGAGTGATGGTCCATTAGGAGTAGGCAGGGGGGCAGGGTTCCATTATGTTTAGTATTCAAACTACTATTTGGGAAGGAAACAATGTGTTTGGTCTTGATTTTTTTTCTGTTAATGTGAAATTGCACTGGTAATATTTCCAGAACAAGACATTAAATTTGCTATATGTGTTGCTCTATCTTTGTCCTCTGTGTTCAACAGACAACCAAAAAGGTTTTTTTTACAGCTATTTCTACTACAATTATAGACATGGCCATTAAAATGTTTCTCTTTACAAAGTCAATGGAAAAAAAGCAGAGCTGTGCTTATAGTCATGAGCTTAGCCTTGTCATTCAGGGATATGACTTCAACAGAGAGCATTGCATCCATTATACAATAAATTCTTTGAAATCATGAAGAAAGAGATGGCACCAGAGGGCAGTCACAGCAATGCCATTATCTCCTGCCCCTACAGTCCTTCCTTGCTTCCCTCCATTGCTTCCTCCCTGTTTTCAGTCATGTGCATAAGAAGCAAAAAGAGCTGAGCAGTTTTTCTTAAAAGCTTTCTCCTTAACCTAAAATTTGTTGTTCATCAAAGCATTTATATATATATAATATATATGTCATAATATATATAATATATATTATATATATGTATAACAAAACATGGAAAAGTTAAATATAAAGAGCCACACAGCACAGCACACATAATAACACAATCTAATAATCCTGTGCTTAAGCTGAGGAACTGTGTGGAAGTTTACATCCTTGTTAGATGAAAAAAAATCTGTTGGTTCTTTTCCCTGTATACTGTTTGTAGGATTTTAGTTGTAATTCACATTTAAAACATTTGCTACTGCTATGCTAATAACAGCTGTTAAGTTCTCTGAGTGAATTGTTATCCTGGCCATAAAATAGGGTTCTGGTGAAAGGAGAGATCTGAGCATGGTGAATTTTTCTAGCAAGAAACAGGTAATTTTTTTTTCTCTGAAAAACCCCAAACCTGTAAGGGAATAAGTGTTGAAATCCACAGAAAAAAAGAAAAGTATGGCCCTCAGTCCCAGTAACAGGTCTTCTTTGGCACTTGAGAACGACCACAAGTAGTTTGCCTTTTTATTCATATAGAACAAAATTTACAAAGTCATTCATACATTTTTGTTTTTTGTTTTGTTTTTTACTTACTTCGAAAATTGGGAATATTCAAAATACACTTTTACCCCACTTCATTCTTTCATTATTTACAAGTACGTATATACAAGAAAAATGTAAGAGTTTGTTTTGTTTTTTTGTTTTTGTTTTGTTGTGGGTTTTTTGTTTTTGTTTTTGGTTTTTTTTTGTTTCTTTTGAATTTTGTATTAAAAAGCTCTGCTGGTTGTTTTACTGTTTGTTTTCATCATATGGATGTTCCATGCGAGGGCTCCATTGCTTCTGGAATGACTCCCCCTGGCACAGACTGGAATGACATTGGGATCGGGGTTTTCACGGGACTTTGACGAAATAGTCCTCCATTTGGTGACCTATGTTTGCACTGTATGGAGGGCATGGTGGCTGAGCTGCTCAGGGGCAGCGGCAGGTTGCTGCCAGAGGCAGCTGTGAGTGTCCTGCTGGCACCATGAGTTGTCTGTTCTGGTAAAAACGTGGTGACAGAAAGTTGTGTGTTCTGGTATTCGCGTACCGGCTCCAGGGTCTGAGCTGGCTGCATGCCACCAATCTCCAAGGCTGAGATTTCAATGGACGCTGGAGAGATTTGCTTGTGGGCTATGTCTTCATCAATTAAACTGTTCATGCGTCTATGGACCTGCTCCAGATTCACTTCTTTGTCCTAGTGAGGAAGAAACCAGAACAATCAGTCCAAACATGATCCCCATCCCATCCGGCCCCCCTTCATCTCCTGTGTACAACCGGAGGTGCTCATCACTCGTTACATCAGTTTGATTTCATCTGTGTCTATGTAAAACTTAAAGGTCTGCCCAACATGCCTAGCTGAGAAATATGCTAAATATGGTGAAAGAAACACCAAATCAGCCTCAGCCTGCAGAAGCCCATGATGTTGTCAATTCCTTCAAGGTAAACTGATGGCTATGGTTCTAACAGGATCTGGCACCAGGGACAAGCACATCCCTCAGCCCCTTAGCTCATCTTCCATGAGACCAGAAAAAAGCATTTAGCAAGAAAACAAGCCAACTGGAACTCCATATTCCAGTGGGCAATCAGCCACCTTGTAACCACAAGATAACCCACCAATGTCACATCTATCTGCAGTGCATTTCCTAAAGAACATATCAGTGAAACAGCCCCTGACTTCAGGGCAGATGCTTTGTGTATCAAAATCTAGTGCCCAAGGGTTGCAGTGGTGATGAACAGTTCCCTTCCCACCAGGAAGCTTTGGGTCATCCATGAGGCACAGAATGTAGACCTACTGGAACTGCACTGAGAGAGAACTCCTCTGGGAACCCAGGGTAGGAGACCATGTATTTGTGTTTTGAATAGTTGAGTGACTCACAATAAGCTGACATGTCAGCTGGGAAAGGTCTGTCTGTGGTGAGAGCTTGGGAAAACAATGCTGGCCTTCAGAAAATGCTCCACCATCCCAAGGCAGTCTCTGCAATCAGGACCCCCCACTCCACATGTTCTAGCTTCCATGAGAAAATATTAAAAAAATGTTGTCTTAAAACCTGAAGCAGCAGAGACCTCCAATGGGCTGTTTATCACCTCAGTGCAGCATTCAGGATGCTCGCACTGGAAAGCAACAAAACTGGCAGGGTAAAGTCAACCATCTGGGATGCTGTATGGCTGAACTTTAACAGTTAGCATTGTCTTGCCAATAAAAAGGTGTTGTATCATTTTGCTGCATTTCATAAAGCACAGCTATGATCTGCAGTTGTAGTTATTTGATGCAAGTGTAAGATACAGCAGAATAGCATCAAAGCATCTATAAAAGCCCTGGAACTGGGAGAAATTGCCTGCTCCGACAGAAGCCTGTAATTACATTAGGCAGCCAGCAAGACTCCAGCCTAGGAAGTAGGACTACCTGAAACTTGTGTTCCAGTAATCCCTGACAGCCCAAGGTCAATGTGTGCCTAAATGTTCAATCCAACACAAGCAGTCTTACTGATTCATACCAAAATTTAGGCTCTGGGAACAGAGGAGTACAAGGTGTCGCTGCCACCTCATAGTCTTTTGCCACTGGTGTTCATGTGGAGCCCAGAGAACTACAATATTGTTCCAGCATTATCCTCTGCTACGCAACTTTGCTTTCACCCGCAAATTGACAAGCCAACTCCAAAGACCTTGATTCCAGTCAATGTCAACTACAGATTTGATTCTAACCTTGTGATTTAACACCGCTTCCACATTACTCAAGAACCGTTGAATTTGCTGATCCCTGTATGGATCTGGAAATGAATTAGTGTAACATGATGTTGAGTCAAAACCTATGTCCTGAGCTTAGGTTAAATCCATATTGATTTCAATTGGGAGTACAATTGCTCCACAATTACAGGGCTGAGCTGCATGTTGCAACTTCTTTGCTAATCAGTAAAAAATTAATTTCTATTTAATTTACATCACAAATCCACCAAAATCCCAATGAAGCTCCCACAAACCCAGGAGATATAATTCTCCTCACCAAAGGAACAAACAACTTTTTTTCCTAAATTCTGCCTTTTGAGCCAAATCCTCTAATCAGATAATACTGAGTTAGATAAAATCAATGGGTAATAAATATAAAATTAAACTTTTTTGACATAAAAGGATCACACAACACTTGATCAGAAAACCCCTGTAGCTGTATTAAGTCCTTCTTGCCAATAACCATAGAGCCTGTCAGGCTCTATATTCAATACATTAGACAATGCACTAAGCTGACCATAACTCAGAGGCTCTTTGTGGTGCAGCAGCCAGAGGATGGATTACATGGATTTAATTCATCATTTTCTTTGTTTCTCTTTATTGAAGTAAAATTGTGGACTGGGGGCAAGTGTGAGGAAAGTTCTTATATTATGCCCTGATGATACTAAGGGCTCGCCCTCCAGGGACATCTGTTTTGCAGAGATGTCCAGCCTCTTATTCCTGTATTTGCCTCACCTGTCTGCCAACAAAAGCTCACTGCAAAGTTCTGCTTGTCCACAAAGCTCAGCTACCAGGACCTAGGATGCTATCTTTGTCTAAGGAAGCTAACTCCCAGAATGCTTTCTAAATAATGCTGTTAGCTTTGATTCGGGTTGGCATTCTACTTATCTGGGACCCACATTCTTGTCAAGTTCCTACCACAAAATAATAAGAAAAAAATAATTAAGAAAAAATAAATAACAAGGTTAGAACTGAACAAATAAATATTAAAACACATTTTACTAGATGAGACTTTGGAGATATGTGTATGTCTTATTTACATTTTTCTGAGCTTTTGCCAAATACTAATGCCCTCTTCAGATCATTTCAAGGGAAAACATATATCAACATTTTATTTGTATTTTAATTTTTTGATTGCAAGTTCATCCTCAGTGCGTTCCATCCTGCTTTGCTACAGGAATAAATACAATGTAACTCGGATAAAGGCAAGCCAGAGGGAAAGGCAGGGTATCAATAATTGCAACATGTAGTCATAAACTGTTTGCAGAGTAAAAATAAATTTCTGAATGAAGCATGCTCTTCATTTGGAGCATCTGTGCCCAAAGGATCGTAAAATTCAGAGCATGAATATATTATGGCTATACACTTAGCTTAGCCCTTCTAAGATGGAAACATGAAGAGCCACAGATGGGATGTGCTTAACAGACTCCTGGTCCAAACCACAGAGATTATTAAAGACCACATCATTTGGAATGTTCCCCACCACTGGCCTAACAGGTCTTTTCTTCTACTATATAGAGTCCAGATCTGGGACAGCACACCTCAGGAAATATGGAATTTGCAATCTCTTATGCTTCAAAATACAAACTTATGTTTAAAGTTCTAAACTTTTCATTCTTAAGAAAGATAACAAACAATTCCTACATACAGTCATCCCATTCTGTCTAAAACAGAACAATTTATGAAATAAGCAGATAAGTAAATGCTTGAGATCGTTTTAAGAGATAACAGCGAGGACTTAATTTGCCTATTTCTCTTTCTTCAGCAATAAGGACAACTTTCTGGCCTTATAAAGATCAGACAAAACTTTTTAAAGGCTTTCAACAGGCCAGGAAATCCACATTTTTCCTTCTTTTCATTGTCAAAATAAAATGTTTGTAAAGGTTAAAGAAAACAACTTGTCTCTGAGGAATAATAAAACCACATTTTTAAAGGTTCTTCCTTTTTTCTTTGTCTTATTAGATGAAGAGCAGCTAAATAACTAAATGTCAAGCTTTGTACGACACTATCTTAATGTGGAATTGATGATTTTTCAAATACTTAAAAATCCCTCTAAGATAAAAATCAGAAACCCTTGAAAAGACTAGTTTGTCATTGTATGCTATAAACCTGCTTTGAATCCCATGACTTCCAGAAGTGAAGGCTTTGGGAGAGCTGTTTGTGGCAAGTCAACCTTTCAGAATTTGTAAATTCGGTAAATATACTCTTTTTTTCCTTTATTGCGCTTCTGGAAAATTCAGTAACAAAGCATCGATGAGGCACTTAGTGCCATGATTTAGACGATAGGTGTTGGATAGGTTGGACTTTATGATCTCTAAGGTCTCTTCCAACCTCACTAATAATGTGATATATTGCTGAAAATTAACAAGGTAAACAGAAAAAGGATTAAATGGAAATCAAGCCAGAAAAAGAAATCCTAGAAGTTATGATGTTTTTCTCCCTTGTCAGCTTAGTGTTCTCCTTTGCTTTTAGTTCTGTAATTCTTGTTAATATGACTAGTTCGATAACATTTTTAAGAACTTACATTAGTTTTTTTGTTTTTCATTTCCCGAGGCTTTGTCACCACAATTGTGAAATGATAATGTACAACTGTAAAAGGTTTTCAAGCTTCCTGATGCTGTAACTGTTCTCTGCTTTTGCATTCCTCTGTGATATAATAAACCAAAATTAATAAATTACAACAAATTAATACATCAAAGCCGAGAGCTAGGGAATGGCAGAATCACCAACCTGGCAGCTGGATGAAAAACAGCCTTTGGTGAGCCAGAGCCCTCCCTTACCCAAGGAGATCCCCTTGGGGGAAGCCCTACTGCTACTCCTCAAAAACTTTCTGCCGTCAGCTCCACTGAGTCTCAGTGAGGTCTCTTCAAGAGCTGAATGAATGAGCTCCAAGATTAATACCTCAGTGACTGTGACAGACACATTACCAAAGGTTGCTTCCCTTTCTTTTTTGCACTTAATATACAAAATTTAGTTAATATTATAAATATGTCATAGCTCACGTTTCATGCCAATTCCACTTCACATTTCATCTACAGTTAAATTGGATAAATGTATATGCTTGTGTTGCCAGAAGAAGATAAAATATTTTTCCTTTGATAGCTTCATAATTCTATTTTCAATATTAATGTTCTCCAAATAGATCAGCTGAAGAAATTAATCAGCAAAGGGAAGAAACTTGTAAGGAAAATGAATTATACACACAGGCTTATCCTCTGCAGGCTTAAGGAAAACAGCTAACCAAACATTGCTTCTGGTCAGGAAATTATCTTATTCATAAATACCAACTGAAATGTCATTCTTCCCCAATGAGTTTCAGTTCTGGAAGGGCGGTTGAAGGGCATGTTGCTGATACATCCCAAGCACTTGATGGTGAGTGACAGGTTCAGTGGCCTATGACTGACAGCAGGAGCACACCCTGGCAACTGTTGGAGCGGATTTGAAGGATGCTGACAAGAATTGTCTGGGAATGACTAAACCTTCATGACCACACCGGAAAAAACTACAACTCCCTTTCAGAACTAACCAAGTTTGGCTTCATAATGCAGAGAGAAATCATGGTAAAATACAAATGCAGACAAGATGATTTACCAAGTAATCATTTTTTTTCTTTTTTTCCTAGCTTATTTTCAGTGACTTTTGACAGTGGGTTCCCATAAAAGCCCACAGACAGCCACAGGTTCACAGGTTATTCTGAGTTGGAAAGAACACGAAACTACTTGCGCAGTTTGGACTCAGTTAATGTGATCAAATTCAAAAGATCTTACCAAGTTTTGCCATTGAGCTACTGACTGATGTTTTCCAAAATTGCCTCCATCACTCTAAACAAATTAATTAAAAGGTAATACCGCTCAGCTGACAGGTTTGTAACACTTGGGATTTTCCAAAGGAAAGATTTTTGAGAAAAATAATTTTTTTCAAGACACCCTTGTGGCCTCTTGTTCTTACTTGTGATTTCTCTGAGCTTACAGTGCAGTTCAAGAGAAGCCACTTGAAGACATAAAAATTCTACAAGCTGATGAAGCACTTCCAGTAAGGCAGAAATGGAAGACAAATCCCCCAAAGAAGGTCAAATATCTGCAGAAATTTGATGCTAAAACTATGCCAAAACTGTGATAAGATACATCTGCATCCCACGCATGCAAATGAAAGCACACTAGACTAGAGAAGAAAAAGATTGATGGCCCGGATCCTAAAAAGACTAGAAATTTGGAAACTTAGCCAACATGAGTAGACAGGCTCATATGGGGAGGAACTATCATGAATGTGTCAACACCTCCCAGTCAGGTGCTGGTAACTGTGCTGAGAATTAGAAGGTTGCTAATGTAGTTCTTAATAAGCCTCAGGAGATATGCAGAAAAAATACTTTTAAAGTAATATAGTCTTAATCATCAATCATGGCAGATTTTTGGCCTGTTTGTTTGTTTGTTTCTGCCTTGGGTGACAACATGAAGGATTATATTTTAGTGAGAGAACAAAAGCAAGACATAAATGCTAATATTAGATTTTCATTTTGTGAAAGAGCTATCTAAAAAATATGGTAATTTTGTGATTAGGATTTGGGTTCAAAATTTGAGTCAAACCCCAGCCTTCAACAGACATTTCCTTTTCTGACCCTGACTAAGCCACATGCCAGTCTCTCTCTCATCCTTACAAAAGTCCTCGTGACTCATGCGTGCATGTTAAAAAAATACAAGTGTCATGAGGCACAGGTGAGGAAAGGCCTACTCTGAGGAACTTCCATGCACAGCCACATATAACTGGAAAACAAAGAAGATAAATTAAACTAAAGCGGTGAAGTTTCCATGCTCAGGTACCCACGGGCAATTCTCTTCTTAGCTCAGCATTCAAACCCACAGCTCCACCCAGCTCCCAGCTTCTGTCCATGGGGTTTCAGACATCACAGACTCAAACATTAAGCTTGTTAAGGAGAAACAAAGCAGCAGCAGCAGCTCTGCGTATGTACATTTGTTTAAGATTATTTTGAAATCCTGTATTCACCAAGGGTCATTATCATTATTTTCAGCTGCAGCTGCTGCATATGCAAAGCTGTAATTTTAATTTATTCCAGGAGGCTCTGACAGACTGGCAAAACCAGGCGTAATTGGCTTGCTCAGGGAAGAAAAAGCAGTGATGATACATGTAATAGATGTGCTGCAAAACAATGACAACACAGTATGGTGTTATATTAATACAAATAACCCATCGTTAATACGACTCAGTTTGCCTCATTATTCTGGAGGTTCTGCAGCTGACAATGCAATGCAATGCAAAGAGACTTGTAAACAGATGCAGTGATGATGTACGTTTGCTGTCATTAATTTAACACAGGCAACTGACCTAGTCAAATAGCACTTAATGTTACATAAAATATGTTGAGTGGTTTCTTGGAGAACTCTGCTAGATGCCAGTCTGACCTTAGGAACATCTTACTAGAAGCACATAGAGATACACCTTGTCTACTTGAAAAACTGCTTTTATAAATAGGCCCAATCTTGCAATCAAGCTGCTGCTCTTCAAAATGGAAACCATACCATGTATTTTAAATTAGCAATTAAGCTAACATCCATCAAACAGATGTTAGAAGAAAGCACTGAGACTGACATCAGCTGAAGTCCAGTTGGCTGTTATCTAATTGAAAGAAAAAAAGAAATTAAAGTTTTGCAGTATGTTATTTGCATTCAATGTGTAACTATCTGCAAAGAAAAAAAAACTTCATAAAAATTATGTACAAGAGGCCACTTTATTCACTAGGTGATGCTCTCCTCCACCAGAGAGCAGAAGTTCCTCTATGAAGAGACAGTAATATTCTTTTCCCTTCTAAATAAACCTGGTGGGGGGAAAGTGACAAATAATAGAATACTGCAAATATGATGTTACTGTGATAGAAAATTGTTTCAAATACATTTCCAAAGTTTACTCCTATCTACCCACAACCAGGAAATAGGTGAAAGTAAGAAATTATTACTAACAGCCTAGGGAACCAAACAAGTAAGTGCAACTCGCTACAAGCAGCAAGGACCTTCCTGAAAGAGTTCGTATCTTCCTACGTTCCTGTTGCCTGTTGTACTCAGGCTGCATTTATCTAACCAGAAATCACATCTAACCATGGCTCTAACCCTTAAGGCAGCTGTAAGTGATTCCTGCCCGTGAGGCGTGTCCAGAAATGCACAGGACAGTGAGTTCCCCAGCAGGCCACTGAAGCTGATGATGCACATCAATTTAAACAGCTGAACCTCTCTCTCTATGCTTTATTTGTCCTCTTCAGCTGCATCCCCATGTTATGGCACTGTGTGAATCAATATGCAGGACACGGAACTGATGAGAGAACATCCCACATAAGGTGACAGCAGGCAGCACCACAGTCTCTTGCAGTGATCTGCTCCCACATTCATCACAACCCATTAACTAAGTGCAATCACAGAGAAACACTGACTAGTTCTCACAACTCCCAGCAGACTCAAACCTGCAAGGTAAGAGGCTGTGCTAGCATTTGCATTTGTTACTCATTATGAAAGGGGACATTCAGCCTCATGATGAGAAATTCAAACTTTAAAATCCTTACCAGTCTTGGTTCACAATCTGGTAACCCAACTACGAAGAAAATGAATGACTGGTTCACATTATACAGATGTTTCCACAGCTTACATGATGTTAATAATAAACAGGACAATAAGAGAATGCAAAGAAACACATTTTTCAACACAAGCAGCAAAATGCAGTTCAGAATGAGTGCTGTATGATGAGCATGCCAATATCCCTGCAAAGGAACTCAGGGGACAGGAGAACTTGCAACTGGGGAAACCTTTACTGTGTACACACCACATATATTGTAGTTACAGGCATTTCCAACAAGACAAAGGTTAGGTTCAAGGAGAATTCCAGGGAGAGGCAAAGATGAGGAGGAAACTAACAGGGACTCATCTGTGCAGGCATTTTTGAGAAGAAACCAATTATCTCTATGTTTATTATAAATTCTCACCATGCTTCTGAGGCCCAACCTCACATCATTGGCCATCTCCAGATGGAAAGGGAAAGGAAGATGCGAGGAGAAAAAAAAAAGGATCGAGATAGTGAGGCTAAAAATGTAAGTAATATTTCACTCTTTTCATCAGCCATATACTTCTTATTTCTTACACTTCTGGTCTGAAATAGCATTGCCACAAAACAGGATGGTCCTTAAGGGGGTGGTGTATTCAGAATGTGACTACGTCTAACATTACCCCGTGAGGTGACAGATTACTCTTTTATGAAGTAAAAATTAAAATCATGAAGGGTCTATTCCAAAATTAACTAAAAATTAATGGATTCTTTACACTGCTTTACACAGCTTTTTAATCCTAAATTATTATCTAGTCCATAAGGGATGTAATTTTTCCCTCTAGTGAGCCTAAAGCAAAGCAATGTTACCCCTTAACAGTCTGATTTACTCTACTGCAGCATCAGACATAACAGATTGCTCTACGTCATCCTTCTTTCCTATTCCAGTCTAGTCAAATCTCAAAAGTTCTCATTTTTTCTTATTATGCCAAAAGCAGAGAGAGAGTTGGCATGGGAGACAAAAAAATGATAGTTGTCTCACAAAGCCCCTCCTCTCCACTCCAGATATGTGAAAGTCTTACAAAACTCTTGCTCCTGACTATTAGCCACAATTTTTAAAATTATAAACTGAATTTTGAAAAGGCTTCTGTACCCCTATTCAAGGCTATATTTTGGAAACTAGCCAAGCTCCTATTTTGACATAAGAAAAGACATGACCAGACAAATCATTAAAATAGCTCAGCATAATAAAAATCTGGCCACCAGTTTCCCGAAAGAGAATTCTTGCATACTCAGTAATTCCAAAGAAACAGTACTGGTTATGTTGAGTGAGTTCGAGTAACTGTTTTCCGTAAAATTGCTTATAAATATAGTTCTGAACTTATGGAAAGCATAGCCAAACCATCAATTATTTTTTAAAAAACAGCACATATTTTCCACAGTATTGGTATCTGTGATAATTACTATTTTGCTCGTATTCACCACAAGTCATTTTAGCTACTATAAAATTAATAAAATCCAACAGATAAATAAACATTGCACCTTAATGTTATTGCACGTTAATGTTATTGCATGGTAAGGTCAATCTTCAGCAAATAACTTCAATGCACATGTAATTACGAGTTTCTGCTCTATATATGTTGGTTTCAAAGCAATTGAAGTTTGATCCTACATCACTAAATGGAATGGAAGAGTTTTGGTGAGGTCAGGATACACATCTTATTTCATTTTATGTAGATGTTTAAATGCTTAGTTGGATGAACACCTAAGGCATTTTAAAAACCACGAAAATGTAAAAGAAATCTGAGAAAAAGATCACATTTTATGCTTGTTTTTTTATTTGAGACTTTTGTTGATTTTGCTATTTTACACCCCCTTCAAAAAGTCAACTTTAAAATAGTGCTGCAGGCTGAGATAAAACATACAAAAATTAGCTCTGAAAACATTGTTTGAAGAACCTAAAAGGATCTGACACATTAAGGCTCCAATTCAGTAAAATACACAAGCTCATGCCAAGCACATGAGTAGCCCCAGAAGTTCCCTGGGATAGGCGGTGTAATGAAAATTAAGCCAGTACTTACACTCATTACCAAACTGAATCTTTAAACAGCTTATTTCTTTTTGATTTCCCTGCATGGCAACATTCATTTTTTAAGCTTATTTCTGTTGAATAATTTTTTCCCCCCTAAGATTTGTGCCACATAAATCCAGACTATATCCCTAAGAATCTCATTAGCAGGGTTTTCTTACATGACTGAGAGACAAATTAAACCAAACACAAAAATCCCTTCCTTGCAGTTAGGAAAATATGCTGGTACCAAAATGAATTGCTTCAACACTGCTTTGGGTAGCAGTGTCATAAATCACGGGGATGACATGTCACTTTTAAATCCATTAGAGCCTTGACTGAAATCTATGGTGATCAATAGCAAGAATTGACTGATTACATTTGTGATCAATACCAAGAATTGACTGATTTCATTGGACTCTGGATGTGCATACTGTCTGTGACCAGATATTACAGCATATCTGCTTCACTGCTAGGCGTCTCCAAAGGGAAAACCTTATTTCTTCACTCATGTAAAAAGCCAACACAGTTAGTTAAGATGGCCTTCCAGCTATTAGCAGTTTCTGTACATGGCAATTTATATATTATATACTCCTTTTTTTTCCTCTTTAACTGATTCTTCCAGCTTCTACTTTATCATCAAACAACATTAAACTTTGCATTCTGAGATGACTGATTCCTAACACCGCTTTGCTGACTTAAAAATGCTAGTTAAATCAAGTTTCCCAGCTTATTATATTCAAAGCTAGTTTGAAACTGAATTTCTAGATGGCATTAAAATGCATTATTTTGCCAGTGTTTGCATGATTTATTTTCCCCAAAAAACTTTATTTATTCTTAGAAAAGTAGAATACAATACAGTGGTACAAACAAATGATAATTTATATGCAACTGAGCAAAAAATGTACAAAGATTTCAGACATGTCATTAAAATACAGAAAAAAATAATTTAAAATAAAACCAAGATAAAATATAGAGAACATGCAATGAAGGGAAAATAAAATATCAGTTTGATGATCTCATGTTTCCTTTCACTTTCAAAAGGAACCATCCCGGGGGGAATCAAATTGTCAGATAAAAAGATAACACCACAAAGGAGACAAGGTAAATGAAGTGACAAAGAAAACGACAAGGAAAGTGAAAATAATGGTGAAAGCAAGAGACTCTTTAATAATCAAAACCAACACTGCTGACACCATGCTGAAGGTACAGAAGCCTCAATTGCCATGGAATAGTATCTGGTTGGAGAACTTAAAGTGAGATGAATACAGTGCAAACGACAATTTGTAGCAGTGACAAATTTTGATCCATTCGACTCGTGTCTGCCAGCTCGTTTTTCCATTTCTAAGGTACACTGGGTTTCAGGCTCTTTTAATATCAGAGGAGATTCTAAGTGGGTAACTTGTATGACTGCTAAAGCTAGAAGTATGGATTGCTGAGGTAGGCTGGAATTTGCAAATCACTGGATATGGAAACAAGGGAACTTAAGGCAGATCTCACAAGGCTGCCCTGGCCAGAGATAGAGGTGTTCCTTCTTTCGTCCTGCATACTGCCCAGATATTTGTCATAATTTTTAGAGTAATCTTGCTACCTCCTTCTGTCTAGCAGAGCTTGCAGTTTAGACTTTCAGAGAGTCAATACATTTAAAACCTTATTAAGCTGGAAGCAGAAGGAAACAGGAATGTTACTAGTACACAAGTAGCTTCCACCTCTGGACAGTACCTGAATTGCTTCCCCCTTTTAATAATTAAAAAAATTAAAAGAACAAAAGAGTGAAAAGAGTTTATTGAATAAAGTAATATTGCAGATGCATGAGAAAGTTAAGAGATCAAAAACTAAGCTGTGAGGACTGTAATTGTTAATGAATTATGAATTTGACACAAGTTAAGAGACAATGACTAGTAGCAACTCAGAAGATCGAAAACTATGCTATTCCTTAACTAATAAAACCTTAAAATCTTCTTGTACAGAATCACAAACACATGGGTACAGTTTCTGAAACACTCACATTGTCAGGAACAGAACAGTTGGATTGGGAAAGTTAGATTTCTGATTATCATATATATTACCTGAGTAAAGAATGAATCAAATCAAGAATTTCTTGAGGTCGTTTTAACATTGTCAAGAGCTAAATTAACTATAAGTGAATCAATATCACCTTTCATGAGAGATACAACAACTATCAGTTCCCAGGAAAAAAACCCCAAACATCCTATATAAAGGACCTTGTTTAACATTGGGTTGCCTGTAATTTTTTTTAGTGAATACATTTCACGCACAGTGAAAAATATGGGAATTCAACTTATAAGCAAGATATTTCATTCTTGCTTATAAGTTTCCATTGTTTTGTAATACGTGGATGCTGTCTTAATTGTACCGAAAAGATCTCAGAGGTAATAATCTTCAAGAGGAGTAGCACATCCCATAAGATATAGCTGATAAAGCACAGGGGATGCTGCGGAGTCCATTGCAGGGAGCAGCTACACTTGATCACAATGACAATGAAGATGTGAAAATTGTCTTTCATTCTGTCAAATGGAATAAAAGACACCAACAATCTGATGATGAGGCAAAGCCCTTGGCAGTTAAATGATCCAAATTGCATTATGGCTTACTGATATGGTAAAATAATTGCCTAGGACTCATACAAAAAGACATAGAAATCCAGAGATAATTATTAAAACCCTCTACATTTATATGGTACCAGGTTTTAATAACTTTATCTGATTGTTCAGTTATTTAAAAGAGACACAGAGTGACTGAACAGAGACTCCTGAATAAATATTAATATTTTGTAACTCCCCAATTTTCAGAAGCTGATCAAAGGCAAAAGATTAGGTATCAGTACTGTAGGCTCAGTAGCAGCTGTGTAAATTCAAGTTTCTAAAGCACAGAGACAGATGTATGAGCCAGCTAAATTTCATTGTGGATATAAATGGCTGTGTATTAAGAATCAGGAGAAGATGATTATAAATATCAGAAAATTTGTTTTGAAAAAGAATATCAATTATAAGTTTTTCTGAATTAGAAATTCATCAGATCATTTTTACTCTGCCAGATATCTTTCCAACGTTGAGATTACAAACTGGAGCCCTAACAGAAGAATGTGGCATAGAGTTGCAGCTATACGTTTTTTCCTGATGCTGGAGCTAATCTTTCTCTTGTTAATCTGATCTGATAAGGATTAAATGAAGAATTAATAGGGATAACATTCAGATTTGTCCCTAACAGAAGAATGTGGCATAGATTTACAAATCTGCTTCAAATAAAATAAAAATATCTTGTATAAACATCCTGAAAAAAAAGATCAAACAAGCCTTCCCTCTTCTACCAAGAAATTTCACTATTCCTTTCATGACAGTTGTGAATCAATGGCAACCATGACTTTGGGAAAACAAAGGAAGTCCATCTTTCCTGGGGGTTTATCCTAATGAATTGACTTAATGGGTAGAAAAAATAATATCTTTAGCTTTTAATTTCATGGAGTTTCTTCATATGTGAAAAATGTCAAAAATACTCTAATTTGAAGGAGTCTCCACCTGACATAACTCTTCCTGTAAAGTCTCTACAAATGTAGATCAGGTTAATGTCAAACTCCAAGTTATGTCATCAGATTTCAAGAGACAGGCTTCCTGTACCCCCAGGTACCCGGTTAACACTACATTAATCACACTCATTGTAATTAAGAGCTGTGATTTTTACGTGGACATCTGAATCTTTGAACATCAGTGTATTGGCTCCCTAAGGAATACAAAGTGGAAAAAGAAAAGACAACAAATTGGCAAAAAGCAACACCTTAATGTCAGCTGGAGACATTTCTCCAATGCTAATGAAGGCTGTGCAGAGTCCCCTAACCACAGACTTCCCAGACCCTCAACTCATGAAATAAGTCTCTAAAACAATGCTTTCTCTCTGTCTCTCCAGCAAGCTGCACCCCATCGAACCCTGTCATAAATCTGTCATAGCAGTTGTACATTCATCTCCCTAACATCTCTCTTTTTTTCTGAGTTGGCAATTGCTGACAGGATACAGCCTACAGAGTGGGTCACGCCAAACTGAGAATGCTACACAAGGGCCCTCCAAGTCATGACAACTCCTCGTTCAATTCTGATTCTACTGTAATGTTGTACAATGGATTTATAAAGCTCCTAACAGGCTAAGGGTCACAGAAGCCAAATGTTGCCTGCTCCTTTGCCTCACAGACAACACCAAAGATTAATCCCAGATTGCAAGAAAATCAGCCTCTTTCGTGACCCTCCACAAGCTCTGAACTTTGCAGAAGAAAATGGCTGAGAGAAAATTCGGCTGCCACAAGTTTTAGGTGATATCACAACACTCATGTGTTGCCAAAGCCTTCCCAAAAGCAGAAGAAATTCAGCAGCATGACTTGGGTTTGCAGATGTTATTGAACTAATGACTTGGCTGGAGTATTGGATGCAGTTAAGAGGCAAATTTTAATGTTCTGTGAATGCTACATGTGCTGCAGCTCTGTCATTATGGCTCTTGCCGTAGAAATGGCAGATATCACACAGTGGTAGAAATGTGAATCAATGGCAACGCTCCACTTGGAGATCAAAACCTGCTTGTACTTTTGGTCCCCTACACCATGCTCAGCCACTGCTCCCAGCTCAAAGAGAAGAGTAGCAGGGCTCCACACTCCTCTCAGCCCTGAGTCCCCAAAGCTTTGAAACTTAGTTCTTCTAAACATGTCAGAAACCTTGAACTCATGCACTCCATCTCTTCTGAAACTTGGTTTCCTACCTTCATTACAGTAGCCATCAGCAGTTCCACATCAAGGTCTCCTCAGCGGTAGCACATAAATAATATAACTCCAACCCCTAGTCTACCAGGAAATATCTGCTACATTCATTTGCTAATTTAGTTGACTGGATGCTGTGGTCACTGTGACCAGAACCCTCTGCCCCTGGTCTACAGTGTGGTCAGAGCTTAGATTGCAGCATGGCTGTGTCACATTTATCAAGAGTCTCTGAGGATCCTGCATGTCCATGGCTCCTGGCAGCAGCCACCCTTCCCTCTGGCTGCTCTGACCTGATCCAAAGGTGCCTCTAGCTTCCTGCCTTTCACTGCACCCAGCTATCCCTTTCAGGGACCCCTCATTCCATCCCATCCTGCCTGCCTGGAATACCCTTCCATGTGTTTTCCTCCCAGCCACCTCAGCTCAGCCCTATGCCTTCTAATTGGGGACACAAACTTTCTCATTCAACCTTAACACCTTCCTGTGCCAGGGTTCCCACTGACTCTGTTCCCTCTCTCTTGGCAGCACTGATCTCTCAAGAATCTGTCCATGGGCTGTGCCTGAGTTCAATTTGTCTCCTTAACCCAGTCTAGTTGGGCTCCAAGGGTAGACACAGCCTCATACACAGTGATATTCCCCAAGCACAGGCGTACCATGTGGGTAACTTCATTATACTTTAAACCTTGAAGCTTGAAAGTATCCTATTGTTTGTCACAGAAACTGCAAAAGACCAGTACAGATGTACAGAGCAACCCTGATCAAGAATGCACTGGAGGGGAAAGGGAAGGAGAAAAAGGATGCGAAAGGGAGAAAAAATGGGATGGAGCAGGCAAGGACATGTAGTAATCCTTTTTATGATTATAAAATGGGAAATGAAGGGGATAGGCAAAAGAGAAAATATTTAAACTTGGGAAGACGGATCCTTTTTCAGCAATGGAAAATGAATATTTAAACTGCTTGCAACGAAAGAGTGAATTATTTCACCTTAGTTTCATGAAACTACTTTTGGGTCGTATTCTCATCTCACTCTACAATGATACACAAGGGTGAGTCCCTGAGCATAGAGAGGGGAACTCACTTTATAGTCTGGCCAGGTGAGTACCTGTGCACACACAGCATGAGGACACTTCAGACAACACTCCTGCCCCTTGTCCTGCCAGGCTTTCAGAGTGGGCAGTGAACCACTTACTGCTGGACTTTAGGTCTTTGCAATGCTCAGGTGGGGGGACCTTTGGGGTCACAGCAGGAGCGACTTCTACAAGGCAGCAGGGCAAAATCACAGGATCATAGAATAGTTTGGGTTGGAAGGGATTTTGAAGTTCTTCCACTTCTAACCCCTCTGCTATGGGTAGGGATACCCTCTACTAGACCCAGTTGCCAATCTGCCAAAATTGCTTACAAGAGAAAGGTACATCAATTAGTCTGGTGCTCCAGCATCCTGAGAAACATAGATTAGAACTGATGGGCTAGGTACTACTTTCCCGGTGTAGTGTAGCTCACTGCTTGTAAGAAATGTAATTTTCCAAGATGAAAGCACCTACAAATGCTTCAGTGTCTCCAAAATTACAAGCGGTTAGTTTGTTAAACATTTAATCTATGTAAACAGATACAGGCTTCATGCAAGACAGAGCTGAATATGGACTGATTGTTCTATCATAGCACTGCTAACTATTACTCTCTGCTGCACATGAAAACTTCAAATCCAAGAAATTGTCAGGCATATTTTTCTAGGTAAAAAATGTTACATGAAGGTCAGTTTTCTCAGAGGCTTCTACTTTTAGAAGTAAAACTGACTTTAAAAGAAAGGAAGCATTTAAACAGTGTCATGGCAATATGGCTTATTCAATTATTAACTAGCTGGTTTACTTTGAATTGCTCATGTACCTCTTTAAACTCAGCCTAGGTCAGCCAGGAAGGAAAGCAGCTACCAGATGGTTGGCAGCTGCACAGCCTGTGCGGGATGGACATGGTTCTCACAACCATGGTGGGGGTTCAGACCAGAGAAAACATGACCACAGATGGCATAACTGGGTGCCTTCCCGTCATTCACAGCAGGGTGGCCGAGGGCATGTTTCTGAACTCCTCTCTTACCCCTAAAGGTGGTGTCTCCAGGTCAGGGTTGAGGCACATTGGTGGGGCAATAGGGGGAAGTTTGCACTGCTGCTGCCCATGCTGTATCTGCTCTATAAATAAATAGAAGACTTTAGTCTCCAGGGCTGTCAGTTTGGCACCTTCCATGTGCACAAAAGATGTGTTTGTTTGTTTTTGATTTGCTTAGAAACAACCACCCAAAAAGTTATATGCAAAGTTTAGTATGGCGAATCAAAATAAATTTATTGTATGAGAGCACCTAAAATCCCACAACTTTCACTCTCTCTCTCTTTCATATTTTCTACTTTTAATTGTGATAAGAATAAAAGTTATGGACCTCTTTCGGTGTTTCTTGATGACAACGGTTGCTGTTCCACCACAACTCCAATGCTGCCACCAAGCAAGCAAGAAGAAGGCCTATTGCTAAAATGCAGAAAACGCCTGCAAAACTGTGAAGCTTGAGTGCCTTCCCATCTGTCTGTGCATTGGTATGGCTGTTCAGGTCACAACGTCCCATTCGTGGCCACCATTTCTGTTTAAGAACATCCAAATCTCCACTTTCTTGCAACTCTAGGATCCTGCAGAAATTTCAAAGGACAAGTATTATTTTCAAGGATACCTTATCACCATTTTTTGGTCTTCTCCTTATGCCCATACTACACTTCAACACCACCCCCCCCACCCCCCACCCCCCCGCAATGTCGTATTTTTCATTTGAAAATCTTTTATACCAAGATTTCTTTCTACTCACAGCAGCAGGTAAACTCCACCAGGTAACTTAAAAAAAACAGACTGTCAAAAACTCCTGTGCAACGCACATAGCATTTCCAAGGGAAATCACCAGTTAGTCATGCCTGGTCTGGCTACATTCAGCTGCAACAGCTGGTTCCACTAGCGAAATGCTCAACCCACTCCACTGCTGCTCTCCCACAATAATTTCAAAATCAGGTGAAGCTAAACATGCTACTGTTTGTGTACCACTAAATACAGATCTGTTTAAGCATCGACCAACTCATTTACTTCAGTAAATGTAGTTTATTCAAAAGGATTTTACTTCAATGCTGTTACTTAATGCCTGAATTACTGTGTTAACAGCTGCTAATTAATCATTGTTTTGTCTCTTGTGAAGTGTCCCTTCTTTGCATGAATGATTCATTTTGGATTTGGTTTGATAACTGTTTTAGCTGTTTACTAACGATCTTTTCTCTTGAGGCAGCTTTGTCTCTAGTTATGCAGCTGGAGTTTTGCTCCTTGTTATAAAGCAGGAGCAGGATGAGGAAATCTTGCTTCTGTTCCCTGCCTGGAGCAGAGCACCCATTCACCTTCTGCTAAGGCCACACACAGCTGCACGACCGCATGTCTTCATTTCAGTGTATCCATCCACACGAGAAAGATATACCTAGCTGGAAGCTGAGAGATCACTAAATGGCAGTTTTATAGTCTCACGGTCCTGTCAGTCCCATGCAATTGGCGGCAATTCTTGTTTCCCTGTACCACTGTGAGTCTTTGACCTGTCCCTCCATCCTAACGGAGGGACAGGCATTATACACCCTTGCTTACTGCAGGGAGCAGCACACTGCTTCAGAACCTGCAACCTACAGCATAAATCAAAGATTCTCTTCAGTCTCTCCTCCACCTTACAGAAAGCTCTGAGGACGTCAGTCCTTTGTGCCAGAGGCAGTGCTGCCTGAAGGTGTGAGGCCACACATCACCTCCTGTCCCCTCCTCCCAAACCGGATGCACATGGAGAAGCTTTGGTGGAGCCTGAACTCATAACCTCTCTGCTGTCACGTATTTGTTGTCCTTTATCAATTAAATGCCAAAATTAACATGAAGGACAAATGCTTGCTGACTTTAGAAAGGAATCCTATAAAACAAGCTTTGTTTTGGTTTACCTCTGGGAGAAGAGATCCCTGTAGGGACTTCCATGCTGGAGTGCTATTCCATATCCTTTGCTGCTGATGCTGTTTCCAATGACTGTCACAGAGCATTCATCATCTGTCAGTGCAGCATATTCCACCACTGTCACATCCCACAGGAAAGCATAATTTCCTTTCTTTGCCTGTAAATACAGCATGAATACAAGACAATCTAAACTAAACTGCATTACTAGGTAGGACAAAACCCAAACCAACAAACAAATCTGAATCTTGTCATTATTGCTTGGTGGTATTTTATTAGGTCACAATTCATCTGTAGACCTCCAACATTTTATTATGTATATTTCTAGCACTTTTCCCTTCCAGCAGTACCTCATCTACTTAAAACCATGCTAAAATACCTTCCTTTTTTTAATAGGACTACATAGGATGACATAGTGAATAGTAAGTGTAGGTGAGGCTTATATAACACGTTATTAAATATAAATGAAAGCTGCTGCTTTAGATGATGAAATCTGATGTGTATTTTGTAGGAGACACGGAATGTGACTGGTTCTATACATTCACGTAACAAGACAGGTACAGTATGAGCACTAAGTGATGTCTCCTAGTCATGAGTGTCACCAAAATAGTAACTTCGCAGCTTTGCTTCTATAAACATGTAAATAAAGAAATTTCTTTTCCAAATAAACAAAGCCCTCCCAAGAGCTATTTTAGTCCTGTAACAAAAGATACTCTGAGTTTAAAGAGCTCCCTCTTTTCTTCACAGGTAGAAGACTCACAAACATCTCCTACTATCTCAATTTTGGGATAAATATTGATTTATTTTAACACACACCCATGCAGATGTCCTTAAACATCAGCATTAATTGGGGTTGGACCAATGCCTGCACACAGCGCATATAGTGAATGTAAATCACCTCACTCAACACAAGATGTAAGAAACTTCTATGGATAGGGATTTAACAACGAAAAATATTGTTGGGTAAAGTAATAATTGGTTTTCTAATATATTTAAATAATGTGGTTTTAAACCTCCAGTGAACAACAGAACAGATGGGCTGGAATATCTAAGGTAAATACATGACTAGTCATGAATGCAGACTTCCAAGTCTCCAAGTCCTTTTTTTAAAAAAAAAACTTCGAGTGATTTCAGATTTTCAGATCCTTCCTTAGGTCAGATCAAAGTAAACCAGGGAGCTGGACTCCTGTATACATTTCTTTATGTGAACTGATTCACCAAGCTCCCCTAGCAAATGCCTGCAGCTCTGACACAGTATTAGTTAATTTCTATGCATGTGTTCAGTTTCTGCGTAAGCTCAATTTTGAATTTACCTGTAAGTTTGCAAGACTTCATTAGTTATTTTATCATATTGGATTCCTCAGTTGAGTAATTAAGATAATTTTATTTCACTGTGCTTTGATATAAACCATAGTTTTCTGAAGTCCCTTAAAGTTGCTCACAGAATCACATAATCACAGAATATTCTGAGTTGGAAGGGACCCACAAGGATCACCAAGTCCAACTCTTAAATGGCACCACTGCCTCCCTGGCAGGAATTGAATCCCCGGTCTCCTGCATGAGAGACAGGGACACCCAGCACTGTACTAAAGTGGATTTTCAACACATGAGAATAAATCAAATGTGTGAGTTAATCTCTAGTAGGCAAAATCCAAGGAAACAAAGATTAAAATTAACTTGCCTGGATTTTATGTAAACTACTAAAATAACTTTTTGCCCCACTTCCCTTGGATCTGCATCAAGGCAATCAAAGATCCAAAAATTAATTTCCTTCCAAGTTAAAATAGTGTAAAAATGTCATACCCTTCCTCTTTTGTAATTTTTAAATGAGCCTGCATATTGACCCCTTTGAAAATATTGTTTTTCTTAAGGCCATGCCACTATTGTGAGTTTGTGTCCACCTTCTCCTTCGCCATCTCTGTGGTCAGTTCAGAGTAAGAGCCATTGATTCATATAGACTCAAACAGTTATTGCTACATCATTAAAATCTCAACTACAGTATGAAGAACTCCTTTTCCATTAGTTATTCAGATAGGAGCCACAGAACTGTACTAATAGAATCATACATTGATTTAGCTGACACAATTTATTAAACCAGCATGTTCATAAAAATATCTTGCACTTTAATGTCACTGTATTGAAGCAGATTAGAGCCAGACTTCCACATCTGCATTGTAACACTTCACCTGCCTGTTCACCTAAACTGGTAATGGTGGCACAAAGGAGAAAAGATCAAATCACTCTTTGCTACGCAGGACCTTGAGAAAAGGCTTCATACCCTACCAACACCGGGAGGCGTACAAAATAAAGAAAGGCAAGAAAGTGATTCATCAAGGCACCTATCCCATATACCCTATATTACAATGTTCTTGGAAGCCTAAGAGATGCTTTTCAAAGGTATTTTCTGAATGATCACCTACCTATAACTAATGGGATTATTAGAAGTAAATCTCTGAATGCTGTCCTCTGCCCTTGCTGAGATGGGCTTCAATGATTCACATTTTACACTTTGGCACCTGTGATAGTGCTGATGGACCTCCCACTGGCCAGGGACCACAGGCAATGACCATCAGTCCTGCCAGTGATCCTGGCAGGGAAGGACCAGCAAAGGCTCTGGTTCTGCACATCATTAGGCAGGTTATGTTCTGTGGTAAATAGCACATAGGCTTTCACTGCCTGTGATGGGAAACTTCAAGTTCAAGTGCATTAAAAATAAGCACTTGTGGGAATAAAGACAACAGCACTTGTTACTGTACACAGAATTTACTCAAAATCCATGCTATCAGAGAATAAAATCTTGATTTTGCCTGAAGGCTATACACAAATAGGACACCCAGAAAATATTTGTCCTGTCACTGTGCTAAAATGTGTCTTGCATTTCTCTTGGTTGTTTGATTTTGTTCATTTGTTTTTTTGGGGGTAGGGGCAGGTGGGGAGAAGTTGATTGTTTTTTTGGTGTTGGTGCATGGTTCCTTGGGGTTTTTTTTCCATTTTGTTTTATTTTGTATGCTTCTTTGGTTTAAAGAGCTGTATCTATCTTCTGTTCTTTCTGAAGTTGTCTGTAAATCATCTTTTCAAATATACAATTTAAAAAAGAACACTGACAACATATAATACATTCCACATCTATTTCTTAGTAATACTTGAGGAGCTCAATCTTTCTCAAATATTTGATTGCCATTATAATGCAATGGCCAGAGGAAAAAAATCACATTATTGGTTCTACTTTTCAAGACTCCATTTTCTGTATGTTATTTTGTATAGGAGAGCACTGTACAGGTCTACCTCTCCTGCTTTTGCAGTGTTGCCGTCCTAAATTATGTCCTACAACAGTAAGAGGTCAATAAACAAAGTCTACCAGGTCTCTTTGTATATATATATATTTTAATGACAAAAAACATTCTATTCAATGTCATCGCATCTGTAAAGCATTGTTTCTCTGACAGCTTGATCATTTTAGCATAAACTGGAATGAGTTTTACTCCAAGATATACATATGCCTTAATTCCCAGAAATTCTGAGTGTAAGGTGCCTTCCCTTCTCTGATTGCCAAAAACAGAATCTCCCCAAATAGCTTTTCCTAAGGGAAGACTTGTTTCTTCCAAACCCTCTTCCACTTGCACAATTTTCTTCTCTGAAGAGTGGAGACCCTGTACTATCAATGTGTTCATAGTGTGGAAAGTGTTCTTATAACAAAATATTTAGTTGCTGCCTAAATTCAGCATCGTTCCCTTCCCTGTTAGTATCTGCTGTGACAGCTAAGCTGTACCATTTGTTCAATTTAAAGAAAAGATGTCAATGTACAAAAAAAACGGGTACAAGACACACAACCACACACCTGTATGTGTGTTTGAAGTAACGCTACCTTTATATACCTTCACTAGTCAAGCAGTAAAAGCCAAATAAAATCAATTTGATACATATTTTCAATGAAAAACCAATCCCAACATTTTAAAGTTAGGTAGATTAATTTTTTTTTTTACATTAAAGAGTGCACACACGCATGCCCCTCAGGTGCCAGGCCACAGGGGTACTGGAGGTAGGAAGCCTTGGCACTGACACCAAGCTCCCTAGTCACACAGATGTACCTACCCATGCAACTGAGTTCTGATCCTAACACAGCAAACATTCATATCCTCAGGCTCCTGCATTCACAGTTCAGCCATCTATAGCCTGAACTGTATGTTTTTGGGGCCCACAAAAATATCCTAGTGATCACACATCATTGCAAAGATAGAATAGAGAGAAATCTGGTAATTTCAAAAACGTCTTTTTCAGAGAGTCAGCCGAATCAGCACTCATGAATTTCACCCAGGTAGAATAAATACTTTGGCTTACATCAAAGACACTGGATTTATCTTTGGCTTAAGAGATTCAAGAAAACAGATACAAGAAAAAAAGAACCCCCTGGACAAAACTTATATTAAAAAAATATTTCTTCCTCACAATCTTAAATAAAATTAAAAGGCCAAAGAAGATTGCTTCCTAGACATAAGAAGGACCACAAAGAAAATAATATTCTAGAAAAGCAGTAAGCAACCTCATAATATCACTCTTTAATGTGGAGGGAGATAGCAGAATATTGTCCAAAGGATCCCTGCTTACTCATGGTTAAATGATGTTTCTTCAAAGAAAGCACAGTAAAAGATAATAATAACTTGCAAAAAAGTATTAATTCCAGATTAATCACTGATATATCTATGATTTCTCTGAAACTTATGAAGAAGCTATCATACTAAAGACAGAAGTGCCAGAATAATGCAATCAATTTACTGCCAGAAGAGAGTGTCCCTGTAGCTGATCCCATTATATGTCTGGTACCACAGAAATATCAAAAAGTGACCTTTACATTTGTATTAGAGGAGTAGTTCAAAAACATGCTTGGATAACATTTATTATCTATAAAATAGCACTTTAAGAGAAGCAAAACAGTTCTAATAAAAAAAAAAAGACATGCCATTTAATCCTGTTGAAATATTTCAAACACTAAAATAATTAAGGAATCATTATAGGACGCCACAGATTCAGGTTTAAGGAAGCACTTGCTTTTACTTCCAAAGCTGATGGGCCAAGAAATGGAGACATTTATGAGGCTCCACGAAAGCATGTGGATGAGCAACCACAGTTCACAACATAAAATTCATTTTGAACAATAAATTATTGGAAAAAGCGGGTTTTTTAAAAAAATAATCGAACTTTTAAATTATTTTTACACTCAAAATAAGAATGAACAGAAGTCATTGTTCAAAAAGATTGGTCTGATTAAATGTTTGCTGTTTATTAAGAGAGAGAAATTTTCTGAAAGAAGCAAAAAAGGGTAGAAATAAATATTTACTGAGCTATTGCCTAAGCCAAAATGGTTCCACTCTTGTGGGCCTGATCCCTGGGTGGGCGTTCGCCTGAGAGTTGGACTAGATGATCCTGTGGGTCCCTTCTAACTCAGAAATAACTTGTGAACCTGTGAATGATGCATTCTCCTTCTGTGCTCCACTTGGTTTTGATCACTTTTGATCAAAAGTGACATACAGGAAGAAAAGACAGGATTCAGAGGAATTTTGGCACCAAATTGATTGGACAGGGGAACAAACAGCCTCAACCAAAGCAGGGCTTCATAAAATGGGACAATAAAGTTGAATACTCCAGGATTACATCATTACATTACATGATTACTTTATTGTCTCAGAGGAAAAATGAGTGCCCACTATGCAAAAACCACAGGTTATTACATATGCTGGTGTAATCAATAATTACCCCGAAGAACTGATTGCCACTGGGTATTCTGCAGAGAGTTTGCTGAGATTTACAAATGGCTTAGAAATGTATGTGATTCCACCTGGATGGCTTAGAAATGTAAATGTCCACCTGGGATCATATGGCAGGAGTACCCACTGTATGTTTCCTGGGAATCTTGGCTGGAGCTTGACCCAGAAACTTTCCCTACAGCAGCATGAGTCAATCCTCATCTGTTCTGGCTCCAGAAAGCTCAAGAGGCAAAGCAGCACATTGTATGCCCTGGTGATTTGTCTGTAAGCTGCTCTTAGTCTGTGCAGAGACACCGGTCAAGAGGGGGACGTTTTCCATCTTCAATGACCACTTGGGAGTTCCCTACCCCTGGCTCTGAACCATCCTCTTGTCATTTATGTGACACGAAAGTGCATTCCTGCCTTTCCCATGGCACTCCCATTGTTGCAGCAGCTGTGTCTTGCTAACGGGAGAAGGGCACTGCGGCTCCAGAGATTGTGCTGTGTCTGAAGAGACACCTCTGCCATGGCAGCCAAACACCACAAAAGCTCTCAAGACTTCTTCCACTACCATCCTTCAGTTTTCAGACAGTCAAAGGGAGGAGGAAAATCTCAGTGAAATGGAGAGACATAAATGGAACAGAGACAAACTTGAAATACCTGCCTATAGCAAAAATAACCATCACTCCTCTGTTTTGCACTGAAGTGGCATTGCTCCGTTTCAGCTGTAACTGCAGCTGAACAGTGATTCTATCTGATGAAAATGGAACAAAGAAGGAGGGAAGAAAGGATAGCAGTGATTTTTTTTTCAAATTCATTGTGTCAGGCAAGTCCTCATTCAAAAAAATGTTTTATGGCTCTTTTTATTCTAGAGCAATTTAGATTTCCTATTTCCTAAAAAAATTTCATTTTTAAGGCACATTTACATCTCCTTCATGCAGTAGTATGTGTTTATGGATGGAAACTCTCATTTCCTTGGCTGACAACAATTCTCCTTCAGGAAAAAACAGAATTTCTAGCTGTAATACTTGACATGGAAAACTTGTCTGTTTATTGAAAGAGCTCAATGAGCTAGGAAGAGTGACACTTAAACTATAAACACAATAGTTTACTTGACAATGTTATTAAATATTAATCCCAATTTATGTAGGTGTCTAATCAAATAGTGGCCTCGGTCATCTGGGGGACTGAAGCAAAATTTAGTTGTTGTTGACATTAGTTGAATGGGCTCATCTTGTTATATAAAAATCACCCTACAATATTGAAATCAAACTTCACATGAAAAGTTATTATCACACAGATAGGATGGAGCTGCCAGCTCCATACAGACAATATAATTGGTATTCTCAACAGCCTGCCAATCTACAGTTACATTTCTGGCTTCGGCAAATCTAGCTATCATAACTGGCAGCAGGCAGAAGGGTTACAGAATAAGAGTATTTACAATTTCATGGACAAAGAGCATTCACACTCATAAGATTAGTATCAAAGAAAAAAAAAAAGTAAAATAATGTACATTTTTCTAAGGTAAATGGTTTTATTACTGGCTTAAATGCTAGGGTACATAGAAAAGTACTTAATGTCCCTATTTCTCCTTTAAATGCTACCAAAATCTCTCAAAACAGAGGCCTCATGTTCATAAAGTGCAGAGAAAATTGGGGGGAAAAATTAACAGACTGCAGACTTTGCTATTGCCAGAGCTCTACCTTGTACCAAGGGAGAAAGTCTGAGACCAGAGAGCTTTAGGGAAACTCAGGTGAGAGCTGGGCAAAAAGGCAGGGTGAACCAAAACTTTGGACTAAATACTCCTATGCTGAGAAGACAGAAACATGTTTGTATAAGGATTTGGCCCAAAAGACGCACAAACTGTTTGGAATTTTTGCTAAAGGACTTTGAATTGGGAAATGGGACGGCCATGGGACTGTGCTCTGTATGGCATCATAAGAAACAGTAGATTTTTGACACTTGTCTCCTGTTCAAAAAAGGTTTCAAAAATTCAAAGTAATAAAAGAAATATAAGCCCCAACCATATTATTATTTCCCACTTACAAAAGTGTAAAGAACTAGCTACACATATTAATTCAGAACCAGTGTTTCACTGACAGGAGTATGTCTGATCAAACATTCACTATGTTAATAATAGCTGTTATCTTCCTTCATGAAAAAAATCAATTGACAGATAAAAAGGACACTTTTCACTAAAGGAGCAGCACATTAGGCTTTCAACATGTCTGTATCCCTTCTGCTCCTAGCCACATGTAAGGCACTATCTGCTTTTGCTGAGCTTCAAGATGGGAAGCAGAGGGGAGAGGCAGGATGTGAGACAGTGAGAACATTGGTAATGATCTGATCTGAACCTGTTTATCACAGGACTGGGCACAAAGATGTAGCATCTCAAGCTGTTATATATTAGTCCTTGAACCTCGCATCAATGCTTAGTTTCACAAAAAAAAACCCCAAAAGTGTAGTCTTATCTGAGAGAAATAATATTTAGGTAAAGCCACCGTGTCATGTGAATGCATTTTTCAAAGTTTGGAGTAAAAAAAAGAAAAGTCTTGCATTAAATTTCTGCTTTAAAACAAATGAGTATATATCATGGAAGTGCCTTTATTCTTATTCTTGTTTCCAGTAAGTTCAAATCATGAATGCAGAAAAAACCCCCAACAAACTCAAATGAGAAGAGGACAAGAGTCAGCACCTGGATGATGTCAAGAATGACACTCAAAGCTCTCAAGAAACCAAGAAACCTTATGACCAGTTCCAAGGAAGGACATACACACTGAAGACTTAGGCAGAGTCAAGGTAATTAAAATCAAAACCATGACCCAAAAACATTATTCTTACCTGCCATTAAAGTACTAAAAGGAAATTTAGAGATGAATTTAGGTTTGGGTTTTTAAAAATGTTTGTAATTGCTTTCCTGGAACTTAACATTAACTTCATAGAAACAACAATGATTAAAAAATTAAATGAAAAACCCTGTGATCCAGTCTTACCTTCCTGATGCCTTCCGAAGGGTTCGATACGCAATTATCTGCCCCATTATTCTTACTGATAGTCCTCCACAGCTCAGCAAATGTGTTATCCTGCTCCAAAGGGTTGGTCCCTTTCGCTTTAAAGTATTCATACACTGCTGAATCCCTGACTGTACCATAAGATATATCCATTTGTTTGGACAGATCCTGAAATGTTCTGAAATTCAAGCGATATTGAGATTTTAGTATTACGTGCACAATAGCAAGATTTCATTAATTAAATGGTTTCTTTCTATGTCTGTGATTAGTCACAAAGCATTTACCCTCATCAAGTAACATTTGCATACCTCATTCCTTATCATAAAATAAAACCAAGGAGTTATTTAATTCTATTGAGATCATATGATCTTAGCTATACCCAAGCTCTGTTCCACCTCAGTCAAGATTTTTTTTGGGGGGAACAGACAACATTAATGTTACATATTATGCCACCAAGATTGCACAAGAATATAATGTGATAAAAACTTACCTTAACACAGGAAAAATTCATATTATAAACCTAACCTTCCAGCCCTATCAGCCTCATCAGAAATACCTTGCCGAATTCACTGGAATTAGTTTGCAGTTACGCCAATGCTCCCTCGGACTCCAAATCAATATGACTGTTTTAAAAAACAAATAAAAATCTCGCTTCCAATTTCCACTAAGTCTCTCTTGCTCTCTCTTTTCACAGCCTCTGGTAAAACAGGCATTTTTCATTCACACACAGGCCTAACTTTCATTTACTCATCATATACCACTCTGGAAGTGTAAATAGGCCTCACCCTGAGTGGCTGTGAATGCACAATTTATTTTCAAATTGTACAGAATGTAATTCACTCCTGTTTTACAGCCTTTTCTGAATCCAAAGGTGTAAATCACTGCCTGCATCAATGAAAACCAGCCCAAGTTTCAGAACATTTAAGGTGGCATCACTGCCATCAGAAGCAGCATCCTAGCTGTTTTCCGCTTCAGATGGTCCTTCCCATTCCTGTGCCTTCTTCCTTTGCCCTTAAGTATCACTTCTGTGCAGTGCCACCATTCTTTTTCATCTGAGAACACACACACAAACACACATTCAACCACTGACCACCACAGGTGGCAGCAGGGACCAAACTGCATCTCAAAAGTAATGATTTTCTGTTTTATAAACACGTAATTTCACTTATTAACAACACACTTCTGATATGACCAACTAGCACTGCTTGAGATAGTTAAACTAAAAGCGACTGTCCCTGTCTGCCTCTTCGTCCCCCCATCCTTCAGAGTCAAAAATTCTTCTTCAAAACTTCTGAAAGGCCCACTCACCCCACCTCAACCGGACTCCAGTTCCTGGAGCTACAAAACCAGAACATTTTGCCTTGCAGCTCATGCAGAAGATTTCTTTGCAATGCTCCTGAGGAGCCTTCCCTTGACCCATGAGCCAAAGCTGTTTTCCACAGCTGAAGACTTGTCATTGACAATATTTTCCTGCCACCCTCTTCCCTGTTTTGCTGGGGAGATGCCACTGCTGACACTTCACATCCCGGTAAGATTCCCTGCGACACTATTTCAAGCAAAGCAATCTGGGCATATGCACAATACTATATAAAAACATGTAGAAATTTTTTCTCTCTTCTCCATCACGTCACCTCCAGGCCCCCCAGGTTTAGCTGCTAAAGGGCCCCTTTACTGGGACCCACCATGTGGGAACCTTCCAGCTCTGTCTCCAAGCCTGCAGCTCAACAGGGAAGCTTCTCATCACCAGCCCCCTCCCAAACTCTTCAAACTCACAAGCTGCTTCAAACAGTTTAAGTGGTTTAAGTTCTTAAATTGTGTTAAGGACTTTTTATCATTTTAAGCTGTTAAGCAGCTTTAAGTAAGACTGTGTGAACAGTTTTTCTCTGTATACATTGCACACTTGTGGGTTTAGGCTACCTCTAGGAGTTCCATCAACCCCCAAACCTCCTGGTATTTCCCTTGCTCTGTATATGGCACTTTGATAAAATACAAAATAAACATTCTTGAGGTTGCTGGAAATTCAAAATTCTAATAAAAATGAAAGAATGGGTAAAGGTTTTGTTTTTCTCTTATTTAACCATCCTGAAACATCTGGTTTTGCCTCCTAAATGTTTCCTGTACATTCACTGAACAGGACTGTTTTTCCTCCAGACTTGATATAAATGATTACATGTTACACTTAATTCTGTCTTTAATTTTAAAATAAGTTTCATCACATTCAATGGAATTGCTTACATCTTGGGAATGGATGATCCCGCTGTTAGAAGACACATCTCTGACTATTTATGCACAAATGACAAAGAAAAGTACTTGATACATGCAGGAGGGTTTGGGTGGCAACCTTTTCACACCAGATTTGGTGTGCGTAGGAGAGGCTGTTTGGTAGAAGCCTGGTAGTAGAAATTTGTTCAGTTAATATTCTTTAACACAGCTCTCAGCTGGTAACAACTTTACAAATGCCTATTGCTAATACTGCCATACTGTTTAAAGTTTGAACATAAGAGTTTGGATATTTTAAAAAATAATTAAACCTGCAATTTTAATATTAGCAGTACTGTCTGTATCACTTCTGCTGCCTCTAATGCTGCTGAAGCTTTTACTCAGACATTTCCTTTTTGTTTTAGCTAAATTGTACTTTATTGACAACTGATATTTTTGTTTTAGCTAAATTAAATTTTATTGACAATCAGTACTGTACACATTGCTTTACGAGCAGCACAGTTTCTTCAACCCTCTAAGCACCACAGGGCAGAGTGAGCAAATTTAGGGTTTCAATCAAGCACTTTGCAATAAAAATGCAATCAGTTTAGGTGGCAAGGAAGGAAGCGCAACCTTTGCCTGGGTGTGGGGAGTAAGGCAACTACACCTTCAGTTGGTAGCATTTCCTTGGAAGCAAAAATGTGGAGTACGTCCTGTGTGTCCTAAGGATTACAGGTGCCTTTCTTGCAGTGCACTCTTTGATATATTGTAAGCACACCAGTGACATAGGAAGTTCTACCATCACTGCAAATATCCTGAGAGAGACACAGATGTTCACCAAAGGGTACAGTGAGGGGCACAGTGTGTAACTAAGCTTGCAGGTGATTCGTATGGCATAAATACTGAGTGAGAAAATAACCTTGTGCCTTTACCAAAGGGATCTTATAGCCAAAAATCTATCTCAGAAATTATCCTGACAGAGAGTGGTGTAGACCAGAGTTCTTAATTCTCTATAGAAAAAATGTCTCTGTGTTGTATTTCTGCACTGAAAGTGGAAGTGATGCTCAGCATCTCCAAGGCTAGAGAAGTGATCAAAAGATTCAGCCATGGTGGGTTTGGTCACATACATAAAAGATACTGAATAGAGATGAATATCTCCTATTTTTTGCAGGGTGAAGTAAGAAGATCCCAAGTGCAGGTTTTAAACATTGTTATTTTAACTCCCTCAGATCTGCTATTGCCAGACAAAATTATTCACCGTGTTTCAGATACTGGCTGCCTCATACAAATGTGTCATTCTCTAAAGGCAGCTGCTGTCATTCTTAAGCTTTACATCTGCAACCAGCTGTTGGCTGGATGCTTCTCCTCAGCAACACAAATTCTTGTCTCACTTTCCCGTTGCAAAGATTTCATGCATTTAATATATAAAATTATTTGAAACAAAAACATGTAGCATAACAAGATGCCCCATTAACCTTACCACCTCAATTATTGGATCTCACAACCCATTAAAGGCTCTCTCTAAGTGTGATTAAAGATAAAGCTAGTAAAGCAGAAAAAGCCAATGTTCCTCACTTACAGTTACAGGAGTCCAGCTTCAATTTGTAGATAAATGCATCCACTGTGTGATTTCTGTAATTGACAAGTGCATGTAAACCAATTGATTCAAGTAAATGTATCTGTGGTCAATCTAAAGAGAAATGGTGTCTTTTAAAACTATATTACCAGCCAAAATATTTAATGTTTGTAGTTATGCCTGCTAGATGAACATGACAATTGAAACATACTGCCCAGTGGAATTGCAATTACTTCATGCAGAGTCACCTGAAGACTGGGCTCTCTGATTGTTTTGTTTTTAGAAACATACTGACTTAAAACATGTGTTGCAGAAGACACAGCCAGTCAATAGCTGTACTAGTATTTATAATTAGATCACTAGAAATAATTGCCAGAATAACAATCATGGTTAAGTCACACTTTTTGGAGATATTTTCCTATTGGTAAAAGCCACGTGTAGCTGTAGATATATAGACTAAAAATATGTTGCCAGTATGCGTTTATTTTACTCTGCTACTTCTATAAGCCCAAGACTTCTGGATAAATGATGAGCTACAGACTAAACTGGACACTAGGTGATTTGAGATAACTGATGATTAATTAACTCATCTGAAATAATCCGGATCATCAGAGGTGATCAAAGTATATTTTAAAAAAATCCAGGTTCCTGTCATTTCTAGAAAAAGGGGGATTTTTGGGTTTTTTAGGGTCATGACTTTTTTCCTATAATAAAATACGGTCTATTAAACAAAGCAACAAGATAAAAAGGGAAAAAAAACCAACAACCCAACCTTGCTTATTGAGCTTTTCCTCACTAAGCTGCACATTTCAACTCCTGTGTGTAAAGTGATGCTGTAAACAAGTCAGTCAGCTGGCAGCACAGACTCATCCAGGAGGGGGTCTTTTACATCACAATGAGAAATGCAGCATTTTATCTTGACTTCAGAAAAACCATGCTGAGCATATCCTGACAGATTCTTGATTTAGAGGTAGTTTCTCCTTAGCCTTCACAACTGCCCACGTTCTGCCATGTTGTGAGTATATTTCACAGCACCAAAATCGCCAAACGAGAAGATACACATAATTCCTCTCAACTAAAATTTATTTTCTTAATGAATATTAATCTGTGAGCAATATACAGACAGCAAAATAAATTTACTGGGTTTTCCAGATTAGGTGAGCAAGACATGTTCTTCTTTTACCTTAGGAAGCCAGTACCCTCAGATTTTTCCTTACTGCAGAATAATATTTTAGGTGACGGCTGCCATCAACATAAAGTGTCCCAGAGATGATGTGACTTTTTAAGCTGCTCTGCCTAAATGAGGCCTTGAAAATGCATACAAAAAAAATGTGTATGGTAGAAGTCCTCAATTTCTATCTTTAAATACCCTGAAGCTACTTTATTTTCTTGTAAACTCTTTTTCCCCCTCCAAAAATTAGGAATTTATTGTACCTACAAAATTAAATATAAGTACAGTTCTTAACTAGCACTGTTTTTTCCACAGATTATATTAGAGGGAAACACTTGTTTCATTCATTTGGAGGACACTAAACCCAGAAAATTTCTAAGTCAAATAAAAGTATCTGCATTGATTTGACAACCTTATACCACCAGTGTAAGCCCAAGAAATACCTATGAGCTGAATCCCAGAAGATAAAATTCTGTCTGAAAGAAGATCTATTTGATAAAGTTATCACCAGTGGAAAGCAAGGAATTTAAAGAGAACTCAGACTACTGTGAAAGGCAGAAAACTGTAGAATTTTGAGAAACAAACCTGCCCAGAACTACTCCCGCCATGGATGAATGTTCCATGGCAATGACAGAAAATTACATTAATTGATACATTATCGACCACGTCAGTCCACCTACAGAGAGATGAACTTGGAAGCCAAGCAAGCTTTGCCCAATCAGCTTCTCATTTGCAAACGTCTCCAGTGAGAAAATCATTTGCAAAGCTGGATCAAGGTTGAAGGGCTACTGTGGTGGTACAGAAAATGCCTATGAGCAGAAGATCTTACCATTCAGAATCTCAGTCCTGATCTGAGTCCTGATGAATTTTTTATTGACTTAGGAAACCAAAAGCCAAAGGATTTGAGCTTTATTTCATTATTTCCAAATGAACAAACTTTAGACTTTGGATCTCCAGTCTGAAGTAAAATTTATGAGTGGATAGAGCATGTCTTTAAGACATCTGAAACAGAGTTCAAACTTCCATATAAAGACATCCTCTAAAACTAGACTCCCCAGAATGAATAGTTTAACTGGTTGAAGAGCTCGGAAAAAAATTTAAAATCCCTCTGCTATGGCTATAAACCGCCACCAGAGGATGACAGTCACATTGAGTCAAAGATTCCCATGAGAAGTTTCACTGTCCTGATGAATTCAAGTTACAAAAGCACAAGACTACGTGAAAATGGAACAGAGAACAGCTGTTAGTGTCTAAACTTTAGTGCAACTTATACTTCATAAGCCCTCAATTGAATGAGAAAGAGTGATGTATCTGCTGAGCAATGAGATGACATCAGAATTGAGCTCTTTTTAACACCCATAAGACTAAAAACTAAATATCCTTAAGAACACCTCAGTATTTCTACATATTTCTATATGTTTCTAAAATTTGTTTCAGGTCCATAGAGGAATGTTACTAGTGTGTCAAATTTAAAATACATGAATTAAAATATGGGCTACTTTAAAGATTACTCTTAGTAAAGCCAATAAAACTGTTCAAAGTACTGTTAGACTCACAGTAGCCTTAGAATATTAAAATTAAAGAAAGTTTATCTCCACATTTAATAACGTTAGACTTCAGAAGTATTGGGGCCATGGTTTTAATTTGTGCATCTCTGACTTTCTTTGAAATTATGAATAACAAAGCTAAGCTTTTAAATAAATTGTTAAATTGCCAACTTCTCTATAGTGACATGATCAAATTCTGCATTGTTCCATTTCACTGTGAATCAAGTAACTTTAAATGCTGTTAATTCTGTCTTGGTGCAGATTAACAGGTTTCTTCAGCAAATACACTAAGCAAAATCACAACTTTACCAATAGAAGTAGTGCAGTAGAAATCAGCAGCAGTACTTCCATGCTAAGTATATGCTTCCCTGGATCAAGTCCTTCACCAGCAAATATATACTGTTTATAGTTCGTTTAAAACTCATTTTATCAGCACTCCATGAAAAATATCATCCACTTTAAACAAAAGCTGTAACAGAAAAAGCCCCAGGGGAATTTCTACAAGAGAAGCCATAAGTATTGACAGATTAAACTACACTGAATCAATGGAGTTGCAGCCCTTCACATCAGGACTGAACCTTTCCAATCAGGACTGAACCTTTCCAAATCACAAGACGAGTCAAACAGTGAGGGCTACATCCACTCTAGTCATCATCAGTGGGGCAGGAACAGCTGCTACATAGGATTTCAAAGAAGCAGGGACTTTCCCCTGGTGGAAAAAACAATCAATTAACGTTGTCACAGAACACATCGCCATGTCAACTACATATATACTTTTATTACAGCTAAAACAAACAGCGATTAAACTCTTCAGCAGGCAATGGCACTGTGGCAGCTTTTCCATTATAATGGTCAATGTGGTGGCACCTATGAGACCTTGTCTGAACTGGGACTCATTGCTGTACAGGAGGTGCAAGCAAAAGCAAAACACAACATTCAGTTATGGATTTGCCGGGGAGAAGAAGCTCAAACCAGCTTTATTTCTGGCACAGGACAGGAAGTTGCAGGGAGGGGGAAGGTTGCTACACATCCCACGCACCATGGGTGATGGCAACGGTTTTGTCACTCATCCAGTGAAGGATCAGGATCCTCCCTCTCCTGCTGCCCCAAAGAAATTTCCTTTGCAAGCTACCTACCAGACTTCACAGGTAGACCAATAATGCTGTGATCAGTGAAACTACTCAAGCACACAAAAGCACATGCTCAAGGTTTCCAGGATTGTAGACAAAAATATAAACAGTAAGAAAAAAAAAAAAAAAAACGCTAAAAAAACCCGACAAATGAGAGGTACACAAAGTTCTAGAAGCTCAGAACTTGTAGAGCTTTCAAAATGATTATTTGTGCAGCCTTCAAAGGGATTTCATTTTTTTAAAACAACTTCCACTAGCCGCAGCTCCTACATGCAAAGGGACAAGTAAACTCAACTAAACTGATTTAGTCCTACAGATTGAGTGTTTTCACTGGGACTCTGTTCCAACAGAACTACTTCATGATTAAGTTTTAAAAAAGTGAACAAATGGTATGCATACCCACCGAAACGCAAAGAGAGTCAAGCCATTAATTAGTGATACACTGTCATGTTTATGATTTTAATAGTAATTAATTACTAGCTACACACATTGTATTGGATACATTTGTAGGCTTTGTGTACTTTCTGAGTCTGAGATCCAGCAGAAATATGTTCTACTACCAGCACTTGAAAGAAATCTCACTTTTGTTTTACTGACCTCAGAACAATCTTCAGCACTTTTGCAAAAGTCAAAGTGTGGAGAATGTAGGACAAACCCCCATATAACTACATCATGTCCCATTGCTCACAGAACTTCTTTGCATCTTCCAGCAATTTATTTAGGAAACGTGCCCATTTTCAAAAAAAGATTTAACAGTATTGCTGGCTGTGATACTTAAATTTGGATCCAAAAATCAAACTGGATTCTCATGACAATCAGTAAAACAGGTTCTTCTGTAAACAAAATTAGACCTCTGGGTATTCCTATCCATTGCTATTTCTAAATGATGCCCTTAGGACCACCTCAGAAACTCCAGTCATCTGCAGTGATCTGTGCGAGTGCGACTTGACTTGTCACTGTCTTGTAGAAGTTCATTTTGCCTAAAGCTGACACTGGCTCTGCTCCAGCACTGCACATAAAGAATCTGCTAAACAGCTAGAAATAAGCTAAACATCTCTTGATTGCCAGTCCAGTGTTTCTAACCATACTTCCAAACCTCCTCTTCTCCAAACCTTCTCCAGGCAATAAAAGCATAAGTCACTTAGATTGCTGATTTTTTTTCCATTAAGCACTATTTTTTTATTATTATTTTTGTGGGGTATGTAATTTGTTTCTTTATGGATGTCCTAGATTTTCTGACTTGTTACCTCATCATAAAGAAACCATGATGGCCCTTACACTGGAAGTTATGATTACTTGGCTTGAAATGTTTTCAAAACCATAAAGTAGCATAATAAACAATCCCACTAATAGGTAGCAATTCCACTGCTAGATAGCTTTGAGCATTTGCATCTCAAAGCTGGATCCATCTGTGCCCCATATTTTGTGATCTCTGGAGGACATTTCTCTCATGACTGGGCATTTATGATTCTATATGAGTTCATCTGATGTCTGACTGAGGGAGAGAAGTCAGAAGGCAGTCTTTCCTTTATATTTACAAGAGCTCTTTACAGGACTCCTCTTCACCACCCCATTTTTCCATACTTCTAAAAGCTTAATAACCTTGAGATATTACCTAGTTCGCCTATTATGTTTGGAATGTAACAATGGAAAGTATCAGACTGACAAAGAGAGACTCAGACTGTCTAACACATTAGAGTTTCTTTTAAGATTCAGGGCCAGGTTTTCAAAATCTGGAGCTTTAATTTGTATGCTCAGATCCACATTTAAACTACTACATGACTGGGCAGATTTTCAGAACAGATCAAAGGAAGTTTTGGCACAACAGCACATTTGTAAGACATTGTTAGATTTAGTTAAAAGTCTGGAAAGGGATTCAGAGCAGCTATGAGCACTTGCTGCTCACCCTGTAAATCCAGAATAATCAGTCCTGCTAAAAAATCTGGATTAATCTGGCTCCTTTACCTACATTACATAACCCATTCAAGATTGAGGAAGAAATTAAATTGCAAAGAAACGGTGAAAAACTCTCAAGAGCTTCTAGCATGTTTGGGGGAAAGAAATAGAGAAAAAAAAAAAGAAAGTTCAGACCACTCTTCAATATTTTCTTGCTTTACTTTTAAACCACTTTGCCATTCCAGCTTTTCTCTAAGTACCTCGAAGGGTTAACATGTTAATTAAAGCAAGGTATTCTATTCCTTAAATTATTAATTAAAATAAAATCTGCAGCAGGTGTTTAACAGCAACTCGGTCCCAACAGCAGGTTTTAGTCACTTCAACTAAATCAAACATATCATAAAGTTGGCAAGAAAATTGTATTGTCTGAATCAAACACATCTGGCAACTGACACACGTTTTTGCCTATAATGAAAATAACAAACTACCTGTTATATATGCAGATGCACTTGAAATTGTTTGCTATGCTGATGTCTTCTACCACTCACACTCGGAAGCTAAAAATCCTAATGAAGATTAATGATTAAGATCGAGAGGGAAGAAATTGCTTTCTTCCTTTTCCACTGGTGTTTTAAGTACTGATAGGACTTACATTCTGTTTTGCGCTTGGATGACAAAGAGTAGCTTTTTAATTAAATGGAGTGCGGAACGGATAAGCTTGGCATCTTGGTGCTGGCTTATAAAGTCTTTACTCAGGGTTAGTGGTACTTTATACAATGACTGTTAGGATATCATTATACTGTGAGTAGTGCCATTAAAGTCCATGAAATCCTAGTGTGGGATGAGATCCTACTCAACTCTTTATTAAGTTTTGATTTATCAGAAGCTGTTGCATGTCAGCAGTCTCATAGCTGAGGTGGAGGGGCTGGATGAATAGACATCTGTCACAGGTACAATACAGTGCTGGAAAACAGCTTCACACCCTTCTCTTACCACAGGGAGTAAAGCAGAAGCTATCAACGTTGACAGAAAGAAGAGAGAAAACAGAAAGGCTCTGAAGAGGCATCTTGATTGCTAGAGCACGTGCTGCATACTCCTGGGAAATCAAAATATAGGACTCTTCATTAATACTGAAAGCACATATAGCGTTCATCAGTTATTATTGATGTCTAAAGTGCAGGCATTACATATGCATATTTCAAAGTCTGGAGGCCTACTTGCCTCCTCCTCAGAGGACCCAGACGTCAAGCACATGGTCTATGGTGTGCTTCTCATCACATCCTGCTGCACAGAAAGGTAAACAGAAGAGACCTTACACTTCAGCCTCTCTCTCTCCACACCTTGAACACAAGTCTCACCTGAATGGTGAACCTCATACTAGAAACACTGAGAGCATCACATCAAAACCAACTAGCTATTCTTTATATGGAGATTTATTAGTTTATTGGATAGCCTAATTACACACCTTGAAATATGAGCTTGGAAATTACATTACATATTGCCATATGTAAGAAGTGCAGTAGCTAACATCCACCCCATTCTGACTGATGGTTTTCTATTCTTTTCTAGATAGATATGACTATTCATAAATCAATTAAATTCAATCAGTGGCATATTCTCTTAGGCTGGTTTTAATGGTTTAGAAGGCAAACAACTTCAGTGCGTGTGATTACATTTCTTTTAATTTAACAAACTTTGTCAGCTGTACCAAAATAGCTTTTCTAAGACAAAACCATTCTCTCCCTCAACTCCAGATGGGTCTGGAAATGCTCCTGTATTAGATAATAAAAGAGGCACACGTGCAGAAGAGAACATTGCTCAGAAAGGCAGGTAAGCCCAGGAAATGGAAAGAACACATGCAACCCTTCTCTTAGCACCACAATACTATTTCCAAAAACTTGTCTTTTTCTCTAGAAAATATTTTGCAACACAAGAACTATGAATTATCAGGAAAGTACTTGTAGTTCTTAGTTATCTTACTTCTATCTTAGTTCCCAGGGAAACTAAGAATGCCCCACTCTGTTCTCCCTTAGATACTCATAACCTGTGTCAACTAGAAAATGTGTTGCTGGGGTTTTTTGGCTGATCTCATTTTTGGGGGGGGGGGAGGTTAACATACACAGGAATAGTTTCAAAAACCTCCTTATAAAGATATTGAATTTTTTAAAGCCTTTTCTTTAAAAGGCAAATTTACAGATTTCCGCCTTATGGCAAGAAAGTATACAAACATTTTAGAATGTATTGGAACAATTTTATTTCAGCAGATGAAATACTAACTTATATACATTCAGCCCTCTTCCACTTAGCGCCCCCCATATAGCGACTTCACATCTTAGCAGCATGATTTTTCAGCGATTAAGGAGGTCCCTTTTTGCAACAGTGCATGCGCGACCTGACATGCATAAATATTCAATTAGGCAGCATGAATACACAAATCAACCTGCACAGCCACAGCGGTGGCTCCGCTCCCAGTGGAGCAAGCGCGGCACCGGCTCCCTCTCTCCTGGCACAGCCACAGTGGCAGCTCCACTCTGGGCGGGGCGGGTGCCATGGCGGCTCCCTCGCTCCCAGTGCAGCTGCAGCAGCAGTGGCAGCAGTGGTGGCAGCTCTGCTCCAGGCGGGTGGGGCAGCTCCCCCACTCCTGGCACAGCCGTGACAGCAGTGGCAGCTCTGCTCTGGGTGGGGCTCTTGGCACAGCCAGGCACCTGCCCCACTCCAAGAGAGGAGGCTTCGTGCAGTCATGAAACATTTACACACTCTGAGGTTATACATGGTGTCCAAGACTTTCTCAAATGACTCTCCGAGACATACTCGTCTACCCTGAGTATGGAGAGACCACATCTACCCACTTGGAGAGACACCGGGACAGTGGCATGGGCAGCTCCACGCACCGGTGTTCCTGGCTGAGTGGAAAAGGAGTTTTTCCCAGCGTGGGTTGGCCGTGGGTGCTGGAAAACACCAAAATAATCACCAATACACAGCACAGCAGTGCCAAAACAGTGCTGGGGAGCAGTGTGAGGGTGTGGGACAAATTTGCATATTAATGAGCTGCCAATCAACACAGAAGGTGGTCTTCATGGGAGACAAACAAGAACATGGTACCATGGTATAGGAGACTGTATAAGTTAAGGTATGAAGAGTATAACGTGTGAGAATTAATGCTCTCCCATCATGGTGACATTTTTAAGGAGGGGTAGCTATTTTAGAATTGAATGGAAATGTCAAAGAGAAAAGTAACCAGATTATAAGTGTTTACAAGACTAACCTGAGGGGAAAAGCAAAGAAACAAAAAAGTAATCCATTTCAAAAGACCAGACTCAATAAACTTCAACAACTGGAGGAGAAAATCTCTTGAGGTGTTGCTTTAAAAGTTAAAGGGCTACAGAAGAGCTGGCAACTCCTGAGAGAAACCATATCCAAGACACAGATGCAAACTATCTTAACATGAGGGACCATTAAAAGAAACTAAAAAGCTGTTATACTGCCAGCAAAAGCTCTTTCAGGACCTAAGTGATTTTAGAGAGAATAAAAAAAAAATCCTCCTCACAACATCAACGAATTTAGCTTGTATGACTTAAGACGTCACTGCAGAAAGCCCTTTGCATCATACTTTGACTGAAGTTCCAGTGTCCAGAGCAGAGCTGGCAAAAAGACACATGGCTGTACCTTGGGTATCACAACCAAAGTTTGATCTCTTAATTTATAGCTATTTTCACAGTGTAACATGAAACAGATGACTGTGCACTAAAACAACCAGAACTGAAACTCAACCTCGAAACCTACAGCTCAGACATGTTCAGTGTTTTGTCTCTAAAAGAAAGAGATCCTGAATGTTTTACCAAGAGATCAGCTTTTGAATTGCACATATGAACTGAACTTGTAATCTACAGGGGTTATGATCTTTACTTCATTTTTATAGCTAGCTATCAATTTAAATTTTGTAATGTGAAAGATGATCCATCTAAGTGGAGCACAATGGCACTGGTCAGTGTTATTCTACTCTGGGAGGACAGCTGTGCAAAACTTTCTTTTCCATGTTCCTTCGACTCACAGTCAGCTTGCTATCATTGAATGCATGGTAATGAACAGAAGGTGGGAAAATTACTTGTGCTGTCAGGAGGGTGAGAAAATCCAATGCTGGACAATCACTGTGGACAAACCCACTGTTCATTTGGGGATGTTGGTGAGGAATTGTGCAAGGTGAGAAGACACTTCTTTTATATGAGCAAATGAAGCATTTCCTAAAATACTCTTTTACAGGAGTGAAACGTGAGCACACTGGGCAGCTTCTTTAATAGTTGTTCTTCACACAGAACCATTTCCAAAACAAAATTCACCATGAAATTTTTCTCCTGATTTTGTCTTCAGAAATGATGGATTGAGCAGTTAGGAGATGTCTGAAGCTTTAAGGCTTTTTCTATTTGATTTGCTACAGTAATAATTATTTTGCTTTTTTAATATCCTGCTATATTAGGTTGCATTATCGGTTCATATGACATTAAATCAGCTTCTTTAGAGAAAAACAATAGAAATATAAATACCCTATTGAGCAAAAATCTTCTATTACTGCATTTTGCACTGTTTATCCCTTAGGAGTCAAATAGAAAACATAACCAAGCAAAATAAGCTGTAGGTACTATCTTTGTAATAAAAAGAAGCCTCATACTACAAAAAAGTTCAAGTCAAGGGCCAATGTGGTTTAATGCCAGCAGAAAGTTTACAGCTACTCTGTGGACAGCCAGTGAATAACCTATATTAATATAAGAATCTGACCCAAAAGGTGACTCAGTCTGAGCTGAGAAGAGACTGCATATCAAATATCAGATTTAAACCAGTCCTTGCACATTTCAATGGGCTGTCATGAGAGTTGCTACTCTTGCTAGATTTTCATCATTTCAAAGCAAAAGAAAAAATAATAAAGATTTTATTACCTGCACAGATGGTAGGTTTTGCTAATGTTATATCCAAATCATTTTCTTCTCTAAACTGTGCATGCATCTGAATTTTAATGCCTCAACCCACCTGAGTCACAGGACTTCCCAGCAGCAAGAACAAATGAGGAGATGCTATGATATAGGTGTCATAAAAGTCAAGTTGGAGAGGTATGGAATCACAAATCTCTTAGTTTGCCATTGATCTCCAACATATGCCAGATTTTAAGGGCAACTGGAGAGATGGAATGGAAGTTTGACTTTTAGTCATGCATTCTCATTTTTCTCTGAAAAACGTCCTTGGGAAATATTTCCACTTAGATGCTTGCCTTCTTGTTCAATTACAAGAGTAATTAAGATCCATTTTTAACTGTGGTTGAGCGGCAGATACCAACATTCCGAAAGCTTTTTAAAAGGCTCCAGACTCCATGAAGCCCTGGGTTTCCCAGAAGCACCCACCGGGCAACACCATCAATAGAAATGAAATGAAAAGACAGACAATGGGGGTTCTAGCACTGGCAGCAGCAGAGTGCCTTGTCCTGAACAGTGCCCGAAGGCAAAGGGCTGGCAAGCTCTGCCCCTGGGCACTGCTGCCCTGCTGCATAGGCTGAAGAGTATTTTCCAGGAAATCCATATGCTCTAAACAGGGAATATTCTGGAAAGAGAAAAAGTTTTGATCTTTTGTTCTTGCTCATTCACTTGCATCTTTCTTAAATTCTTTTTTAGCCTTCTTCTTTATGGATGAACTTAATCTAGTTATTTAATGATTGAAGTTTTTGCTCACAGGCCTTAAATAATAATCACAATAATTATTTTCTATCATGCTCATTCATACATGCCTCCTGCCAACATGCCTGAGGTGCTGGACAGACACCGCAAAACACAGTACAAATTAAACATAACAAAAGATAATCCAATGAAATATTTAAAAAGCACATATGATATGAACGACAGCGGCTGTTCTCAAACACAAGGAATTTCAAGTCAAAATCGCTGCAAACATTGAGAAATTCCTGTGAGGTCCTTGCTACCAGCCCTATCAAATTCACTTAAGTACAGCAGAAGAAGCCTTTGTTCATTTTCCATCTTCCAAGTCCTTTCCTCACTTTCTTTTAAAATATTTTGAGACTTTGCCTGTTTTGTATGCAACCCAGAAAAATCTTTTTTGATACCTGCAGTGCTACTATAATATGGTCATTTCTGGCTCTCATATTTAAAGCAGCTAAACTGACAACATGCCATGTGAGATAAGAAAATATTATTACTCTGTTATACAGAAAGTGAACTGAGACAGAGAGCAGGGTAAACTTGCCAAGATCAAACAAAGCTTGTGGTAGAAAAAGAATTTGCAGTCAAGACGTTCAAGTGCCAGCCTATCACCCCAACTAAGATGCAGTAAATCTCCAGTTGTCACCAAAACACAAGAAATTTGGGGATTAAAATGCAAATAAGGAAGTCTCAAATCACAACAGCTGTGAACTTAAAAGGACACATAACATGCATCTGTATGAAGTCCATGAATATATATATATATATATACACACACACAGAGGCCTTTCAAAGCATCCATAGCATGTGCAAACATTAAGGATCAATTTGATAAAATCTTAAACTCTTTAGAATTTGCAAATAGAATACTTTTTTTATGTCCTAGTTTTCTTGCATGATTCTTAACCTCTTGTCACACAAACTCTCCTCAACCTGAGTTTCAGAATATCTCTGCTGCTATTGAGCTGCATGTAGTCAGCTCGTTAACATGAAATGAAGCTGGAATGTAAGTCACTGCTAATTAAACTCATAATTACAAATGGAAGGTCAGACAGCAGATCCAAGAGCTGTTTGAAAATGTAATAAGACAAAAGAACAAACTCGTATGTAATAATTCTGCATTACTTGGCAGACTGACCCACTAGAAGACTCCTCAGCTGCATACAGTACTGAAGGCAAATATTAAAATAATAAATGCAAATCATTTGGGTTTAAATGAGTTTGTTGAGGATTAGCACAAGCTGTAAACATTACCTAGATTTCCATTTAAAACCAAAATCTGAGAATTACTCATTTACAAAGTTAGAACACGGAATACAGCTTTCAAGCCTGAGTTCCAAAGTAGTTGCCACGTGCACATTTGCACCAACAGCCTTCCCTTTTTTATTTGAACTGGGTAACATCTTGCTCCTCTGCTCATATGTGGCTGGGAAATCTCCTTGATGTTTCCCTACCCTGCCTGTGAATTTCCATGAACACAGAAATCCTGAGATAAACCTGACATTGTTTTTGTTCCCTTGTTGTGAGCCTGGGGCAGAGAGAAGCTGAGAAGTGCAGGAGGTAATTTGGACAGAGGGACTAGAGAAGCAGGATTAAAAGAGCAAAGGGGAGCAGAAGTACCAATCGCTACCAACTGAAAATGGAGGACAACCAAGGAAAGTTCACAGTGTTTCCTGCTACCCTTGATCTCCTGAAGGGAGAGGGTGTTTGACAGGGGGTCTCAAACTCCATGTTCAGCCCATCCACACCACCCTGTCACTTCAGGATGAATGATGGGCACACAGGACACATGAGCAGCAAGGCAGCACACACTGCCATGCCAGAACAGAAAGCCGGAGCCTCCTTCTGTTAGCACACTTGCGATGAAGCCCTTGAGGGTTTGGGAAAACCCAGAGAGAAGAATATTTTTTCCAAGATAGGCACATTTTTTACATGGGATTTGAGCACCTGGACAGCACAGAACTTGGGAACCTGTTTGTGATTTAGGGAGTATCTGTCAGGAAATACAGAAATACACGTGGCGTATCAAAGTTGCTTTCTGCCATGCCTCCTACTCTGGGTATTTCACCCTTCTGTGAGCCACAGGAAGTCCCTTGAAACTCATGGCAGGGTGGAATACTCTTGTGAGACTTAACCATATCAGATTGAAAAAAATAAATTCATCTATGAGCAGGCTTTCATCCAACATTCTAATTCTAAAAATCTGCCTTCCAACAGTTCAACTTTCCTTCAGTGAATGTCTCACCAAGCTCCTTCTAATAAATATCATTTATGATTTCTATGACACACTTGTTTTGCAGTGAAATTGTAGAGGCAATGATCACTGGGTTGATTGACACCTAGTTATTCAATCAAACATACTTCTATTCTGCTAGTCACAGACCACACATGCCAAATTTGATGCTGAAACACTTTTTATTAGGCATTTTGGAGACGGCTTGGGAAGAAAATCAGTTCTGTAATGAAAACCTTAACTATGTAGCAGCTACTGCAGCACCATAATACTTATCTCTCTCCTGCTGACAATTTAGTAGCAGCAGTACAGAACACCAGAGGACTTCCCTATGGAGGGAGAGATAAGAGCACACATTTACTGAAAGGATGGGGGTTGTTTTTTCTTAACAATGGAAGTATATACAGACGGGCTTGGTAGTTCTCAGCTGGTGAGCAAATTTTCAGCTGTAACTCATTGTGCCTCTTTGGTTGGGAAAAATGGATTTCACATAAGTATTCCTTTCTGGATTCATGAGAAATTTAATGCAGGCAAGCTGAGTGGCAGAGTTAGACTGGCAAAAATAGCCACTTCTCATCATATGATGCTGAAGCAAGTTAGTACTAAGAACCAAGACACACGGCCACAATGAATTCAGATAGGGCAATAATTTACTTTCTCAGGAAAATTATTTCTTCAAAATCTGACAAAATATTTTACAAGATGTTTCTCCTAAAGAGTAGAGACCTGAAAATATCTTCATCATAGCTTAGAGATAGATGGAGAATTTATTTCTTTACCCCATCTCCTCTTTCTTAAGACACTAGCAGTTTTCACTGAGAGGGCTTCCAATGAGAGTCCAGATCTCTCTCCCAATCAGAGTAGCATCTTGGGGAGATAAGGCTAACTTTGTAAAATAGCCATAGGTAAGTCAAGCCAAGACACTCCCTTAACCGTTATGCCAACCAGTGATCATCTCAAAGAACTTTCTGACAGCTCCATTTCAGAGTACCTCTCTGAATTCGCTGATCATTTCAGAGTACCTCTCTGTAGTCATTGGGGTACCTAAGCCACAGCATCCAGGACCGCTTTTGAAACCTCAGGCAATATGAACAATCCACATTATGGCTGACACCTAATAGAGATCTCTGCCTTTCTGGCCCAGTAACGAGCACAGAACCTTATGGAAATTTAAATAGCTATTACCATTTATGTTTTGGTGCCTGAATTACTCTGCTGATGTTTTTCAAATCATAACAGAGTGCTTCCTTCCTTCTGTATCCTCACCTTATAAAAGGGGACAACAGGAACCTGGAAAGTGGCAGGTCCTACTAGGCATAGAAAGGAATTTAATTATCATTCTCCAGCTGTAATCCCCAGCAGTAGAAGGGTGCTTGGGTTCTTTACTTGTGAAACACCACTGAGCAGTTCCTTTATCCAAATAACTTCTCTCTTAAAGATTCTTCGCAATATGCTTTTATTTTAAGTAAAAGGGGAATCAAAATCCCTTGAAAATGTTGGAATAGCTCAGTCTCGAAGGCCTCCTCTAAAAATTCATAGTTCTGCTCTTAAACCTCTGTCTTTTTTCAGAGATTCCTCACATAATTACACTCCAACTTTTGTCCTCCATTGAACTTTGCTGAGTTTTGGGAGCTACTAATTAGCCCAAACAGGAAATTTCTTCTGCGATGAAAGAAATCAAACTTTCTGAAATTTTTAAGAACATCATGATTCAACCTTTCTGGACAACTATTTGTGTCTTGGTTTTCAAGAGCAACTTATTAATTGAGCTTAACCTTTTCCCCAGTACCTCCAGTATTCTATATTTCTGTATTTCCAGAAATTATTTAGAGTACTTACTTCTATTACTGTCAAGACCCACTTATTCTAGCCAAACTAGCAGAAAATTAATTAAAAACCAAAGATTGTTATGGTTTTGGGCAGGTTTTATTATCATTGTAAGGCATTGTAAGTGCTATATTATCTGCAAGTACACATTAACAAGTCAAAATTTGGAAATTCTGTTGAACTCATGTTTATGAAAAATGCACTTATTCATGTCCTTCTGGGCAGACAGAACAGAGAAGGCAAAAGCAGTTTTTTAAGTAGCAGCCTCACCTCAGTGACAAGGCTTCTGTTTCAGGAAGCGAGCACAAACATGCAGCCCCAGTCTTCCCAATGCAACCCCGAAGGAGACCAAGAGCTTGACTGTGTCACTCTCTAGCACCTGAAATCCTTGGCTCAGAATTTTCTAGAAGAAGAGCTTGTGCTGCACTCCCACCTCTCCATTCCACAGCCAGCAGATCAAACATGAACTATCAGGCTCTAACCTTGTCAGCACAGTGTGAAAGGCCAGTGGTCCTCCCAGTATTTCATGGCAGTGTGAAGGTGGAAATTTTGTCCATGTTTTGTGATGAAAATAAATGAAAACATTCTTTAGCCTTTGAATTTGCTGAAAGAGAACGCCCTTTACATACACACACACATCCACGCACAAACTGCCACCAAACAATCAGGAGCACACGAAAGACCTCTCTCCTGGAAAAATACACATTTGAAGTGCCATTGTACCCTCTGTGCACCTCTCAAAACTGCTGGGGGGCTGTTGAAGTGAAGGTGAAGAAGGGGAGAGAAGGAAAAAAAGCCACTTCAAACAAGCAGAGTATTTTATTAGAAAGTTATCTCCTTCTTGCAAGAATGAGTGCTCAAATGGATAATACTGTCCTGTGAAATCCAGGTTTCCAGTTTTGTGTTAAGAAGAGGCTCTTACCTTATGGGATTATCCATCCTTGATACAGTGAGAAATGCTGCTAAATTCGCTGTGTAGGAAGAGCACACGATAAGGGTGAAGAGCCACCAGCTTCCCATTACAATGCGCATTGCCACTGAATTGACAGTAGATTCGCCCCCTACAAATAAACAGAGAAAATGAGGGTCTCTCAGCAGCTTCCATTTACAATCACCCTCTGTGTGCTCTGCTGTGTAAAACTTCGTTGGAGCTCCCTCTCTGCTTCCCTTCTAGTCTGCCCTTTCACTGTGGGAAAAGCACTGCTTCTGTTCAGACTGGTAATTTACAAGTATTTTCTCCAGTTAACCTTCTGCCCTAGACAGTGTTCTAGAAAATCGTCTCTCAAAATATTTCCCTTGAGACTTAATAAGGATCAAATCTACAGAACATGAAAAATGTTCTAAATAAAGGAAGTTGAATGGTAAAGAACCAACACACAGGAATTAAATCATTACAGTATTCACAATGTAGTAACATTCTGTTCTCAATCACCATTTTAGAGCTGGAAAAACCCTCCCCAGAACTGCCCAATGGTTTGTGCACTATCTTTGCTGTATTTAAATCTGCAAAGACTGAAGCATTAGTGTCATTACTTGTTACTTTTTACAAGATTTCAAATAACACGAAGATTTCTTTCCAGCAGTCTTCAAGCACAGTTATACTTGAACATCACTGGAGACTGAACTTTATAATAGAGCTAGTCACTTCAGCATATGTTTGTGCTGATTATGTCTTACTGCACTTAAACCCATCAAGGAATGTCACCTTAATGAGATGATGGACCAAGTGTCACAGCAACGGGAAGGATTTTCCAGATGAAAATTTTATAGGTTTGCAGTCACAACGAAAAAAATGTAGGAAAAAAGTTAAGAACTTATCCTACATGTCAGCAGCCAACAAAACCTGCCTTCCAAGAGTAGCACTAATATTATAGCTATGGCACAAAAACTACTTGGGCAGATTTTGTAAAAGAATTACTTACAAAAGTAACTTTGTTATTGGTAGCAGTCCTACTGCATTCAGTAGGATTAGTCCTATACCTAAAGATTCCTGAGCGTAAAGTTAATTACAAGACCACAAATCATTTTCATGTTCAGTTCAAAGAACCAGAGAAGAATTGTCTCATGTAAGTTCAAAAGCATATAAATTTCTACTTATATTTACAAAGCAAATCTAAACAATTAAAAAAGGTGCTAGTTTCATGGCTGTGGAAGTGTTGTAATTCTGCTAAGCTCTGTAGTTTATTTCTACTGTAACAATTTTCCCAAAGAGAAAAAGACTGCTAATGCTTTTTCTGGACTTACTCAGAGAGAAAAGCCATAAAAAAAAGACATAACCCTCCCCAGACTTACCTACCTCTTCCCATTTTCCATCAGCTGGGCTAACAGAACATATTAACTCCCCAAATGAGCGTTCTCTTTCAACTTTGGACTGCCTAGGCCAAGACACAGATGTCCTGACCCACTTCACCCAAGCCAGACCATGTCTGGAGGTCTGTCAGTGGTGATTACAGAAGGGCAAGTACCTTGCTGGACAAAGGCTCCATACACAACCCAGATGGCACTGTGGAGGGTGGAGGACACCGAGGGGCTGGGCTGGGAAGTGTTCTGTGCCCTGACTGCCTGGATCCGGTTCAAGACAAAGATCAAGACGCCAACTATAGGGATGGCTGCAGCAATGCAGGCCCACACCGCAAAGTCAAAGGGAGCAAAGAGAGAGAAGATGTTGATTTTCTCTTCGGGCTTTTTGATTAAGATCCCCACGGAATAGTCCATGTAGCGCTTGCTGAAGTCCACAACACTCTCTCGTTCGGGTGTTATAGTGATGGCTGAGATGGCTAGGTCTGCTCTCTGCAAGATAAACAAAACAGGTTAGACCTCTTCCTTTCACCGTGACCTTGGCCAGCATGACCTATAAAGAGAAACCTTCTATTTCTTTCTAGAACTTAAAACTTTTAGACATACTTATATAAATTGTCTAAAAATAAAACCAGAATCGGTTTCATAATTTAAACATTAGTTACTTGCACTTGTCTAAAGCAGAGTAGTAAAACATAACTTGTCAAGGTACACCTGAACAGAAAGCATCACCCTGACTCCTCTCTGTAAGGAATGCAACTTATTTAACCTTTATCCCTCACTTGTTTTCCACAGGAGGCCTAAAACTCCAAACCATATTAAACTTGTGCACTGCAAGCAATAAAGAAACAGCATTTATTTAGCTTGTGTATTTGATAGCAAGGTATGAAGAGCTAACGTTTGGTTTTCTCCCTGCAGAACTGCCAACTTTCCATATTCATGAAGAGATTTTATATGACAACTGGGGAGACGATTTTTTCCAGTTTTATCTAAATTAATAAAGTGATTGCAAAAATTAGTAACAGGAAGAATGCAACAAGGGCAACTTAGTTCCTGAAACTGCTTTGACTAACATTTAAAACAAGTAGGTTTTACACATAGATGGTCCTTAAAAAGTATGTAAACTCAATGAAGGATAAAATAGAAGTTAATAAATAAGATACCTAAAGCCTTTGAAGAGCTGCAATTAGATTTTCAATACTTTTCCATCTTAATAAAAAGAGTTCTCTTAAAAAACCACAATGTACATTCCGTTCCTTATCTCTTATTTTGTTGGGAAAGTAAAACAAATATTAGATGAGAGAGGTCTGCTTTAAAATCCTTTGGAGTCAGTAGAACAACTGGTAGCTGAAATACAATTTAAAATATACCATAATAGATACTTTATTGCTTCAAAGAAAGCTATTTCCAAAGAAGTTTAACAGGATTCCTTACCTTATTTTTAAATCAATGAAATTCAAACAGCTTATGTCAATGCAAAATAAGTTAAAAGTTCTTTATGTTTCCTAGCACCGGCCAAGAACATTCCCTTATCATGCAAACATTTGCTATTGCTTTAATTGCTTCTATTTCTTCCTAAACATCCACTTACCAGATACTGAGTCGGCTATTTACTAGATAATGAGAAAGCGTTCTCTTTCAGTAATAACTCCACTGCAGAAGAGTAACCCGCTCTACAAAGAGCAGCAACACAGTATATTAATTCCTTTGATTCTTCTTCTTGATTAACTTTTGTCCCATGTCAGATAGCAGGAACATTAACAACATACACTCTAATTTTATTCCTACAAGACTCTAAGCTAAAACTTTTTCCATTTACTTAAATGGAGTTCAGTTAACTTACTCCTGGATTTGCAAGACTGTAATTAAGGAATAAAACTGTTCCTCTGTTTTACAAGAATGAAGAATCCTGAGATAAGTTTAAATTCTGGTATTCTATTATTAGGGCTCCTTTTCCTGTTTTGTAGTAAAACAACAAATCATTTTCAAATACATTGTCACAAACACAGAAATTAAGTCCCACAGACAAACAAGTAGCAAAGACATAATGACAAGAATTAAAAATAGTATGAATTCACATTTTAAGGAGAATACCTTATTTTTTCTCTATTTTCTACAGTTATTCCCTTACATACACATACATACTCTCTTATAGCTATGCAAGAACACAGATTTACACTGATACAATTTATGTTGAGAGCAGTTGGGAGCAAACAAAACAGGAGACTCTCTACTACCTGTCCTGTATACAGTTTATATCGCACTCAAACAATCCATAGTTCAGAAGCATTCTGCACTAGCTTTTTTCATTCTAATTCATTCTCTTGTAAATTGAAATGAGAAAAGGAGAGAATTTAAGTAAAACTTTTAAATAGCTTTGACACCCTACTCCAGATGATTTTTTTCAAATTTGTTTGTTTTTCGCAATGCAGCTGCTTTTCTGTATACCTTGTTAATGAGTTCTCCAATCATGCCATTCCAGGAGCTATTCTGGAGCTGCTGTCCATATTTGCCATCAGGAGCTTGATATATCTCATACTTGAAGCCTAGGTTCTTGGCAAGTGCATCCAGGACATCGATGGAAAATCCTTTATATCGTTTTGGCTGCCCAAGTATGTTCTCTGCAACCATCACAAAAGGCTCTTCCTGAGAACAAAACAATATCTTAACTGACACTTGAAGAGAGATTTTTTGTTTGCTTCTCTTGGCAAAAAGACATTTCCTGAGTTATTTCTGAACAACTTGGCACAGATTTTGAGACTCTCATAACCTTCTGAGGCAGGTAGGTCACTGTAGGCCATGTGGGATACTGTGAAGCATCCCAACCAGCCACCCCCACCTCAGCACCTGAAGCCTTGGGTTCTTCACAGTTACTGAGAAGAGGCAGAGACTCCAAAAGACAACTCCCTCCAGCAGCTTCCTGGTGCCCACAGGATTAGCCTCTCTCTGAAGTAGCTGCCTCTTCTAACTGACAATAAAGGGGGCACACACACCTAACTTAGTGTCCTAACTAGCTGTCTAGAACACAGACAGTTAAGCAAATGAGTCCTCTATAGGAAGATTACTATTGTCCATCTATCTCAAAACCCATCAGATTTAGAATTTTACATTTTACATACAGTGCTTAATCTTTCACCCAGGAGACATACTGAAGCAAGAGCTAAAACCACTGCATTTAGAAAACATTTAAAATTTTGAAAAATCAAAGACTAGCCTTCAAGGGTATGGGTTTCTGGAGTATTTTGATTTAAAAGTATGTTTTGGGACCGGGGAAATGCAGCATTTTGTGGTATGTTTTCTGTTGGGCATGGATATCCTGCTGTCATGCAGGGGAATGCCAGGGATGTTGGTGGCACAGCCAACACAGTGCCTTCATACCCTGGTACTCACTTTGTTATGCATCTGCTCACCTCTCCCATCAGCTACAGCAAAAGAGAGAAAAGAAAACTAGGAGATGGAGGGAGTGTCTCAATGATCTTACGTGGTACTGACTATTTGTACCATGAATCAAAAAAAAGAGAATTAAAAACCACAAAAAGACATCACATTCTGCAATGTGCAGACTACAAGATTTCAGGCAAGATTTCAGGCAGGAATGCCTTCAAGCCCTAATCTGCCCCTAATGTAGCACTTGGCTGACAGGAGTTCTTCTAGCACTCCAAAATCTAACAGACAGTAGTCCCAAAAGCATAATAAATTTTTTTGGAAAGATGACACCTTTCTAAAAGATATAGTTTATCTCAATAGGAACTTATGAGCTTCATGGAAGAAACACTTGATTAAGTTTTATAGCCTGCAGTGTACATGAGCCAAGATTAGATTATCATAATTGGCCCATCTGATCTTAAAATCCATGAAATGCTGGAAATTGCCTATCCAAGTAAGAGGACAGTATCTGGAATGCACCCCTGTGCATTTAGGCCTTGTGCTGGTTCTATGCCTGGTAGGAAATACAAAGCAGAAAAATAGCATAAGCAAACCAACAAATGCTCTGTTTCTCTGACAGAGCACAACTTCATATAAAATAATAAAAGAACGTCATCTATCTTCCTTGCTTATGTAACTGATCATCCAAAAATACAGAACTTAAAATGATAGGCAAAAACACTGCGGGAAGTGCCCAAAATAGTCAGATCCTTGTCATTTGGAGCACTTTGTTTCCTGGAAGAAAGATCCTTCAAAGGGGATCGTACCAAGACTGTCACCACTTTGAGTGTCAATCCTTGTAAGTCATTGCCCAGGCGTCGTTCTTGTAGGCTACCATTCAGTCCTTTCTCAGAGTCCCACGTTGCCAACTAGAACAGAAAGTACAGTGAGTCTGAAGGACTGTCAGGCAGAAATCTTTCAGCATTTACATCAACATTTAATGGCAGCTTGACTGGATCCAGAACCGATATAGAGAGACTGAGAAATGTGTGGCTTTTTTTAATGCAGAATCAAAATTAGTGAGATTTAGAAGACAGACATAAAAAAAGTACCTTGCCTGAACGTATTTTCATTGATGCATGCAATGCAACTGCTCTATTATCTGTGGCATTTGTCATATTATTTCACTTAGATCACTATGATATGACATTTTTCTTCAGTAAGTTCATATTGCCTGACAGTCCTCAGGATTATCTGTGGTTTCACTACCCCAGATTTCCCTCTCTGCTCAGATCCGTAACTATTTTCAAATAAATCCCCACTGTTTATCACAGACTGACCTTTTCCTTTCACAAAACATTTTTGATCACCAACAGTGATAAATTCTTGACACAGGTTCTATGGTGTCAAACTGTCTCCTCTCTCAGACTTCCTTCATGTCCTATGTTCTCTGTTCTTGCCCTACTTCTACCTCATCTCTAAAGCAGTAACAGCATATTGAGGTCCCAGATTCTGATGAAGAAGTATGTCATATTTACCACTACTTCATGCATTTGCCAGATGTACCTGGATGCATATTTTCAGGATAACTCTGTGCAACATTACGTCTAAATTCTTTATTTGTCAACTAAATGCATCATTATAAAAATCAATTTTACTGCATTTTCTGAAGAGAAGAGAAATGCAGTCCAACTCAATAGAACAGGTTCAGTAGAAAAGTCAATCGTAAGTGACCTTTGGATTATCCAGAATAAATATGCTCTTGAGCAGCAGCAGCAGTCAGACACTCTTTCTCCCTTCAAACAGAATCCACAGTGTCATTTTGTTCAGAAGAGTCATAAATAGTATTGAGTAAAAACTTTCTTGTTTTCTTCTTTTTGCTTCAGCTTCACTCTTAAACAGCAACACTATGCTTGCATAGTGGAAGCAGTGTTATTAGCTGAAGGCATGCCCTGTAGAAATTAAACACAGTCCAAGATCTGTGAAATATGGATTCCTCCTGCCAGAAGCTAGTTTTCATGTAACAAGTCAAAACCTTCTTGGAAAGAACTTATTTCACTGAAAATGCCCATGGCTAAATGTCTTACATGATTTATTTCTATGACTTCATTTTTATCCTAAAGCCTCACAAATCAAATCAACAAATAAAATGTGATGGAAGAGATCTGTATAGTTTTATTTTTATTTTGTTGAACTAAACTGATAAACAGGGGACTAGAAAAGAACGAGACATTCAGTGAATATTCAACAACTATCACAACTGATGAAAATGATTCTATATAGTCTATAAATCTTGAAAGCTGAGACACAGGAGAGGAAAGAAGTAAGGTACAACTCCTTTTATCCAGATGACCTGGAGGATGGAGGAGGAGAATAAATGAATAATATTCAGCTTTCTAATGATATTCCTGAAAGCTGAAGTACCTCAGACTGAAAACTCTCCCCTGTGATGCCAGTCTGGAGTGACAGATGAGCTTCTGCACATAGAATTGGCTGCAGCAACACAGGCAGATAAATACCTGCATCATATCTTTTGAATTTGAATTTAGATGCTTGCTCTGAAAGATTTCCAGATGTTTATTGGCTTTTGCTATTGCCAAACCCAGTGGACGGATTTTTCATTTGACATGAATCAATGTGGTTCAACAGACTTCAAAGACCAGTACAGGTGTGTGTGGTACACACTGTGTCTCAAATCTGTAAAGAAAGTTCACTGTTGGAGCCTTCTTTAGCTGTCCTAGGCAGTAAGCATATCATCTAGATTTTGGCCAGAAAGGTTTGCAAAATCAACAGATGAGGACTAAATATTTATTAAAAAAAGGGAAATGTAACGCACTCAAATTATTACTTCACCACTGGTGGTCTGACATATCAATCCCTTCTCCCACACATTCACCTTTAAAACTGTCTGATTTCATACTAGGGCCTTACAGTTCTCAAATACCCTACATTTCACATTCTGCACTAACACGAACAATTAAAAAAAATACTGGAGATACACAGTGCAAAACCATAAACATATTTCTTTTATTGAAAAGGAGCAAGACAAAGATTTCTCTTTTATACATCATGGGGTAAGTGCATGGAGAAGGTGTATTTCACTTCAGAACAGAACTCCATAATGTTGCTTGTAGAGGCACAAACTTTTCATTCTCTAAAATATAAAATTCATAAATGGAACATAAGGAAAACCATTTCCAGAAGGGATTTTTCCTGTGCATCCTTGTGCTCTGGAACATTTCATTTATTCAGAACCGTGACAATTTTAGCTTCCACTTCTTGCAGACAGAATTTTGTTTATAGGACTGATGTATTTACAGATATGTCTATCAATTTGTGACAGTTGACCTGTCAAGATCAGTGCCTGAGAAACTAATTTCCAGCACGGTTACACACAATGAGTACTGCTGTTAAGGCCATTAGAGTTTCATTCTTTGTAGAAATATGTACCAAGTTCCCACCAGAAGTCTGAAGCCAAAGGTTATAGCACAGCTGTCAGCTGATAGGAGATAAAGGGCTTTTAGATCTGATTAGGACAAACAGCCATTTGCAGAATCAGCACTTGCAGGATGTGTTTAGAAAAAATTCAGTGGTCACGGGAACATGTATTTAATGGCAGATTGGGAAGGCATTATTTGATTCTCAATTACCCAGTTACGTGAATTCAGGTTTTGAAATGAGCTACTTTACAGAATATTTTCAACTTAAATCTTCCTAGCTGATCTTTCTGAAACAACCCTGTTGTTTCAGATACATAGCTTCAGCTACGTATCAGAAGTTAAATCACCCACTAAAGACTAACCAGAAGAAAAAAAATGTGGAATCCAAACAAAAACATAATTAGTTGGAAAATTCTGAGTAAAGACATCCTTCTGACCTTTACCAATACTTTCAACCAGAACTGCACGGAAAGGCTTGAAGACAGAGTTACAGTGTTAAAATTGTGACTCTCATACATTTAACATTACAAGCAATGTAGGATGAAATAAATATACTTACCTAAAACACAAGCAAAACAATTACATGGTTAGACAACCCAGGAATGTCAAATGATAAAGGAAATCATCCAAAGGCTGCTGAACTTGCTGTTGAGAACTTTGTCCTGAAAGGCACTGGGTATCTCTCATGACTCCAAAAAATAACAGTCAATGTAACTTTAGGATACCTGAGCTCCCTTTGATAAACCAGAAGTAAAATTCTATAAAGCAACTTCATGACTTTGTTAATTATGTGGCTGTTGGCTGCCCAACACTTATCTGAGTGATTAGATCCCCAGGGGAAATCATATTGCTGTGTAATGGTAAACTCACACCAGAGAATATCAGAAACAACTCCATGGAAGTGTAATAACCCTCATAAGCATAATGAGGCAGATAATCCTGCTCAAATGAATCAAGGCTGCATGAATTAAACTTTTATGTACAAGATTCACTACCTCCTCTGAACCTGATCAATTAGATGAGAGCCTGTGTGCCACTTCCTTTAGGAGATGAAACCAATTATAAACTCAGTTATTTGTTATACATCTGTTTGTCTGCAAAGTCTGCAGGTCTATGCTACTCTCTTAAATAATAATTGCATATTCCTTGAATCATGACCTTGAATTTAGTTTGTCTAACCCTACTATAAATGCTTACACCACTAGACCATGATAAATGTCTGCCTTAGGCCCCAAAAAATGGAGATGAAAATTATCCTAAACTACTAGTAAATACAGTTGAAAACTGACATTAGCAAAAAAACTAATGCTTTATCACAGTATCTAATGTGATCACTTACACTATTCCAGTTTATGACACAGTAGCTACTGTCCAAATGATACATGTCACTGCTATCTACATCATTTTGCGTATGACACAATCCTAAACTTGATCTACTTCTCAGGGAAAATGTGATTCCCATAAGAAATAAAAATGATAATTTTCATCAGATGTAGAGAAATGTTTGAACTGGTTACAATCTATGCAGAGCATACATCTTCTTCTTTTACCAAACCCTGAAAACTTCTGTGTGGTGACTCTTTCGGAGCTATGGTTACACTAGCCAAAGAAATCAAATTTGGGAACCCCTGACTTGACACCTGAAAAACTTCTAGGAGATAGGAAAGTGAAGAGAGTGCAGGTTCACAGGTTATTCTGAGTTGGGACAGACCCACAAGGATCATCTAATCCAACTCCCAAGCGAGTGCCCACCCAGGGCTCGAACCCACAACCCTGGAGCCATGGGCACCACACTCCATCCATCCAAGCCTCCCACTGCCTAGACCATGTCACTGAGTTCCTCATCTAGTCTGTTCTTAAACACCTCCAGGGATGGTTCTTATGCTATGAGACAGACACACCCATATAGACCAGTCAGAGACACCCATATATTCACATTTTCTGTGAATATGAAAGCTGTTCTGTGCAAGCAGTTAAATAAATTGATCTTCGCTACTCACAATATAAAAACATTTTTAGACTAAAGTTGAATCAAACCAGATTTCATTTCAATGACAATGTTTTTCTTAACCCTGAAGTCAACGTGATGTATACCAAGTATGATGTCCTTGTACTGTGCACTTGTATTTTACCTGGTGGCACCTCACTCTCTTTGCCAGTCTTGCAAGAGAGTGAAACACTTACTGAAACACATTATAAATGAAGATTTTAAGTGAAGATGATAATAAAAAACTACCTAAAAAACTTCAAAACTTAAGAAGGAGAGAAAAACATTTACAGGAGAGAAATAAGAAAGAAGGCAGTGGCCCAGTAAATAAATAGAGTAAATTGGACACTCCTCTGTTGCAGTTCTGAAGAATAAAAGGAATTTCATTTAAACACTAGGAAAAAAACCCCTAAGTCCAGTTAAAACATCTAAATCTACAATTCCTTTTTAAATGCAGTGTAACAGTAATTTATAGAATTTGCTGTCATTCACAAGAAGGTATTAATAGGACTTACACTTTGGATTATGTGTCATTCTTAAGAAAATGACAGGATTCCCTGGAACATCATTTTCATTTTTATGACTGGAGTTGCCTTGAAAGCTCAAAATCTTTTCATTTAAAATATGGGATTATCATTAATAAAAATTTAAAAAACATTTTGGCTGTGTATTCATGTAATCCACTGTAATATAAAACTGGATTAGGAAAATAAAAGCAAATCCAAACACCCATACAATTTATTTCCATCACAGCTACATAATTATTAGTAATATTTTAACACTTCTACTCTAAAGCATAAGTTTATAGTCATTTTGAGGGATAAGATACTGGACAAGATCACCAGAGGAACTGATTGAAGTTATCTTCTGCCATACAGCATAACTCAACCTTCTTTGCAGTGAATTACCAGCAAGTCATCTACATCCGGATATTTATTCTATTCTGATATTCTGGATTTGTTTGTATTACAGAGCCATTTTGCTTCCAAACTTTGCAGTGTGATTGGAATATCTATGCACCCCTCAACACAGAGCCAATGACAACTCCAAAACATATTCAAATGCTGGAGCAGAGGACTGTGAACCGAGTCTCAAATGATACATAAACTCTCAGTCCTCTGAGTGAAAATTTTATCCTACCCTGTTCCATGCTCACGATGCTCAGTTTGTCATTAAGGGGGCCACACAAGGATTGCATCTAAATGATAAAAGTTCTGAGAAGGGCAGGAGATCATTCCTAATTCCTAATTCTTAGCAAATCATGCATCATCCATCTCCTGAGTCAGTAAGGTCTTTAAAGGCAACGACCAGACAACAAAAAGTTAGAAAAATGGAAGGGCTTCCTCCCCTGGGGCTGCCACACCACTGGCAGGCACTTCTACAGGAGGACCCTGGTTTCCTGTGCAGAGCAATGAAGGACAGAGATGTGACTGTCATGCTTTGATGGGCCCTTAAGAATGCAAGATCTTCAGAGAGAAGGATGCAAGATCTTCAGAGAGAATAATGTCATTTATTCCAATTTCAGTACAAATTTAATCTTTTTGTAAATTTATGGTGCCATATTGATAATAAATTTTCTCCAGAGAATAACAGGAAGATGAGCATGAAGCAGTAAGACTTAAAAATTAACAAGTCATTCTGTAAAAAAACTTAACTGTTTTTTCAGTAGTATTGCACAATTAATGGGTAGCTAAGGTGAAAAGGATAATATGCTTGTATCTGAATTTTAGCTTCAGTTCACACAGGATCTTAGGAGACCTCACCTAGGGCAATCTAATTGTTTCCTGAATCAGGACAATATCACATGACTTACAGACTAGCTTCTAAGCAACAATGAAGAGAGATGTATCGAGACGAGAAAACTTCTGAGGCAGTTTGGAGCGAGTCGATATTAAAATCTTCATAACTTAATATCTTTTTTAATGTTTTGGAACAGGAAAGAGGAAATTACAAAAACTAAAATGTCTAAAATGCAAAGATATCTCAAAACTGGGAAGTGCTGAAAATATGTCAAACTAATACAGTGGGAAAAATAAATGGCAGTGGTAAGAACTCAGACATGAAACACTAATATGCATCTTGCATAACTAGAAATGAACACTTACGGAATAGAAAAATGGGAAACAGAGATACTTTAACTGAAGAAGCAAACAGAAATTCATCTTGGTTCAGGGTGACAGTGAGCTGCAAATGATGGTGAGCCTGTAAAAAAGAATGGCTGCAGAATTACTAGTCTGGGTCTGGACTCCACATGTCATGGCATAGGCTGCACCAAGAGCAGTCACAACACAGCTGAGAAGATTACACAGCCTTAATGCTGTGTTTAGAATCTCTCTGAACAAGACATAGGCATGCTGGAAGAAAACCAAGGGAGAACAGGACAAAATCTACTGACACAGAGGATTCAGTTTGTATAAAACCAGTAAAAGATGCAACTGTCAATATTTAAGATAATGATGACAAAGAAACAGGAAAATTAGAGAAAAATCCTATATATAAGGCAATAGAACTACTGCTGCTAACTTCCAGTAATCTACAGAGACCCTTTCACATCAAATGCAAACTGTTTCCTAGAAACATTTATTCATTCTCAATGCAGACTGTGAAATGACAAATAGATAAAAGGGCAGAGATTTTTTTCAGTATTTCAAAACAAAACAATTTTTCATAGGAAAGGCTTGGCACATCCAGGATATGAGCAAGTGTCTATATAAAGGAAATCAAAGAACACTCCAGTGGTTCCTGAATTCACTAGAGATATCAGCTCCAAATCAGTGTTTCACATAATGCTGGATGCCAGCCAAAGGTGATTAGGATAGTTTTGTCCTATGTGGAACAACTTCAAGTCACAAATGGCAACGTTTAACCCGTGATGTCATCAGTTTACCCTTTCTCAGTTGAGTGGACTAATCACCAGATATCTTTAAGACTCACGTTGGGATGCATTACTCACAAAGATAAAAGGTATCAGTGTAGTCTTTTTGAAGAATGTCATAATTCTTGAATACTTGAAAATGCAGATACTTTCATCTCCAATAAAAAAATCCATTCTCCACTGCTGAAATGAAGCCATTCCTAGAATTCAGCCAGGGAGGTGTTATGTAGAAATTGCACAGGAGCAATTTAAGGTCCCAGCCTACAATCGTTAAGTTAGGAAACCTACGTAATACCACTGAATCCTGAGAGTTACACTTACATAAAGTTAATTGAGCATAGACCTTGAATAGAAAATAAAGAAAGTTCAAGAATGCTGAAGGAGGGATTTGAGTAGGAAAGAGCAATTGACCTGAACTGACATATCTAAGGAACCAGATATACACTACTGCTCACCTGAGAAGTCAGCGAGATAAATGGCAAATGTCTGGGACTAAGATGCCACATAAAGTCTGCCCTTGAAGTAGTATAATGCCCTTCAAACCATGTAAGGGAACTGGCCCACAATTAAGAGAAGAGTAGCATTAACTGAGAATCCTATGAAATTCTGACTTTAAATTCAAGAAAATAAACCTCCAGTTTTGCAAACAAAATGTACTTTGGGAGGAAGCTGCATAGTAACAAGCAGAAAATTTGTTCAAAATGAAAAAAAAAACCAAAATAATTCAAACAGCTCAAAACCAATGAGAAATTACAAAAAGTAATATCTTTGTCATGTAAGATCAATTACAGTATTTAATCATTATCATCCAGAGAGTAACTAAAGTCTAGGATATACAATCTCTCTCCATGTCATTTACAGTAATTCCTACATAACAGATAAGGATAACCTAGAGGGGAAAAACTACAATAGCTAATCCAGGACTGTGGGGATCGTTTAGGAGGACAGAAGACTACAAGAAGAGGCCTTGGCAGAGGTATTTCAGCATTAATATCATTATTCTCTAGAAGCCCACCTGTTTGTTCAGCTCTCACTGTACAAACTCTGTTGTTCACTGCAGCTAACAATTCTGACCTTACCTATCCTAACTCAGCAGTACCTTGCTCCACAACTTCTATGGCTCTTCACTGCAGTGAATTTAAAATATTTTGATGCGAGAGGACCTGTTTTCTCCTACATTTTTCATTAGTCAAAGATCAATTCAATTAAATGTAATGACCATACTATTAAAAGCCAACTATTATACATATAATAGAGCTCTACAACATAACGAAGACTAGAGACATTATGCCTTATGCTACTAATACTAAGGAAGCCAGGATATTCTCATACATGCATTTGTGCATCTGCAGTACCGTGACTGAGGAGTTTCATGCTGAATTGAAACTCCTGTAACCCCACAGGCTTTCTTGACACAGTGTAAGACCCCTTATACCTCTTGGGAATGGATCAGTACTATATACTTCATAATGCATATACATCACATTTAATATTATGTTGAAGGACATAAATGATGAGTATTACCTTTTTAGCTGAAATAAGGTACTGTTCCAATAAGGTACTGCTCCATTATTTGGCAGAATGGGACAGTATTTTGCTAGAAAATAATGAAGGAGCAAGGATACAAATTTAGGGTTGCTCCTCTTTCTATACTGTAATAGCTGGTGAGCATCTGTGATCTCTCAATGCAACAGAGAGAAGAAACACTTGTGTTCTGCTGTGCTGAGCCTGGGCAAAGCATGGCAGGGGCAGCAAACTCATACTTAGCAGAAAAAAGAGCTTAAAGGACATGACAAGATAAATGTAACCTGTTAATATTCATTATATAAAAGTATAAATAGGCCATCTTCAGCTCTGGTAGAATAAATTGCTTCAATTAATACTAGTCTTTGAAGGAGCAGTGACTGCAACATGCTGATGTTATTAGTACAGCAACACAGGCACTGAAAAAGATGTAGTACTAAATGAAGCAATCATAAGAGTGATGAAAACAATATGAACAAGAATATTATCCTCTGATGGCCCCTTTATAAAGTGCAAGCAAGTATTGCTTTGTTCCCAGATTTTTTGCATTTAGTTTCCCTAACAGAAAACCAAAATGTTTTGAAAAAGGTGTTGAAAATAAATTGGAGATATTTTCTCCTAGAATCTCACAGGCTTCTCTCTTGAAAAGCAGGCAGGAAACCTGCCCCCTGTCCATCTACAGTTTTGCCACTTTACAAGGCTTTAAGCTTAGAAAACTGTGCCATGGTGTAGAAATGCTACAGTTGAACCAGACTGTAGAATAAATACGGCAAAAGACATATGTGCAGCACCACAATTCTTTCAAGGGTCAAATAAATTAACTGTGAGAATCCAAGATACTGCTGAACCAGGCACCTCCCAGGGGCATTGTAAATTATCCTTTGATATGAGCAACCAGGTCTCTAAGCATAAAATTAAAACTAGTAAGTAACCACAAAAGTTAGACCAATCCAGACATAAAGTCCTCAACAGATGTCACAAGTGACCGATGACCAAACCCTACACCATGAGTTCTTTGACACTGGAAGACAAACAAGCCCCTCATGTGACTTTCACAGTTTAAAAACCAGACAAAGACATTGTTCTGTGAGAGACAGTGGGTGCTGGACTCCAAGGATACTCTGAGTGTTACAGCTAAATACTGAAAATCAGGTAGCTCAAGACTAGCTGCTTGTGGATAAAACTGAACCAATTCCCAATACCATTAGTCACCATGTGTGGGTAAAACGGAAACAAATCTGTTTCACACTGGGAACAGATTATTTTCAAAGGTTCCAAATGCTTTTCCGTGGGCAATTATGGGCTTTTGAGAGCAGAACTATCCTTGTTATCTATGCAACAGTGAACTCAGCAGAATGTTTTGTAAACAAAAAAGTCATTGAAATGTTGGATCTAACTACAAATACAAATTCATTGTAATTTTCTATAGGTTCACAGGTTATCAGAGTTGGAAGGGACCCACAGGATCATTTAGTCCAACTCCCAAGTGAACGCCCACCCAGGGATCGAACCCACAAGTGTGGAACCATGGGCACCAAGCCTCCCATCATCTAGGCCATGTCACTGAGCTCCTCATCCAGCCTTCTCTTAAACACCTCCAGGGACAGCGACTCTACCACCTCCCTGGGCAGTCCATTCCAATGAGAGATCACTCTTTCTGTGAAAAAGCTTCTCCTAACATGCATTCTAAACCTTCCCTGGCGCAGCTTAAGGCCATGTCCTCTTGTTCTGGCGCTGGCAGCCTGAGAGAAGAAACTCGCACACACCTGACTTCAACCACCCTTCAGGTAGTTGTAAACAGCAATGTGGTCACCTCTGAGCCTCCTCTTCTCCAAGCTGAACAACCCCAGCTCCTGCAGTCACTCCCCACAGGGCTTGTTCTCCAGTCCTTTCACCATCCTTGTCGCCCTTCTCTGGACCCTCTCAAGCAGCACAACATCCTTCTTAAACTGGGGAGCCCAGAACTGCACACAGTACTCAAGATGAGGTCTGGCCAGTGCAGAGTACAGGGGAAGGACAACCTCCCTGGACTGACTGACCACACTGTTCCTGATGCAGGCCAGGATGCCATTGGCCCTCTTAGCCACCTGGGCACACTGCTGGCTCATATTAAGTTTTCTGTCAACCATTACTCCTAAATCCTTCTCCATTTCACCACTTTCCAGCCACTCTTCCCCCAGCTGATAGTCTTCTCCTGTTTGGTGCAGTGTAGTAACCAAAGAACTCCCTGTAGTGATATTCTAAGAATTTTACTGAGGTGGGAGAGCAAGGGAGGTTTGTGCAGCTGGACAGCTGTCATGTCCTGCTGTCTTCCCCAGATGTTCTACAGAAGAGCTCTGCATTTACAAATTAATTGGTACACCACAACCAGCTGTGTCAAAATAACTCCCCTTTTTTTCCAACTCCTTACTGGATTTCTTGGATATTATCTGACCTGAATGCTTCTGACATCTCACTACATGTTCACAGGTTCACAGGTTATTCCAAGTTGGAAGGGACCCACAAGAATCATCTAGTCCAACTCCCAAGCAAACGCCCACCCAGGGATCGAATCCACAGCCCCGGAGCCATGGGCACCACATCCAAGCCTCCCATTGTCTAGATCATGTCACTGCGTTCCTCATCCAGTCTTTTCTGAAACACCTCCAGGGATGTTCAAGAAACCTGTACTCATTTCTGCAGTTCTAACAACTGAATTTTCATGGCCTGGCCCATGAGAAACAGATCATGGTGTGATTTCACCAGCTGCAGACCTTCTGAAGCTTGGCCATCACAAATTCACTTTGTGATTCTCTTTGATGGCACTGAATCATCTCAGACTGAGAGCAAAGCTCAATCCATTCTTTGGTATCATCTACCAAGCCAGGTCTCAATTCTGTATTGAAAATTGCTCTTCTCTCGAACTCCAAAAACTTTTGAAAAGCTCTGCAACTTCAAGGATATTTTTTTTTGTAGGAACTTGTTTAAAAAATAAAATTCTTGCTGAAATTTTCATTTGCAAAGCTTTGAGATTGAGCACCTTCTTACATTTTTCCATGACGCTTGTATACATTTTTTATTTTATCCTATTTTCTTTGCATTGCTAGTATCTAATTACCTCATGATATTTTGGTGGCCTTGATATAACAATAACAACAATATTCTAGAAGAAAATATACCCTTTTTGTCTTCTAGTACAAAAGTGTGGATTTATATATGTAATTTATACAATATTCACAACCTTAACACAAAGAGATGAAAGAGGTAAAATGTTGATACTTTAAAATGACCATTTAAACAAACAAACAAACAAACAATATTTTATCAGAATTGCTGACAGAAAAGTTAATATTCTCTCTTGATATTGGTAGCAACCTTAAATGCCAAAGATTCCCTACTAAAGGTTTTAAGTGAATTTTGACTAAGTCTGCTTATCAGCACTGGAATCTACACCTATGGAACACTAAAAATTCCTGTAATAAATTTGAAAGTTCTGGTTTTACTGAATTTTCCCTTATTTTGATTTTTCAGGATGACTTTGTCTTCGTTCTTGCTCCTCACAGAATGTGACAGAAAACGACTTCAACAATTTGCAGATAGTATTTTTCTCCTTGACAACAAAAAAACTACTGAGTAAAAATCCCATAACTTGGTGTTTGGTAATGGATAATTGCCTCTACAAGAAACTGAAGAACAATAGGTAGTATCAAGGAAAATATGAATTTTCTTATGTGTAATGATAGTCATTTAATGGTTTTAATTAACAACAAGCCATATTGAGACAGCTTTTAAAAATATATTTATCCCTTGGGTTTTGTTACATACATACGGCAGGTTTTGTAAGGCAAATAAAATCATTTTGCTCATAAAGCTAATTAGCAAAGAATATACAAACATTATATGCATAGACATTATCATTTATATCAGCTATACACCAGTTGCTAAGTATTCATGAAGAATATAAAAATACACTTAGCTAATGTTTGAATAGCCTTCATAAAGAAACTGTGGTAAGCATAAAAAGTATTTTTCAGTGTTAACTGTTTATAACTTATTTTGAACACAACCTATTGCCCTGCTTCATTTTTCCCTGCTTTAAATCAACATTCAGGAGAATTTTTAGCTTTAAAAAAATACTGGAAGTTCAGAACTTTTGATCAATTTTACACAGTGACAGACAGTGCATACAGGGTATATAAGAAAGATTACAGTAATAAATACTTTTCCCCAGCTCCACAAACTGACATGTACCAGAAAAACTCCATCACAAGAAAGGATGTGGTAATTTCAGCAAAGTAGTCAAAGGTAAGAAATAAAAGCAGGTAAGAAATACAGCTTGTACTTTGTGTAATGCTTAAAGGCTCCCCTTTCAGATCCCTTACAATAGCTTTAAAAATAAACACTGATCGCCAAGAAGCATTGTAAGAGCACCCTACATCATATTTAGGAGGATTCAATAATTTACTAAGTTTATGTAATTACTACAGAGCTCATTTAACATTGCACCTGATGCCTTGTTGTTCTCAAAATCATGAGAGAAGCTTCTAGAAAGGTCAAGCCTGATCAAATTAGAAAACAAGACGTGATTTATGCGTGGTCCGAACTTCTCAGTGAGAGGAGACAAACTCTCTCAACCCATGGAGGGCCACAGAGAAGCAGCAGAGGAGGGAAAGGCAGCAGCTCTCTGGGAATGACCCAGAGGTCAGGTCTCATTTTAAGATCATCCTTCCTTAAAATATTACAAGATTTATTTCCACAGTGTAAATGGTTCTTGGTCACTGCAGGGCAGGTAGTCTTTCAACAATAAACAGCAGAGTATTTGTAAGCAGCATTAGGACTAAAATAGGCGATGCCCTCAGAGAAATATGGATGTAGAAATGTGGCAAAGAATTACTACAAACATATCTGAGGAGCTAAAACCCACACACGTTACGTTCATTAAATCCCCTTCTTGCTGCTTTAACCCAATATTCTTTTTGTTGCTATGGTGATTGTTATCCAGCCATTTAAACATTTAAAGAAAAAATCGGTATTCCCTCTCATGAAATTCTAAGCGTGAGAAATATTGCCTTAATGCAATATAAAGACTATTTCCTCAGTGGACCCATCAGACATTCATTTTCCTAAGGTCTTCTGAGTCCATTTAAACTTCTGTCTTCCACACATTCTGAGGCAATGAATTTCAAAATATAAGCACGAAGCCTCTGAAAATGTATTTTCTCTTATAGGTTGTAAGATGGCTACCTGTTCATTTTATTAAGTATCAGGTTTCAGCTCTGAGAAAAAACGAGTAATTGTTCCCATTTTGTCTTTTCATCTCTTTGTTTCCTAAACACCTGGTCAAACTTCTTTCTTTCGCCTGCTTGCTGAGCTGAAAAATAATGGCCTGTATAGTCTGCTCACATAGAAGCAATCTGATAGAGTCACCCTTTTTTCTCTTATACCTTTTCTAGTTATTACACATATTTTTGGAGGGGGAAAAAATAAACATCACAAAAAACCAATTTAAATTGTAGAAACTGGCCAAAAATCAGACCATGAAAAATTAGAAAACCCACCTGAAGAAAGTCAACTTTCTGGTGCGAGTCTTAAACCTTTATTTTAAAATTACCTGAACGAGTTTCCTTAAAAATCTTCAACACTGTATTTCAAGATTAAAATGCAGAAACAGCTGAACAGGGAAAGCGGAAGGCAAATGCCATGTACTAAGAGAAATTGAGCTTTTTTAGATAATATGTACATACTTAGAAAATGGAAAATAAATGGTTATCTACTATACACACAGTAAGATGTAGAATTATTTAATGTTTCCTGGAAAAACACAACTTTCATTTATTAGAAAAAAACTATTACAACCTCCACTGTATTTGTTGGGAATGCTTCCTAAAACCCTTCCCTTGCCTAAGCAGAAGGTGGTACATGAAGCAGATATATGAAGCATAAAGCTATAAACCAGCAATAATCTCCCTCCTCTCACTATGTCTACAGTAAAGTAAACAATTTAATGGTAATTGCTGCCTGAAACTCTTCATAAGGCTAAGAGGAATTTGCAGCGATTGCTGAACTTCCAGTATTTCTGTTTTCATAAAGCACATCAGGCCTCTACAAATATTCCAGCTAACATGAATTTTTTTTGTAATTCACAGAACTGCCTTATAGGTCCCAGAATGCCTGATGGCTGCAGACTTTGCTCACAAATCAAATTACTTAAAGGAAACAAATTTAACAATGGGTTAATAATTATGGGATTTTGTCCACAACTTCATGGCAAAATATTCCTATTTTGAATAGCAGCTGAAAGCCCCTACAAGCTGGTTGCTGTCCATCAGTTTGATACACTCCTGATACTTGAGTGAAAACCTACCCATTATTGAACTATTAGGGCCAGCATTAGAGATTAACAACCAGCTTTACAACAGACTCCAAACTGCAGCAGCCAAAGGGAGGGATGAATGGATAGGTGACAAATAGCATCATTACATCAGCCAAGGAGATGCTACTAAAATGCTTCTAATTGGCACTCCCAAGGTCACAGTTAGTTGACAGTCCATGTTTTGATGGACAAAATTGACACAGACAAGGATTGGGAAGAAGTTGCAATAACTGGGGTCCTTCCAGAACTGGCGGCTCAGACCGTGAAAGCTATGTCTGGTCACTGCTCAGAAGAAGAATAAGGACTCCTACACTTAGGGCTGTCAGTCTGGTGCCAGCTCACACGCACATGCTCACTTCTAGAATTTCAGGAAAGACTGTTTCTCATCCAAAACATACCAAAAAGCGTGGCTAGACAGATGGTTTGGGTACCCAGGTCATTGGCCTTGCATCCCAAGAGTGGGAAGATGCAACTTTTCAAGAGGTCCAAAAAGTAGATCCTGATCAGAAACAGCTCCTCCAGTGCAGGACTTTTCCTTGACTAAATCTAAGATCATAAGTGAACTAGCTAAAATGTACTCCTGTAAAAATATATCCCTTCCCACATTCACCTAGGGCTGTCATAAAAATGGCATTTCTTCATCTCTCCTTTAGGAAACATGCAGCTGTCATTGGATATATATATATGAAATACATGATATATGTAGACAGATATATATGTATATATGCATTCATAAAGAAGCCTGTGCAGTTATCCCTCATAAGAATCTGGCTGAGTTTAAATTGTCTTTCAGTACTAAATGTCACAGTCACTACAGAGAGCTACAATTTAAAAAGACTTATAAAACTGAAAAAAAAATCCTAATATTCTAAATTAGTTCTCATAGTTTTTTAACCTAGTTACTTGTTCTTCCTTTGGAATGCTTCTTGCTTATGTCAAGATTCCTAGTCCTGAAGTGATACCACATTGGTTACAGAGAAAGAATATTGGACCTCTCAATAAAAAAGAATTGGCTGTTAGTACGAATAAATCTGATGTTAATGGCTTTCATCAGGACTTCAGTCTGTATTAGTCTGGCAATATCACAGAGGCTGCATGTGTACGAAGAAAATCAAAGAGAATTAAAGCTTATTTGTGTAATGGGCTGCATACGAATATGTCAGGAACTCTTGGTTAAAGAATTGGTTAAGGCTAAAAAACCAGCAATCACATCGAACAATGCCAGTGACCAGCACATCATTCCTTTCCTCATAACAGGCCACCATATCAACACAGATTTCTTCACAGGCATGTTAAAGGTCACTTAGTGGATGCTGTGCAAAATGCTGACATTACATCTCACGCAACATTTCACATCCAATATTCTTCAATAAAACAAACTGACACTCTTCCTATCTCTGGCAGATATGGTTTAGGATCTGATAAACATTTCAATGATGGTGTAAATTACTACAGCAGGTTATTAATGTGTTCCAGGCTATCACACAGTTAAGCCAAATAACCAGAATGTGTAGAGGGTTTGTTTGGGGGTGTTTTTAACATTTTTTTTCCAATACTTTCCCTGAAAATATAACACTGCTGTAAAGACAACTTGGGGAAAAAAAATGTTCTCCACTGGAAGAAAGTAGAGAAAACATTTTTGTTTACTCCTCTTGTTTAAAGAATTTCACTAGTTCTATTGAGCAACAATTTTTAACAGAGGCATTTTGGGACAGGGCAGAATGGGAGCAAAGTGAAGGGCATGTGCTGTCAGTGTCCTGTGCACAACCAAAAGTTGCCCCTGCAATTTGGTGTTACAGTAGCCTTTCTGTTAGATGTAAAAAGATTAACACCAAATTCATAATTTGACCAGATTTCCTATGAAACAAATCAGTTGTATATGAAAGAAATAAGGTGAAAGAAGGAAAAAAGAAGGCACACTAGATTTGACTGGCTTTCCTCCTCTTCATAGATTTTCTGTATTTAACTTTTTTCATTGAGATGCAAACCTAATTGAAGCCTGCTCTGAATACAAACGCAGGAAACTCAGCAGACCTGCTCCCATTTCGCTTATGCTGACCTGATGTACTAACCCTTGTTGTTGTTTTATAGTAAACCCCTTAAGTTACAATATAAACCGAAGGCATCTACCTCCCATTGCCACCATTCACTTCACTATTCTGACACCCTTGCTCTAGATCTCATTAGCTTTCTGCCAGAATACTTGTCCTAACATAAAACAGGCACGAAACTTCATCCCAGGCTAACTGCATCATGCCATTCCAGTTGTGGAACAGCTTCCCTGAGCATTTGCACTGATTTCATTTGTTTATGTACAACTCACACAACTTCTCTCGTTCTCAAGAAAAGGTTCTGTCTAAGTATCTTAACAGCACTCTAAATTTGGACTGGCTCTGTTAAGGCTGATCCTGGTGGCTCACTCGGTTTAGCAAGTGCCTTGGGCTCTAGCCTGCCACAGGGATAGAACGGGAAACAGGAGCAGTGCTTGAATTTATAGTCAAAAGGTCAATGGTATTTCCCAAAACTAGCGCAAATCCAACATGAAGATGGATGGAAAACAAAGGAGATTGAAACAGTGAAGTAGGAACCTTAAGTTTGTATTAGTTGATTCTTATCAAATATCAGCAACATATGCAGTTCCTGCAGCTGAAATATCAGAAAAAAGAGTAATTATTTTTCCACTCCTGTAACAATTTGGTTACTCCTGGTTTCGCCACTACAGTGATATTGGAACTGATTTAAACACATTAATACCACTGGAAGTCGCAAGGGCTTTTGGCACGATCTATAGGATGGGGAGGGATGAGTTCATATGTTCCATTATGCTGATGATATTGAAAAGCAAAGTGTGCCAGCCAGAACCCACCCCCCACAACCCCAAACCTTTAATTAAGAAAGCCTGATATTAAGTTGTACTCAATTACAACATCTGTAATTTGCCACTGTGCTCCCAGAGCAAGTCCATATGCTTGTGAGGTACCTTTTCAAGCTCTCTTTTGGGCACACTATGACTATCATACAATGTGCTTGTATTATAATTAAATTTGGCATAATTACTTTACAGAGTGATCAGTGACAGTCTATTGTTCAGGAAGAATTAATCCTTTGAGCTTTTCAACACCATTTTAGTTCCTGGTTCTAAATGAGATTTCAAAGAATCTAATTTATAACAACTAAAATCCCAAATGCATATTTTAATACAGCCCTCCTTTGTTATAGCAGCTCACTAGTAAAACGTCACTGAATTAGGACACTCCTGGCATAACAATTTACCTATGGCACACTGGACCACTCAAACAGGAAAAAAACCCAGCAAGAATACTTAACTGATCCATTTTGATGCCTTCTTCTGCCGCCTTCTCAAAACATGGATGCTCTAGAACCCTTTCAGAACCAATTTCTGCACCTAGCAAGGAATTCAAAGTAGCATCCCTTCCCCTAGGAGAATGCTTGTCTTTCCAGAGGCAGCCCAAGCAGACACATCACACTAATTTGTATTTAAAGGAGGTATGATGGTTAGACTTGAGGAAAAACTTGGAACTGCTACCATAGCAGAATCCAGGCAGTTTGATTTCCTCCTGAAATGAGAAGGAGAGCTGAGTGTTTCTAGAGAGAGAAATCTAAGTTGGGCAGTGTCAAAATATTATATTTAGACATTTTTAATTGAAGTAAAATGTTTTGACAAAGTGGAATCTTCGGAAAAGTCCTTTGCGGATCTCATCCATTTCAGTACTAAAACCTATTTCTCTGTTTTGCATTCACTGCAATCCTAGTTCTCAATTTCTTTCTATGGACCAGTTGTTAAGCATACTACATGTTCTACTGAATAAATTCCTACAATAGCCCTCTGGTCCCTCAGGAACAGCATGTACAGGAAATATATAAGAGAGCCTGACCCACAATAAAAGGCAGAAGACATTAGAACAGGTCAGTTTTGTGAGTTTTAAAAACATTCTTGTCAAAATTGAACCCTTCAGGTCAGTTAAAAAAATTCTAAATTTCAAGTTAATATTTTCTACCAAAATAAATGCTTTTCTGTGCAACTTAGCCAGAAAATAATTTAAATGAAAAAGTGTCAACCAGCTATCACTACAGATGATTTTTATTGATCTGATTTTTCTAAACAACATGCTAAAAAGTTTTCTATTAGGCTACTTGACTAATTAGGTTCTTTCAACTATCAAGGCTCAGTGGTTTTTACTGTCTGCAAAGTTCACCTGCCCAACCAAGGTTGCTGGCCATGGTTCTGGAGGCGAGATCCCCAGGAAAACCTCACTAGTAGAATGATCAGCACTCAATAATACACGATACTGAAACTGAATCAAAAGTCACAGCAGAACACAGTTTGGGCAAAGTCTTAGAAAATCTGTATATTTCACATTTCTACCACCTAACAAGGAACAAAAATTTGCCCAGAAAGCACATAGATTCTTTGTTTTATTGGCCAAAGTAATTTAGCAAAACAAAAGAGAAGCCGTGGCAGCCATTCCACTCATGCGTCATGTGAAAAAGGGTAGCTGGTTTATGAATTAGTTTGTGATCACTAACTGCACTGTTGCCAGCAAGTACCATTAAAAGCTCTGAAGTCTCCAGATGCTAGAGGCATATGAATATCATCATACCTCTAAATTTAAAGGAGAAATCTAGCCTTTATGGCTGAACAAAACCCAAAAGACTGCCAATGTTAAGGTGAAATGTACTTACACCTGGACAAATTATAAAGGGCCTCTAATTATATTTCTCTCTTTCTGCATGAAACTGTGAAGGGAAGTATTTGTTGGGAAACAAAAGAGGTACAGAATATACTTGCTGGGAGAAAGAAAAGGTTTTAAGTAATGGTATTTCAAAAAAGGGGTTTGTTCAGAGTTCATTTTACCCTCTTCTTTATGATAAAGTGTAAGATAGTGAAGAGAGGGACATAAGCAAAATTCTAGGACGAAACAAACATACCAGTAGTTGCTGAATTAGTTTCAAAATCTGTGGGTCCTATCTGATCTCTCACTGAACTTAAACAACAATTCTATCTGGTTTATCAACTTTCCCCTCAACGGTTCTGGCCACAGCTACCCATACAACATAGAAAGCTCTAACACACAAGACTAAGTGTAGAGAGTGGAAAAATGTGAAACCTAGAGCTGGAACAAAAGCCATCTACTCTTCAGATAAATTATCGGTCGCACATTATGTGCCTTCCCCTTGTAAGTTCCCTGCCAATGTCTCACGATAATTGTAAAGTCTCATATTAAAATATTAATTTTGAATAGTCTTCATAATCAAATCATTCACCATATAAAATTTCAACTATATTCTCATCTATGAAATAACACTAAAGGCATTCTTCTAACACTGCACAGATCGCTACACTTGGGTCAGTTCATCAAGAGAATTGAGCTATAACACAAACATCCCAGGTACATTAAAAAAACAACAAACAACCTCCACAAAACCCCCCACAAACAAACAAACATATCCCCCAATTTTTTCAAAAAGTACACTGACAATCTTAATACCAATTTACCAGAGAAACAACAATGGAAAATAACATAGTTTTTAGAACAAAAACAGCAACAAAAGAGAAGGTGACAGGAGGTTTATGAGGACTAGATGCATTTCATCATACTATGGAGCTGATGGACATACAAGGGAGAACATGCATGTTTGTATGGGCACAGTTTAAACCTCATAGAGCAGTGGCACAGAGGGTTGAGAAGAAGAGGGAATGCACAGAAGAAACATGAGTAAGAAGGCCAGGGGGTGGGGAGAAGATGGACAGAGGGACAGAGAAGCACTAAGTAGATACCGAGTAGACAGCATACCAGAGTACAGAAGAGATGGCATGCAAGCAAGGGCACACAGTTTATTTTCCTTGATTGCAGTCATCAGAAGAATCACTTACTGCTAATGCACCTGATCAGCTTATTAGTCAAAGAGCATCCTTTAGAAAAAGAGGAATATTTGTTTGCTCCTCCTAGAACACCCTCTGGATGTCAGGGCAAAGTATTACTAGTTATGTCTCTGATGTGACATCTCATGAAGACATCTTCAAGGCTTCTTGCTTCCATCATTCTGCAGACACCGTAAGGTGACTAACTTCAAATTATTTCACAAAGATGCTGTATTTTAACATTAACATTTCTCTACAGCAGAGTAAGCCAAACTCCAAAATATAAAACATCAAGTGTTAACATCTTCAAGTATTCTTCTGATTTACATTAGAAAATCTCAGTTGATTATTTCAGAATAAATATTCAAAGGAAAACAAGAGACGACATGATTATGTTACTTATATTAGTTTTCTCTTTTTTTTTTTTAGAAATTGGAGATGCTAGACAGTTTTGATTATATGTATCTAACTTATTAACTCTAACAGTAGCACCAACATTGTAATTTAACCCATGGTACAATAAACAAGTTCAGTAAATTCTCTCATGTTCATACACAAATATTATTATCTTTTGATATCTAGAAAAGCCAACACATGATCAAGAGAGCATGTAAGATAATTACTACATTGTAGGTTAATACAGTCATCACATTCACTCCACGTTTCCTCGGTGGGTTGGAATTTGTGCATTACTACCATCTGCCCTTGCATGCAGGCACGAGGCTCTCACTGCAGTCAGCAAGAACTTGGGATGCTAATAATGGGCAAAGTTTCGGTCCCAGTTCAGCAAAGAATTTAAGCACGCCAACAGTCACTCTGAATTTTTGGGTTAGACTCGGGTTCAAGGCCTTGCTGCATCAGGAAGTTTTGAACATCATGACAAATAAATATGATTATTAGCCTTTTTCGTGAGCTGTCTAGATAATTCCTCTGGTGTTTAGAGAAATCTTACAAGAATAAAAGCCACACAATAAACACGAATTTGCGTAGTCAGAATCTTATGAGCAATACAAAAGGATTTGAAAAAAGCCCAACAAACAACCTCCACTTTGAATTTTGTATGTCACTGCTTTTTATGCTTTCTAACTGTGACCATAATTGAAACAAAATGTGAACACAAGAGGTGTAAAATAATGCCGGACAAAAATTCTAGTCTTCAAAGCCCCCCGAGTCTTGAATTTACCATGAGAGGCGTCAGATAGACATTATTCTACAATGCGGTAAAAAACAGGTTCTTTCAGAGGGAACATATTGTGGTTAAGACAACGAAATATTTCAGTAGAACACTGATATTCTCCTACTTTACTCCCATTTATTTGGATAATGTGAAAAGTAACATAAAATTTCATGAATATAAGCAGTTAGTATAGCAGTCCTCTTTACAGTAATAGCATTGCATTTACTGCAGCCACATGACTGTAGTCACTAGGCTTTTAGAATAAGCATAAGTGGGTTTTGCAGTCTTTCTATGAATTTAAGGGAGCTGTGGAAATAAAACTAGCAATACCTAAGCTAATTAAAATTAAGTTAGATATGGTTAGGTGAACTGTTATTACACAGCCTGCAGAGCGAATAGATGTTATAATCCTACTGGAAAAATATTCCAGGCAAGATCCTTAATTGGCAAAATCTGATCAATATCCCTTGACTTCCCTGCTCTTATAGGACTGCATGAAAGCTGAGATTCCAGCTGATTCTTCTCCAGTGATATCTTTGCTAAGTGCTTCTACTGATTTTCTGTCTGTGTTAACAGGAATGTTTCAGGAACATATACTCCAGTACACTTGCTCTGAAATTATTGCTAAAATATTCTGGACATCCATGTCATAGATTATATCACCAAACTATCATAGTAAAATCTCTTTGAAAGTGGTATCATAGAGATCAATTATATCATTTACAGCTTTTATTTTTGAAAGCTTTTTATTGGCCTCACTTGGTCATTCTTAACTCATCGCTAATTCAAAAGAATGGCAAACCAATCTCTTTACACCTCCTAAAGTACAGTAGAAATTTTAAGTTGTTTTAATGTAATGAAAGTGGTCAACATGCCATTCCATTTATAGGAAAACTATAGTTTGGAATAGGACAAAATAAAACTATGCTTAACTTTACAGAAGCTGAGTTTTTTCCAAAGATTTTTATATGAAAGAAAAATAATTTTAAAAAACATGTCTCAAATGCAATGCTCAGTCCATTGCTCCAGACAAACTTCAGGCTCACAGGAAAATAAGAAGGTTAGTGGTCTTCTTGCTTTTCTATTCTATACTGGCCTCCTGTCTTTCCTCAATTAATTAAGATATATTTAATACAGAAAAAGCATCCAAAACATCTGTCAGTGTAATCCACAATACCAGCAGAAATATGACAAGGTTAATCACCTGTTTTAAAGGGGTTTAACTTCCCCTTGCAGGCAATTGCTGCTATCACTTTTCTTGTGGAAGAAGAGTCAATAATGTCTTCTAATCTCTAATAACAGACATGGGACAAACATACGATTACAACCTAAATAAATGAGAGCAACTTTAATTTTAGACTTGTCTATCAAAGGTCTATTTCAGTAATTATTACGGCTATGCTTGGGTTTTTTATATTTCTGTTTTTCCAGGTTTATAGTTACAAATGATGGCCACATTTTGAAATGAAAACACAATTATTTGCCACTTACTCTCTGTTTTCTAACTTTAAGCTGTTCTCAACTCCGTTCTCCCCTTTGCAGTCAATTCTGCGTCTTCCTCCATACTGCTCTCTCCTTAATCCCCTGGTTAATTATGGGGGGCTTGCTCTCTCCAGCAAGGAGGAGCTGGTGAGGAATGCGACACTCCAGGACAGTCTTGGCTGCAGTGCCCATGAAAGGGGGGAGTTCCTTGTCCTTAGGGCAGCAAGGATACACAGTCACTACCATGAACTTCCTGAGAGTGCCATGGGGTAAAGCCCTGGAGGGGAGGAGGACCCAAGAAAGCTGGTTCATATCCAAGGGTTACTTCATCCAAGCTCAGGAGCGATGCATCCTAACAAGAGGAAGTCAGGCAAAAATACCAAGAGGCTTGCATAGATTAATAAGAAGCTCCTGGACAAACTCAAATACTAAAAGGAAGGCCACAGAAGGTGGAAGGAAGGACGGGATGTCTTGTAGAAATATACAGAAATCGCCTGAGCAGCCAGGGGTCAGGTCAGGAAAACAAAACCCCTGATAAAATTAAGTCTGACCGGGGACATGAAGATAAGAGCAACAAGATAAGCTCCTATAGGTACATCATTGATAAAAGACCATTGCAATCCCATGGTCATCATTAAGTCTTTTCCAACTCAAATCATTCCATGATAATTTATCATGCTATTTACTCCATGTTTAAATACAACTTCTGTTGTACTGCTGTAATCAAATACTTTTACTTTTTGAACAGTTACATACAAATCGCATATCAGAAGTCATTTGAGGACCTGATCTCTGTATGTATTAGAAAGCAAGATTTACTCAGGGCAGACATACCAGAGAGAGAAATAACTGTAGCTCAAATACAAAAAAAACAATTCAAATTTTTGAAAGGGGATACAAAACACCACCCAGTTTATGAACCAGCTTTTCACTTCCTGCATTTCAATATCACATATACATTCTAAAACATAAAATTAGACACATCAATCAAGTCTGAAGGGTTAGAACTTGGCAAGCTAACATTTTGTTTCCAGTATTTATGTACAGATATTAGGCACTGTCACAATGAAAAGGAAACAAACTGAACAGATTCCAAAATTCTGAATTGAAACCAAAACCATAAACATTTCTACTGAAGCGAAGCTCCAATTGTTTTTACTCTCACTCTAGTACAAAGAATACAAGGCAAGTTTTGGTAAGGTGAAATATATCAGATAAATAAATACATTTGGCTATTAAGAGATATTTCCCTGTACTTCTAGGTTTGAACCTGAATTTTAGGTGAAAACTAAGAATCTCAAACAAGATTAATTAGAGGCAGTTGAAATACAAACCACTGGGAGTTTTCCCCATGATAGAGACAGTTGTGAAAGCCAGTTCCATTAACTGGGATGTATTAGATTTGATTTTAAAGCCAGAAGAGGTCACTGTGATTACTCCACTTTGGATTCCTCCACTATAGGGACTAAAGATAAACACTTAGGTCTGAGGAATAACAGCATGTCTCTTACACATCTAACTTTGGTCTGATAAATGAACTCACGGAAATTCCGTATGTCTGTAAATAGGTTATTCAACTGTTGGTTATGCTCATAGAAAAACTGAAGACAAGACTCAAATACTGCACTCCTCTTAAAAACTTAGAAAAACACACAAACACAAAGAAACCCCAAAAACCAAGCAAGAAGTTTGAGGCTTACAGACTTGGTTTATAAGCTTCTTCTCATTTTAATCAGAAATACGTACATGAAAACTCCAAAGGAGACACTTGTGACAGCAAACAGAATACTAACCAGATTAAAATGATCCAAACCACTTGATGAGAATGTTCTGAAAGGTATTTCAATACTTGTTGAAAAACATAACCAGTGGCACTTGATTTCTGTATGTTTTGTTTCTAGTTTCCCGAGCAAAAGGGCACTTTAAAGTATGGAAACAGTAAAATGAAAGCACACAAATACTACCTCTCAAAGCTAGCTTGATAGCATGGAAAACACTCACAGCTGCCTTGACTCTTCTCTAGACAAAGAGAAAACTAAAAATGTAGGTTTTTTAGTTTTGACAGTTTTCAGTGTGACAATGCTCTAATCCACAGTAGTCACATACAACAGAATTACCCTCCTAATTCATACCATCTTGTCTTCATAAATTCGGAAATGGCTTTGCTCTGGACTCCAATATAAATTCTAGAATACAGAATAATTATTATGGCTGTAGTGTTGATAACACTAACCAAAGTACCCTGAACGTTAACTAACACTATGCCTCTACTGGTTATGAAACTGACCCCATGACATCTTTTCACCGTCATTAAAGTAACAGGTGACAGAACAGCAGTGAGAGAACACACAACCTTTGATTTTAACCACAAGGCTTCCAACAGCACAAATGGCAGCTATTCTTGTGCAATGAAAGAAACACTCTTATTAATCATTTCAGTCTTCATCGTCAACCTACTAATTTTCAACACATTTCCTAAGAACTTGTTCGCCCTTTATTATAGTTCCTGATTCAACTCGAAGTTAGTGTCTTGTTTCAAAGATGTTGGATCATTCTACCTCATACTAGCAAAAAGCTTTTAAACAATCACCAATTCAGTATTACATCTACTGTGCCATTATCACGAAAAAGTCTTACTGTTCAAGAATATTTCCTCTGGGTCATAATTATAATAAGAATAGGTTCCTGAGGGCACAATATAACAAAGTCCTGAAGCTGAAAGATTGTTTAAAACCTTATTGAGGTAGATGTCTGCCATTTCTTTTTAAATGACATCAGAAATTTACAGCACATCTAAAAGTTTTAATGTTTCTTTTTTTTCTTGTTTAGAAGAAAAAATAACTACATGCAGTTTAGAATTTAGTAAATGAGAATATTCACTGTAATATAGGTATTTTCACCCTAAAAGGCTCTTCATCTTTTTGCACATGTATTCAGTCATTTTTGCAGTGAAACGTAACAACTGCTTACAATGTCAATGGTTTGAGATGTGTCAGGTAAATCATTTCAAAGTATACAACAGTTGGAGAAGGGGAGAAAGTCAAGGGAGTTTTCAGGGGGATGGATACTAGCAGCTCATATTTATCTCAATATAAGGGATTCCGCATCACACATTAACTTATATAGCTAAGAATCTGCTTCAAACAAAGAGAAAACACAACTGAAAAGAAACTTCAAGGAGAAACTGGCTAGACACAAGTGGGCTAGTTTGCACTGCTGTACAAGTAACAACGTTTAGGAAAAGATTATGGCAAATATCATACGCATAAAGAAAACATAAGCTAGGGTAGGAGAGGGACAGTGCAGAAAGGATAACGTGATGCTTGAGAGGGTGTGTGCCTGGGGCATTATTTGGACTTCATTCATTTGACTTTGGTCACCTTAAAGGCATGTGATTTTCATGAGAAGCCAAGCAGGTCTTCTTTTTGGATGTCCTTTCTCCCACACCTCACATTCTCCAGATACATCCCTTAAAATGTACGTACAAAATCAGCATACACTACTGACACTGGTTAGAAGTATTTTGTTTAAATAAGGCAGTTTCTATACACTTGTATCCTGATCCCCTATATTTAATAATAATTTAAATGAGATAAGTGGGTCAATTACAACTCAAGATACTCTATGATTCTATATAAGTCTCTGTCTTACAAACAGACCTATTAAGAGAATTAGAAATTATCTAGCTGGGAGATGTTCAGGTAGATTACACCTTCTGTCATTGCAAATAAACAGAATTTTTTTTTATTCAAAGCCCACTACTACAAAACAGTAAGAGGCAGGGTTTTGTTTTTGCTTAAAGTGATTGATACAGTTTGGCAGTGATGTCAAACTCCTATTGCCATTTGGAGGCAGTGGGAGTGGTTTGGGTCCTGAAGCTCATCTGACATCGGTATGACTAAACACTTTGTCCTCCATCATGATCCTCAGGAAAGAAGTTCATAATCACACATGTACAAGGCTGGTTCAGAAAACGCTTTGTATTATTAATGAATTCTGTTGGAACACTTTGACAAAACTGTTTATAGTTTCTTTTGCAGCCACTACTCAGTCAATCACTGGCAGTGCCCTCACTAGGTAAGAGACATAATAGGTCCCACAGCTGGGTCACAGCCTATGACTGCCTTTGACCCTGGAGGAATATCCTTCACTAACTTAGATGCTGCTGCCTATGCAGCATCATAATATGGCACACAGGCAATAACTTCACTGGCTAAGCAGGAAAATTCTCCCACTGTTCAGGAGATCTGTGTTAACAACCTTCACGTCTATCCTTCCAAAAAGTTGTGACTGGCTGTAAGTAGCATTGTGGAGTCTTATCACACATACTGTGACCAAAAGATCACAAATAGTTTTGAACAAACTCCATAGGAAACACTTTTCTTTAGTTATTCTTCTTTTCATTACAAATTAACTGATTTTCTTTGACCACCAGAGAATTTAAAAATCCATTCAAAACCCATTTCCAAGGCAGCCTCATTTCCTCCGAAGGAAAAATGAAGACCTGGAGATGTACAAAGGTCGTCATACAAAGGTAACATTAGGGAGACAGCATTTTTACAAAGACAAAAGATAGCAGCAGCAAGAAAAACAACAAAATCCAGCTAGCTAGAAATCAATATTTTAGTCTTTACAAAAGAAAAATGAAAATGAAAAAAAAAATGTTTGTGCACTGTCTCTCAGATAATGAAAAGAAATTCCAAGTGAGAGTAAGTTTTAATAAAAGAGCTTTCATAAATTAGAATCAGAGGCATGATTAATGAATAGAAAATGCCTATTTTTAATAATATCTCAACTGAGGCATATCTACGCCTGGTAATGACACACAGCCAATCAAAGGTGTTCAGAATGGCTGTGAAGAGAACCAACAGGCAGAGAAAAAGAAGCCAGAGGACCACTGTATGTTCTGCGTGTTAATCTAGGTTACCTTACATGTGGTGCCTTTCTGAAAGCACAACTGGCTGCACTTGGAGCCTGCCAGCTGCAGTAGAAGGAATAATTGCTTATTATTGGTGAAACCAGGGTAACATTTAGTTAAGCATTCACATGACAGCCTTATCTTTTACATCAAAGAAGCTAATGTGCATAATGTGTGTGTGTGTATACATACACATATAAAAAATTCTCTATACGGAATTAGTGCCTGAAACTGAAAATTACAATGATGAAAATGATAGCTCAAATATTTTCTAACTTTAGAAAATGGAGAGAAAAGTTAACCTAGAATATGAACTATCTCTTAGTCTACAAAAAAATCTTTATTTCTCCTTCTAAACTAATACCAGACAACCTATTACCAATTTTTTGGGCATTATTCAAAAATATGTTTCAAATCCTAATCAGCTGACAATGTGATTCAGTGATTCAGGTGATTCAGGAACATAACAATTTCCTATCGCAGATGTCACCACCTTGAGAGTATTTTCCACCTGTCTGTCCATCCTCTGAGCAGGTGTGAAGCTGCTCTCCCTGTGCAGGAGCCAGAGCAGGAGTTGCCCAGGTGTGCTCCCATGATGGGTGCCAGAGCTCAGATCCTCTGCTGACAGGAGGGTGAGAGCTGAGCACAGTCTGGGCTCTGACCAGGCAGCTGGGCCAGCCCAGGAACTAGGAAGCAGACTGCACAACGCTTATACACAGAGAGTAAGGAAAGACTCTGGCTCACAGCAATGTTAATGAAAGTTGTAACACACAGTCTGGAAAATGTAGCTGTATTTCTAGCTTGTAATAAGCTAAAGGAAGTACTGATACTGTCTGTCAGGTTTATTGATGACTATTATCCATAAATTCTCTCTTGTTTTCTCACATCCCTGTATTTCCACCGGGTATGGCTTGTTTCTCAGCATTGTATTTTTGACAGTGTTAGTCAGTGCACCAAAGTAAAATAATGAATCTTACTGCTAGGTTTTTTTTTCATCTCTAAATGTGTCCATATAAATCCTTCAAAATGCTCCTAGAGGAACTGCTTTTTCTTGATTTGTATCTTTTTAAGTGATCAAAAAGAAAAGCATTATTTTAATATGCCACAGAGAAAATTAAGATACGCTGAAATCAGTATATGCATGTATACATATATAGGAGTTTGCATATTTTATATTCTTTTCCAAAATTTAAAGACTCAGCATTTTTATGCAAACGATTTACAGAAAAAAAAAAAAAGAGAACATTTACAATTGAGCACATTGTAACATAAAAAAAGTCTGAGATAGCCAAGAACAGCCATACTTCAGTATAAATATACATCAGGAAGGCAATAGAACTAGTCCTGGTGTGGATTTCAGTTGAGATGTTGTCAATCAAACCAGTATTTAATTCAACAGACTTTGTCAGCTCGCTTAAGTTACAGGCCAGCTGGAGATCTCTTCCTTATCAATCACTGCATCCCCAGGTTTCTGGGATTACTCAAATTAGCTGCTTGTGCTCTTGGTGCACTCCCCCACAGAGCATCCTGCTGCTGCCTGGGTCTATGCCCCACCTAATGTGTCATCAGGCATTTTGAGATGCCTACAGAAAACTAAAGAAATTCTGGAACTAAGACAGATCAAACTAACAGGCATCCCACTTTCTGTCTTGGAAGCCATTGTTAGTGTTTATTTTTGGTGACAGGAAGCACAGGGAACACAGAAGGATTTGAAGCAATGACAGTACGTACATAGGATCATGGCTGTACACAAGCACACCACACACGAATGGCTCTGAGTTTAAGGTGTGTTCATTTCTAATGGAGAAAGGGGAGAAAAGCAAACAATCTTTTCCTTTGCTCATTGACCTGCAGCAGCATTAATCCATACACTGTCCTTCTGGACTAGGCCATGTAATACCTACTGAAGTAAGCCAGAGCAGTGAAATATGCTAGAGTTGTGTTTCAAAATCAGAATGAAAACAGCTCACTTCAACTGTAAAGTCTGCCTTTACAAAGCCTTGCTGCTAGTCTGATCCTAAACTTACAAGTCTTGGAAATGTTCGCAGTTATTACAAATTTGGAACAGACAGGATTCCTGAATTAATTAAAACTAGAGAGGCAGAAGGTACAATGATGTACCTATTTTATGCCACCTACTTCTAGAAAGTTAATTCAGCTCCAGGGAAGGATATTTAATCTTTGCTACAGCCTGACTAACTGCCACGGAGCAATGAGGATTATTAATGTGGGCAGGCTGAGTTGGGAGACACAGGAGGAAAGGGAGCTGAAGAGATTCTTGCTGCTCCAATTCTTTCTGTCCTTCCAGGAGATCCCACTGACTCTTTTCTTTTGCTTTGCAGAAGGTGAGAAAACAGGGCAGCTTATCATCAAAATCCAGTATCAATACTCAAAAGACCTACTATAAATCCTCCTGTACAGAGAGACGAGCAAAATGAATTCAGGTTCTTAAAGTATATTTTGCTCAAAATCTGTGAGAATAGAAAAAGATAATCTGGCAGGAGCAGCAGGCAGGTGAAGAGCCTCTCTGAAGTGCTGTAAATGGTGACAAAACTAGCTGTACCTGTTCTCCTCAAGTGAAATAAGAGGATATTATGAGGATATATGTATCCTGATAATATTAGGGAAAATATTATAAGGGCAGCTCTAGATCAATTTATAAATGCAGTGAACTCCTCCAACATTTTGTATCAAACCTGTGCTGAAAGTAGCAAAGAAAAAACAAAATTTTCAGACCATGCACTGTTTTTTGAACACAACAAAAAGCAATTAGATAAAATCACAAGAATCCAAATAATGCAATTAAGAAAGAGAAGACTGCAGTTTTATGCTAGGTGGCACCAGTAGACTTCAACTTTACTTGCTTCACTTATGTCAGAGGGAGGGAAACGTCAAACCTCATTTTCTCCACCAATATTGACCCTTTCCGTTAAGATCAAGGCTTTTTATATTCCAAAGCAGGGTCCCTCTCTGCCAGACAAAAAGGTTTTAGTGATGGTGGCTCTGACTTTCCACAGACAGCCCAGTTGTCAGATAATAATTACTCTCATATCCTCATCAGACTATCCAACATTGATGTCACCTCACAAATTCACTTCAATGATCACACCAAGTCAGTAATGAGGAAACTGTGATTTGGTGGGATGTTGAGCATTCCTTCCCTCCGCGGTTAGTTCAGTAACATACCACCCTGAAGCACAAAGGACACTGCTACAGAGGTGTTGAGAAGCTCACCATGAACCAGAGATGGGCACTTGTGGTAGGGAAAGCCAACTGTGCCCTGGTGCATCAAAAGCAGGGTGGGCAGAGGTCTGGGGAGGGGAGTCTGTCTCTCTACTCTGCTCTGGCCAGACCCCATCTGGATCCAACTCTGGGGCCCCCAGCATAAAAGAAGGATGTGGCCCTGCTCTTGCAAATCTAGATGAAAAGATGATCACTTGTTAAAACAGTGCACTAGCACTGCATTAAGCTCTCTCTTGTGAACTTGAAATGTCATAATAAATTATAATAGAAAACTAATGTAATTGCAATAATTGTTCTAAAGCCAAAACTACTTAATGCCATAAAATTTTGATTAGTTCTAAAAAATGCCTCTCTAGTCTTGGGTTCCTTTCCATACAAAATCTGACTGTCACAAGAAAAAAAATATAACGAAGCACAATCCAATCCATATTTTCAATTTGTTCTTCTGTATTGGCAAAACCAGACAACTGTTTTGCACTGTGATGTGGAAATGGAACTAACAGAGAAAACAGTATGGTATGTGGATAATTAAAGACTCAGGAGGCATCTTCATGGATAAAGTGTTATGATGGTGTTAAGTCATGGTAGACACAAATAAAAAATTCTTCTAATACAGAAGTACATTACATGAAGCATGAAAACATATATGAAATTTTATGTCTTCTTCCGAGATTTAACAATAGGCATTTTACGTTTTTCCTTACTTTTTTAATAAATCAAACCTTAGTTAAAATACCACAGACCTTTGAACAATTAATCTGTATGGCTCAAACTCTCTATGAAGATTCTAAACAGAAACATGGAGGAAACCAATACAGATTTGTGGAATGGATGGAATCAATCTAATCTCAGTTCAAGCATGGCTATACGTTGAGTACTATTAAAAAGTCGTGGTTGGGCGTCAGAGTAAGGTACTGATCTTTTAGAGCCAGAATGCACACAGAGTCACACTGAATAACTTGCAGAAATGGGGACCGTTGTGGTTTACATGGAGACAAATGACTGTCCTCAGCATAGACACTCTTCTGTAGCACAGGATGCAACACACAAGTAAGGACCATGTAGCTGAGTTTGAAACTGGGGCATGCAAGAGAGGAAGAGAAGCAAACTCAGAGAGCAAGCCTCTGACATAAGAGATTCATCTTAAGATGCCAAGAAGATTAGACATTTTGTTTTAATTAAGAAAGAGACTGAAATGTCCTGTAATGAGGGCCACACTAGACTAGCAGGCTCTGTGGGCTGTACCCTAGATTCAAATTCATTTTTTCATTTTAAGCCAGCTCAGCCAGCAAATCTGTGTTTTCCACTTCGCTGGCTACTGTGTTCCTATTTGTGTTCAAAGAAAAAAAAAGCTCTTAATGCTGAGTGTTCTTTCAGTGAGTCTATCGAGGAGCCGTGCTCATCTGAACACTCTGAAACCAATCAGTTAAAGAAAAATAATAACAAAATCTCAGTGCACTTCCCTCATGCTCATAGAGAACATGTTTTGTGCTCTCCTTCCCCCCTCTCTTGCTCTTAAAGAAGCTTCCAAAAAATCATGGAGTAATATCACTTATTTCTCTATTTCAACTGGGAAACCTACAATGAAATGCTTCGTTCCCAATTATTTATTTTAAAATTCAGGAGAGAAGGAAGAAAAGAGCAGACAATTTCAGATTCTATTCCAGAAGTCAGCTGCTCTCTCCCAACTTTGAGCCATGAGCAGCACTGTTTGTTATACCTACCCTACTCTGAAAATCATACCTTACACCTGATCCACAGAACTATTCATCCCTGTCCTGGCAAACACCCCGGAGAAGTCCCAATACTGAATGTTCTCAAAGCTTGGATTATGATAGCATTTTCCTATCAGAATGGTAAAGCTACATCAGCAGATTTCTGCACACACAACCACATGGTTTATATATTCCACAATAATAATGCAGTTACCTGGGCAACTCTCAGTAAAACAAAACCATAGCCTCCAGGTGCTACTGAAGTGTAAATAGCTACACTGGCCTTGCAGATTGGTATTGAATGGCATCTTGAATGCGAGTATAGAGAATGAGAGAATGAGCTCAGTTTAGATTCAGTGCAGCTCAGACAGCAATCTTTCAAAGCATCCACTAACTTCCACTTTACTGTATTATTAATCTTATGGTGGAATAAATTGCACATAAAGCTTTAAGAAAATTATAGGTGGTGCTAGAACTACTCAAATTGAACTGCTCTCATATGATTAAATATCACCCATGCTCCTAGTTACTAGATATTAGCATTTTTCTTCCATGTAAGCAATTGCTGATGATTGTACTTGTCCAGGCCTACTTTCTGGCAAGGCTCCAGGGACTAAATGCTTCCCTGCCTTCAGTCACCTATCTGACTAAGCACAGTATTTGGAAAGCTTTAAACTGCTTTGTAAGTGCACCTATTTCTGCACTTTGTCAACCTTACGTACATTTAGATAACAGTTCTTAAAAAAAAACTCCCAAACACCCAAGAACAGACATCAGGCAGACACCATCCCTAGATGGTATTATTTCAACTGCTTTAAACCATAACCACTTCTCTCATGGCATTGAAATAAAATATTAAAAGAAAAAATTAAAAAAAAAAAAAAAGAGAGACTTTACAACAAACAATGCAGGGAGATACAGTAGTCAATCTGCTGAAACCAAACATTCACTCAACAGGATGGCAGAACCCCCCCAGTCTAACTACCTAAGCCCAGTTAGCTACATAACACAGAAGTGTCACCAACACTTTCATCACAGACACAGTATCCCAGAAAACAGGGCATGTAAGAGAAAGGATTTCACACAGCAAGAACAAATGCAAGTGCTGTCCTGAGTAAAGCACAAGCTTTTTGCACATTTTGGTGGTGTTCCAATGGGGAGGAATTTACTGCTATAAACAAGTAAGCTCTCTCTCTTCTCATAGGGCTCATATTCAGGGAAACTGATCTTGGTAAACACTTTTAAAGCAAATAACTGATGTCAGATTTAACTATTTTCAGGTTATTTCTTTTCCTTAAAGAAATCCTATATCTGGCTACCTGCTTTGGTCAACAATAAAGAGCAGGAAATTTCCCTTAACTCCTCCACTATAACAGAGAAACCCTGGATTTTTCATTGTTGTTTTTTTCCCCCTTTGTTCTTCATTACATCTGCTTTCCAATAAAGCACAATACTCGCAAGTTCTTCAGACCTCATCAGTAAGCTCTATGGGAGTTTGTGACTTACCTTTTCATTGGAAAGATATTGCTATGAATTAATTAGATGTTTGTGCATCACACCCATCAATATATTGAAAATATAAGCATACTATAAACTAATAGCCTGTCACATATATGTCAGGTTCAGAAAGAATATTCCATTTTGGCAGTTATTATCTATGCCTGATACCATCTCCAGTCCAATAAAATGATGATGTCTCATAATGGAAAACAACTTTTATTACGTGACATCTGTGTATTTTACCCAAATAGATAAATTCACTCACTCCTACTGCATGAGATACTGCGGCACTGAACCAGACATATTTTGGCATTCTTTTCTTGGCACAGGCTCATATTGATTATAGATTTCACCTATTTTAAGAAAGAAAAAATTAATTTCTGTGTAGTCTGAAACCAGAAAGTCCTCGATTTAAAGGCAGTTCTGTCAGGAACTGGAACAGCATCAGGCAATCTTTGCCAAGTACTGTAATTGCAGTGAACTAGCCAATAGCGACAAAGAAGTTTAATCAGAACTCTGATGCCCTTCTACATGTGTCTTTCCAAGAAAGTAAGTTGAGGAATTAAGGTTACTCTTTTTAAAATATAATGCAAAGCAAGTCAGATAGTCTGTGGCACTTTGTGACACAGAAGTTTCTCATGTCCCACACTTAGGCTGTTCTCTAAGATCTTGACATTAAACTTGTCTTTTGGAAACCTCATATGAAAGTATTTACTCATACACAGTAATATAATCTGGCATGAAACAGCAGAAACAAAAACACAAGTAGAAAGGGAATTCCAAATGACTTCTCTTTGTGTTGTTTATTTTAACAAGACTAAGAAGAAACCATGCAATTCTTTCATTTATCTTGAAACTATGAGGGTAGGATGACCAAACAGCTAAACTGCCTGTATTTAAACAGCTACTTTTTGACATATTGAGTGTATCAGAGCAATATACACATGAAGCTATCTTGGATTTTAAAACCACTGCTGAAACAGATTACTGCATAAATTATGCTCAGCCTACATCTACTTGCAGTTTACCAAATGTTACAAGGCAAGAATCATTAGAAAAATTAAACACATTTTTCAAATACTACAGAATAGAAATTGTGCATGGTCTCTCTCAACATGCAGTCTTTGCAAATGTCTCTGACCCTGAAATCATGCTAGGAAGAGAAGTTAGATCTCCTTAGTTTATAAACTTATGAAAGCCAAGATGCATTCTATTTGATTTGACAGTTAAAATAACTCTTTTTTTGGCATTATCATTATTACCTTTCAAAGTCATTTAGCTAAACAGACATTATCCTAAAATAAAAGCTATCTTGAAACAATAGAAAGTTCCGAATTTGGTGTGAATTTTACAAAACAATCATGTGCTAAAGATATTTCATAGGGCAGGAAATTATAAAAGATGGACTGTCCCTCTAACTTCTAGAGTAGTGAGCTTATTGCCTTTGTTCAAAGATCGATGCTGTGAAAAAGAAAATAGGAAATAATCTTTGTTTTTGGAATTTAAAAAAAGTAAAAAGTATTTGTGAAGTTTTTCTCAAATATTTCTCTTTTTCCCCCTGTGTAGTTCCAGAAAATCTTGACCTGTTTCTCTACAGAAGTACATTTTTCTTTATAGTGTCCACCAGCACAGATTCCTCAGGAGCTGAGCTACAGAAAGAGGCTTTCCTGTCACCCCATTCTGAATACTCTCCTGAAATTCATTAATAGATTATAGGATCTTTGATGAAAACTCCGTAATTCAAGATGCAACTGTTTCTACAAGGCTGGTTTTAACACTCCTAGTATTCCATTTTCATCCCATATTGCATAATGTGTTAAAAAAGGACAATGTTAGACTCAAGATTCATTATAGTCTGGTACACAGGATCCAGTATGTGACTTACAAATTAAACAGAGTTTTTAAACATACAGGCAGTGGTGCATGTGGGCTGTCCTAATTGCTGTAGGTATCCTGGCCCCACTCTAAACTCAGATAAAACCGCTTTTTTAAAATCTAGCATAAAGCTTCACACTGTGAAAATGTCACATAAACAGCTGAGCAGTTTTCCAAAGGAGAAGACCAGCATGATCTCATGCTTGGAGAAATTCCAACTCAAATTTGCAAAACATCAGAATTACTCGAGGTTGATACTGGCATAATTTGCAAATACATGCAACATTTTGTATTTGCAAATACAAGGAACAGTTTATATGTACGTATTTGTCCCATTGGCAATATTTTACAGAAACATAAAATAAAACTTCAAAAGAGGTATGTATCACGTATCTGCAACGGAACATACTTTACTTAGGAGTGCTTACCTGCGTTTCAATAAGTGCAGGAATTCAGCTAGAATTTTTTAATTGAAGCATACNTTTCTCATGATGATAATGATGAGATTTTGTCTAAAATAAAAATATCAATTAAACCGCAGTATCAAAATTCAGAAATGGGGTTTCAACAACTGTGAAACCTATCACAAAAACTATTTAGAGTGACTTCTGCAGTCACTTTCTATTCGGAAGTGCTGTAGGAAGCAACTACAATTGTTTATGAAGCAGACGATATTTAAAGAAAACACAACTTAAAAAAATTAAAACATACCAACCAACAGAAATTACTAACCAATCCTAAATGTTATATTTTTGAACAGAATGTTTCTTATGAAATACAGAATGTGTTCAAACCATTAATTCTGCCTTCATTAAACCCAGTTTGGTAAAGAAATGCAGATTGCTTTAGAAAAAATATGATCCCTGTCATAAAATAAACTAAATAACCACATCATTTCACACTTACAGATCTTCCTGCCAAGGATGAAGATGAAGATTATCATAAAACTCCCCAAAAGCATCATCAAACTGAGCCTAATCACATCCCTCCAAGGACAGTTAGTTGTTACGGTATTGTCTTCATACATGGTCAAACAAGAACAAATATGTTTGCACTCAAGAGCTCACTGTAAGGTAGCGGATTGCTGGAATCCAGCTCTGGGTTACCAACTCCCTTAACTTTTGCGTTCACTGCTCTATCATAAAACTATTATGCTGTGCAGAAGCCATCCAAGCACAGAAATATAAGAAGCGGGAACCAGCTCAGATGTTCTCAAAGTTACATCAGGGATTTCATTAATAAAAACTAATAATATAGATGGTCACTATGGAGTGAATTAATGTAGTCCTGACTTGTTTTCCCATTTTACATCCCTTGCACCACCTTCTTTATTTATTCTGCTCCCTTATCACTTTATATCCCATTATTTTAGTTTTGTTTTGGTTTTTTTTTTAATATACAG